>JBBPBP010009779.1:20342414-20356093 GCA_037974735.1 Cicer chorassanicum | reverse complement strand
ACCTTAAACTTCTAACATATAACTTCTTTGTGACATCAACTCTTACCCATGACCTATGATATTGGAATATCAACATATGAAATTTACAACAAGGACAAAAGTGTCTCACATTTACGATATAAATAACTAAAATGTTGGAATTAATTTCTAACTACGTACATACAAACATGCTCAATACTTAAATTTGATATATAATTAGATTTTATTATAGAAATCAAATAAACATACATATAAGTATGTATATAAATAACTTTGAATTGACATGTTAATTTATAACTTTGAATTGACATGTTAATTTATCAAAAATATTAAGAATATATAAATTTATTGTTTTACCAAAGTACTCTCCATTAATAATATGAAGAACATAAATTAAAAGAATTAAAAGAATATAGAATAATAAATAGACATAGTAGAAGAAAAGAATATTTATAATTTATTAATATTATACAATAACATATAATTTAAGATAAACATATTGTATTCTAATGACATATAATTTGGGACGAAGATTGATATTTTATTCATCTTAATTACTTTTTCAAGAATAACGTCATTTTGATAAATTTGTGTATTTACGTGTTAGATTTTCTATGTATACAAAAACTAAAATGCTGTTAATGAGTTAATAAAAGCTGTAAGTAATCAACGCGTCTATTGATAAAACTACTAAACTAGATTCGGTTGGGAAAAAACACCTGTAAGTTGCACGCAACAAATATGGATCTCCTTATTCAAAAGCAAGAAATTATGCAAGAAATTATTACACCGCTTTAGAATATCATCTCAAGTCTTTAAATTTTAACTCAATTAAAAAAGATCGATATTATTTTATTGAATATCACATTATGAGTTTAAATTGTATAAATTAATTATGGTAATATTTATTATTTATTATTTATTATATTTTTAAAAAAATTAGATTTAAAAATGTCTTTGATCCTTGTAATTATAACTTTTTATTTTTATTTTTGTTCTCATTTTTTTATTGATTAACATGCTACAAATATAGTTTTATTTTAAAATAGTCATTACATCTAATTTCTGTTACAAAAATTATAACACCTTTAAAACATAACCATTTTTTAAATAAAAAATCAAATATAATTAAATTATAATTTTTTTTAACCTAAAATTAACCTCAAATATTTCGGTCTTCTTCCATTAAAAAACCTAAATTGCACCTTCTTCATCGTTTCAGTCTTCTTCCTGATGTAGAATTTCCATGACGAATTCTTTCATCATCTCTTACCATTACTAGATCTAGGAATAGATCTAAGACTAGGACTAGGACTTGAATTTTCTTCTTTGTTCCTCCTATCTCTACAACCAAATTCTATTCCCACTTTTGGACTTTTCCATATACTCCCCAAAAATACCTTAATCTCCACACCAAGAAGAAAAACTCTGATCCATAGTCAATTTCAGAACACACTATTGTCCAACAAGTACCACCAGACTAATAAAAAGATTATGATAACGATTAATTTGAATTTGAATATGGTGATGAATCTCAAATAAATGAATATGTTGGTGACATTAATGAAATTATGACGAGGAAGAAGATTGAAACAATGAAGAAAAAGACATGATTTAAGTTTTATTATGGAAGAAGACTGAAACATTTAGGATTAATTTTAAGTTAAAAAATGTTAAAATTAAATATAATTATATTTGATTTTTTTTGTTAAAAAATAATCATGTTTTAACCGTGTTACAATTTTAGTAACAAAAATTGAATGAAAAAATTATTTTAAAATGAAACTATATCTTCAGCTATGTTAACCAAATAAAAAACTTGGGAGAACTAAAATTAAAAAATGTTATAATTGCAAAAATCAAAGACATATTTAAACCAAAAATTTATAATTATGTTTGACACTTTTTTTCTTGACATTAATGTCACACCTTCTATTAATGATATGTATTAGCATTATTTTAGTCGTGTGTTAAATATGTAAATACACATGTAACTACTCACAATGCCTAAAAGAAAATGTAACTACTCTTAAAAAAAAAAAAATACAAATGTAACTAAAATAAAAGTGTAAACCTTTTAACTCATAGTTTACATAACAAACACCGATATTATTAACTTTATAAAAAAAATATACAACATTTTAAGTCATAATTTAACTGATAAATATTAATATTGTTATATTGAACATCATATACTAGATTCGAATACGAGACTATGAATTTCTAGTGGTAAATAAAATGAATGATCTATATATAACACAATCTTATACCCACCACTCTAAGCACACACACATGTTTTCACACCTAAATTTTTTACATAAATTAAATACGAAAAGAAAATGAAATTTGATATCTAATTTGATATCTCTTACACTTAACTATAAAATTAGAGCTAAATTAAATTCTTTTCGTATCTAACTACCGCCAGTAACTTTTTTATAGTATAGTACAACTTAACTCCATTGTGTTTCGTTTATTTTAAAATATATCCAAACATAGCATTGGAAATATCAGGAATATGTGATCCAAAGAATCAGCTTGGAAATTAACTTGCTCATCTTTGTAAATTTGTATATCCAATAAACATCATGCTTAATTAAGCAAGCACAATAATAGGCTAAACAGGGTTTGCTTTACAATTCACATATAATGAAGGACATAAAGTAAGAAGAAGAACAAAAAGGAACATATTATAAGGATAAATACTAAACGACTAGCTTGTTTCTTGTATCGAAAGATTTATCATATGACACATTCAACTCTTTTAATTAAGCTATGTCAATTTTTCTAAAGTTACGCTGTTAAGTACAACACACTAATTTACAAAATGTGACGAACTTGCAACAAACTAATCAAACATGGATAAAATGATCCAATGCAAAAATAAATAATGGATAAAAGGGTAAAATCAAGTTGATAATAGTGTATTTCGTGAGTTTTTTATGTGCTGGCTTCGTAACTTTCAGCATTTTCAGTTCGTCATTTATCATTTAGAAACCAATCAGTAAGGTAAAACACCAAAGACATATTGACTCACAATCTTTAATAATATGCATTTTTCTTTCTATCACACTATGTTTGATTTGAGATAATACTTCACGTGATTTCGCCAATGTGATTAATGTAAGGTATTACACAATCTAGTTTGTCAAAATATACACAAATGACATTTAAGATTAGATTAGGTGCTATTATGAATCCATTATTCTTTCAATAAATGTCGTTAGAAAATGGCGTGTTCATGTAATCTAGATTGGTCGATAATGTTAAGACAACCAACATTTTGACTTTGATTAAATCACGTTAAAATTTTGAAACGTAAATTGTCTAATCTTGATTTGATGGTGCGAACGATGACTACATAATATGAGAAATTCCAAATCTATAAATTTTAAAATATAAGTGTTATGATTTTTCTGACCTCAACTTTGTAACACCACGTCTCTAAAGTATTGTCTATTTTAGATCAGTCGTGAGCTATCATAGTTTTGTCATTTGTGAAAGGGTGCCTCAATGATTTAAGAAGTGTGAGAGTAGTATATAAACTATCTTTAGCCACAATTACCAAGTGGTCTGAGACTCTTTGATTTAACGGGAATAGTAACCCCTAGTTGAAGCTAAGGAGCTAAAGAGTCTATCAACTTTGTGGTAGAGATCTTTTTTGGATTTGTCCCACATACGACACAGATGATCCAAATTGGACAGAGTTAGATGGCTGACTTCTGGTACTCAAACACTGCTTTGTATCTGGTAGTGGGGGTAGTATATGCAAATACTTTAACGCTCAAGTAAATTGTACTTTATCGGTGTTGAATGCTCTGTTTATATAGATGACAATCCCAATGCAGAGGGGGACATGAGCATTGAATTGTCTTTAATGTCACAATTTGACGGGATCGCCTTCCTTGACTGTTATGTCGTATTTGACTCATGACTCTCGAAACTATAAAACTTATGTAGTGGATCGTAGTACTAAACCGAGTCCGCGAGTAAATCCAAATTAAACTTGAAGTAGTCCGAAATAATAAGTAAAAAAATAAATAAATTTTGATTTAATTTTATTTTTATTTATATTTAAGTCCAGATACAATATTTAAATTATGTATGGGTCCAGGGTGGGAAATGAGAGGCCATGGCCTCCCCTCTCTCCTCAAACTATAAAAAATTCAGTTTAGGTTTTGTGTATGGGGCTAACTTAATAATGACTTGGTCACGTTACAAATGATGCCTTCTAGTGACATAAATAAATATGTGGTGGCAATTTTGTTGGTTGAATTGAAATATGAGCAACTTTCATATATCATTATTATTTGTTAGTATTATACACACAGCACCAATATTAATACAAATTTGTGCACTGGCGCCGAGAGTCACGGGGTTTAGTCCGTTGACAACGTAAAGGAAAAGGTCACTATAATCAGTATATAGACTGTTAACCTTGAAAGAATCAAGTAGTACTGTTGTTGTACTGACATTAATTTTATCGATTATCGTTGTCATAATGCACTTTAACGACCAGAAATTTCTTTTGTGATCGATGCAACTAATGTGTACTTTATATTTTTATTGGAGGATGGTTTGAAAAATTAATCCCATTGTGCTTTGCATCTTGCGTAGAATTTTCACAAAGTCTGATTGAGCCGTAATTATCTTGTTTTATTAATTATTAAAGATACATGTAATTATCTTGTAATTATCCTTTTCTAATTACCATCTTAGTGACTGTATACTAATTTAGAATGAAATATAAATAAAAAAATAATTAAAAAATAAATATATTTAGTTTTAATTTTTTATTAGATAGGTCAATTTTTTAACAACTAATTTTATTTATATTTTATTTTAAATGAAATATATCACATATTCATCTGTCTCACAATTAGTGTCACGTTAAAAAGATAATATCTCAAAATGGATATATAAGAAAGTGCCCACTCTTAGAGTCTTTGAATTATGATGGCTTAAAAGTATCCAATCCAAGACCAAGTGATTATTTTGGATGGAAAGCATTACTTTGGGTCAGCCTCAATGGATATTGTCTTCCCATTAATTGGATTCTTGACAACAATTTTCTTCATGTTGGGCCCTCGTACTATCATACCCACATGCACGGACCAACTTTTCTGAAAAGTTCATTTTTTTTATTAGAAAAAAGTACATATATTAATATGACAATACAAATATATAAAAATGGGAATCATCTACGACTACTACTATATGGTGCAACAACTATGTGTACTAAAGAAATACAATTCTATTTCTCTTAATGTAATTGACTTCTAAAGTTCAAATTAAATATTTAATGCATTTTAAATTGGAGCATATTTGTTTTGTAAGTAGAAGTGAATTGATAACAGGAATAATTTTGATATGCAAAGTGAATCTAGCAGCTAGACTAATTGGAAAATATAAAAGTTGAAGTATTTTTGACTATTTTGTTTTTTCATGAATAAGATTGATGGAGTATATTGTAACAATAGCAATCAATAAACGCCTGCATTTGAGGTTGGAATAATTTTATTTCTATTTGTATTGTACTGTCCGTACATCTACATGGAGGATATGAAGGTCATGATTGATTATAATCTTCTACAGGAAAAGCAACCGTTGTGGTAGTGGCATGTGATTGTGGAGCGTCTATCACGTGCTGCTCATATCTATACTGTCTGTATTCCACTACGAAGAGGGAGAGGGAGAGCTTTGATCACCTGCAGTATATAAAGTCGTGCGTATTTGATTAAATCGTTATTTTAGGTAAAAAATTAGATTAATTTTTGAATTATTAGAATAATATTAAAAAATATAATTTATCGTTAAAATTGTCCTTCACCGTTATAACGACTAAATTAATGGACATTTTGGTAATTTCAAAATTAAATTAAAGGATGTTTTGATAACGTTTACACTTTTAAATACTAAAACAAAGATTAATCATTTATATTTCAATGATTAATTCTCTATCACATTCATCATACCCAACTTTCATTTTTTCCATTGGATATAATTTTACAATCCAAACTACTGATCAATTTAGTCAAAACATCAAGTCAGACGATTATTGATTAAACTATTGAGTTATTAGTTGAACTCTAAAACTATTGACCCAACCTAAATTAATTTTTTAAAAAAAGTTTATGACATCAATTTTATATTTAAAAGTATATAATTTATTATTATTTAAAAAATAGCTGGTGATGGAAGGACTTATATTTTTTTTTGGGTAGTTTGGAATAAATTATATTTTCAAACAAGTATAATGATAGAATATATCTTTATTTAATTTTACAATGAATATCGTATTTAAAAAATCATATATATTTATATCATATAGTTTTAATTTTATTTAATTATTTTTTAACATTCTATATTTATATATATATATTTCTAAAGATTATATTATTATTATTATTATTATTATAGAAAAGGGGTAAGAGTTAAAAAATCGCAATTAATTAATAACACTAACTAGAGAGTCGTGGTTAGAGTGACAAAAAAGTTATGAGTTCAACTCCTCAAGTCAATCTCGTCGATATCCAACTCTCGAAGGGGTGGGGTCTGAAGCGAACTACTCGTTACAGTCTTGCCCCAACCCAAAGCCGTTAAGGTTGTTGTGGATCATTGTTTTGAGGGAGGGAAAGTGTAACACCAACAACAAGCGAGTCTTCGACAATCTCCCACATCAAACGACGACGAAGATTTAATTTTTTAACTTAGTTGGTGCTAATTTCATAACTCATGAATGGTATTGTTCAACAATCTCCCACCTTTGCACGTTCATATACTTCATTGGGTCAAACATTTTTCTTGACTCAAGTTGATAGTACGTAGTTATCCCACAACATATTTTCAATAATGAAGGATTCAACCAAAGTCAGCCTTGTACCATCTCAAAACAACCCAAGCCACAATGAAACAGAACAACAACAAATTCGTCTGATGCGAGACACCACTAATTTCATCTACATATTAGAAGACATCCTCTTGTGGAACTAGATAACACCTTGACAACTAGTTAATTGTATTTTTTAAACAATTTTTATGTACTTTTTCACCAATTTTAATTAAATTAGTAGTGCTATTATATTTATTTAATTAATATTTTTGTCTTAAAAAAATAAAATAAATAAAAGGGCATAGGAGATCATATCTTAAATCTTAAAGATGGTGATGTGACTATGTGAAAAAATAAAAACGAATTAGTGTTTAATTGTAAAAGTACGGTATCCTAAAGAACCATAATAGCATATTTTCCAACTTTTTATATAATAACTCATTCTTTATTTTTTTTATTTAATATTAAACGACACTTGAAATTTACGCACATAATTATAAAATTTTGGATTTGAATTTTAGTGTAGATTTTTTCTTTCCACTAAAACTAGTGAAAATATTAAAAATAACAATATTGATATTTATAAATTAAACTAGGTCTAACAAATTTTTGTTTTCTTTTTTTTATTGATAGATTTTTTGTTTTTGTAATTTGTTTATTTTCTTTCTCAATTATCTTCAATTGTTCTAATAATTTTTTTATATCTTTAAAATCATTTGATTTTCTTAAGCTTTATACGTATTCATCTTTTAACTCCTTCATGGGGATGTTGATTTTATGAATTTCGAAGATTATTAGTTTATTATTTCTAAATTTTCTACCATCCTCTAAAGTTCTTCTGATATTCTCATTATTTTTGTTTTTTATTTTTTATCTTTTGTTGCAAAATCTAACTTTTTCTTGGAGTGATATATCAAACTTCTCGAAGGAAATGTCTTCCCTCAAGATAGTAGATTGAGCCACAGTGAAAATTTTAAGGGGGCGTTTGATTAGATGAATGTACAAAAATATTTGCATTATTGGTGTATGTAACACCCTTTATTCAAATAATGCAGAATTAATGTAAAAAAGTGTTAAAAAGTTGCAAACAATAAATACTTTATAAAAAACTTAAAATATTGTTACTTTACAAAATAAGTCATATAATATAACTTCAAAACATTGAATGAGTTTTACAAAATAACTTTCAACCTCAATGAAAAATTAGATTGGTTTGAGAATAATGTAATCTTTAGTATTTTGATGATAATAAATATAAGAGAATAATTTATTCTTTGACATTTGTTGAAATGAGCATGTAGCATATCCTCGAATAACAAACTAAAGAAAGAAAAGAAAAAGAAAAGAGAAGAGAAGAAGATCATATGATGCTCATGTCTAAGTGACATGTGTAGTACAAAAGAAAACACTATTTGGTAATCATCATCTAATAATGAATGAGTAGCACAAAAATGAATCAGTCTCACTTAAGGTCAAGATTGTTTGAAGCTAACCATTTGTTAGCATGAAGTAATATATTAAACGAGTCAAAGAAATAAATTGGATCTGACATTCACCCCCTGCTAACACTAGTGAAACACAAAAGATGTAGAACAAATTATTTAACGCTTGGTACACGACAACAAAATATCTTCCGACCAAGCTAAACCACTATTCGATAAGCACTCAATGCGAAGATAACATCAACATTAGCTTCCATTAGTATGAAAAAATCACCAGAGACAAAAGTGATGAGGTATGATGTTTGAACATGAAGATCAATAAGTACTTTTGAATACTTAACTCTCTGTACACAATAGTCTAAAAAGTAGCCAATAACTTTATATCAAAGTTCAAACGACTCTTTTTCGTATTGACAACGACTATCAACAGATGTTCTTAAGAACTATATTGTCATTTGTCACGTCCTATTTTAAATTCATTTATACCCTTAAGTTGATGTTGAAGAAAATAATGGTACTTTGTCCTATAGGCCAAAATCCTAAATAGAAACCACAATGCAAGACATACATTTTTTCCCTCTTGTTTAGAGTAAATTATCTTGTAAATCATCTAGCAAGAAAAATGAATATCTTCTCTGCGAGAGATACTTGAATTGATAAATTGAGATTGTATCGCATATCTTCTCTTTGACACAAAATTTCTACACTTAACTTACTAAGTACAAAACCTAGCTGCACCATTCTTTTTATTTTTTTTTTAATTTTTTTTATTTACCCTATTTTCTTCTTCTTTAATTGAAAAGAGGTAGCTTAAGACCATTTTTAGCCTGAAATCACCCATTTCACTCGTTTCTCTCTCTATTTTATTTAAATAGGTGGTTTCCACATATATTTATTTTTTTCTCTCTCTGTATTGTTTGTGATTTTGCTGTCCAAGTGCGATGTTGCTTTGTTCTTCGTCTTAGTGCGGCGTTTCGATATATAATCTTATTGCAAAGTTCATTTGATTCAGATTGGCAAATCAACTTCGATCCAATGCAGATGAAATTCGCGACCTTGACGTCGTCAATATTGCAGCTCTATAAACATAAATATTTGATATACTTGAATTTTTGTTGAGAATAATATGTCTGAATATATTTAGAAGATTTTATTTATATTTATATTTTGATTTAGGTTTAAATATATTTAAGATTGAGTATAAGATATCATTAGGATATATAATTTATATTTTCGTTTACAATATTTTTAGGATTTGTTCTTTAATTTAGGGATATAATATGTTTTTATATTACAATTTAACTCAATATTTAGAGCAATGAATAAAATTTAGGATTAAAAGTTTTCCCCACATACAATATAATTCATACTTTTTCACATACAAAATATATCAATATAATTCTACTTTTGCAAATACAAACACTAAAAAACCCATCAATTTTATCATTTCTGTAAGCTTTGTCTAATTTGTAGGCATTTTGCTATTTTATGTTATTAATCTAGATGTTGTGAATTTGTTTGTAAATTCATTATTTTAATGATTTTGAATTATATTGTTCTCGATTGATGTAATTTTAACCAATTTGATGTCAATTTTGTGTAAAAAAATGAGTTTTTTTTTTTTTTTCACAATCCCCTTTGTAAAATGGTTAGCGGTGGCAGAATGAGTTCTTCAAAAGGCTTATTAGAGGCATGTAAAATACTTATTTTGAAGAGGCAAGAGTAAAATATTTATTTTGGAGAGGCAAGATAAAATACATCTAAAACTTGAAAAGACATCAAAACATATTCAAAGTTTAGAAAGCTAAAATAAGTAATTCCCAAAGCTAAGAGAGGTAAAAGTATCCTCAAAAACTAAAGAGACAGAGTCAAAAATAATTATGGCCTAAAGAAATATTGGGCATACTTATATACTTTTTTTGATAATAGTAGAAAAGTCATTTTAATTGAAAGGTGTACCGGTTCTGGCTAAATAGACCCAAACAAAGTTCAAATGATCCAAATTACCTAATGAAAGACAATAACCATGGTACCACGAAATAGAAGAGAACATGATTGGAGGCATTTTAGGGACAAACTTCCATAAATAGAAATTCCCAACTGTAGATCACATATATCACCAAGTGAAAGACAAAGTTAACAACACTTTGAATTAATCATTATTCTATTGGGAATATAATTTATCTATAAATTAAGGCCACAAGTGCATGCTATGCATTATTGGAGATAGAAACAAAATAGATATTTATAAGGGAGAGGGAAAAAAAAACAGTTGAAGACAAGAGAATTTGAGGCTATATATTCTTGTAGAAACAAATGTCCTCTTGATCTGTAACATAATTTAAATGGCATGTAGATGTAGTTACATCACAACTGGCTTTTGTTTGAATTCATAATTAAATTGGATTGATATCTTATGTTGGTCCAGACAAAATCAACCTCTCATGTGTTATGAACGACCACAAAGAAGATAGAGTGAAACAAAGGATGGGAAGATATTTTTTTGTGAAGAAGTAAATAAAAAAATGAATTGTAGATAGCAGAAGACATTCTTTTGGGGCCAATGGAAGTTGCTGAGTTGGTGAAGCAGTTATAATTTGTAAGAGAAGTTGTGAATGTCAGAAGTCTTTTGTGGTTGAAATGAAAAAAACATTAATAATGAAGAGAGGACCATTTAGCAGAGGCAGTTTTTATTTTCAGCTGGTCCTGCTGCAAAAGGAAAGCAAGTTACTATCATACTCTATTTGAATGAAGCTTCATCAGAACATGTTTGATATTGACCTTTTTATTAATAAAATATATATTTAAATTCTTTCTTGAAAATGTAACATTTTAAATTCTAAAATCATTTATGATTGATTTTTCAAGCGGTGATTGTTCGTTTTTTCAGATAAAAAAACACAGTTTTAAAATAATAAGTTTCTGTTATCGAAAATATTACTGAATTGAGTTGTTTCTTTAAAACGTTTTGCGGTAGCTATAAAATTATACAAGCAGATTATCAACAACGTAATTCTTAAGATAAAACAACTCAATTACAAGTTATATCGACATCTCCAGTGCCCCATTGCATTATATGAACTCTTCTAGACCCTCAAATATGGCACAAAAGCTACTTGCATAAAAGGACCTTGGAAGAGAAAAGTTGGAAGTTGTATATAATTTTAGTGTGCTTTAATTTCAATAAAAATTGAACACTCTTTATCTATTGATGAAAATTTTTCTGTTGCGTATATTGTTTAATAGTAAACTTTAGTATTTGTAGAGTTAAAGTGACTAACCAACGTGTAAAAATTTTCCAACCTTTGACTCTAATTTTTATTCAATTTATACAAACTTAAATTCCAACACTTACTAACTTAGTTGGATTAGGTGTTTGTGTTAGTTTAAGTATGTGGATGGGGAATGTTCCAACCCATCTCGTTGAATCTGCTTGTATCAATCTCTGATTTATCTATTGAATGAAGTTGCTTATCGTAAAAAAATATTCCAACATTTACTGAATACAATATGTTTTCCAAATGTGCCCTTGCTTTGGTGCGACATCTGAGGTGAACGATTTAAAAGCAAATAATTCAAAATTGAGTTGCACATTACTAAAAGGTAATAACAAGTACAAAAAAACTTGGGTACCATTTAGTCTATGAAAGTGTAAAGTATTTTTACTCTAATATTTTATTTAAATAAAAATTTAAATTAATTATCAAATTATTAAAATAGTCTTTAACTATTATAACAAAGATATAATTTAGAATAAATACCACTCGTGGTCCCATAACTTAATTTCAGTTAGCGATTTAGTCTTTTATTTTATTTTATTTTTTCGATTTTGTCCTTTATATTTTTAAATAATTTCAGCATTATTCTTTAAGTGGGGTTCCGTTAAGAAAAAGTTAAAAAATCTCTCATTCGTTTTCAGAAAAAGTTACCCTTTATCTTTTTGAAATATTTCAGAAAAATGTTCAAAGTTTTTTCTAAGTTTGATAGTAGGATTGATTCATTAAAATTGAAACTATACGATATTTATACTCCATAGACATCACTTCAGATCAGTGACAATTCTTCCTAGAGGTTGGATGAACATATGCAATGCTACATATGAGAGATTTTTTAACTTTTTCTTAACGGAACTCCACTTAAAGGGTAACACTGAAATTATTTAAAAACATAAAGGAGCAAATAAGAAATAAAAAAAGATAAATAACTAAATCGTTAACCGAAATTAAGTTAAGTGACCACAGGTAGTATTTAGCCTATAATTTATTATTATAGTAATATCTGAAAAATATAAAATATTGTTAAAATAATTTTTGACCATTGTAATATCAAATACTAAACTGACTAATTATTTGATGATTGGATGATCAATTTAAATTTTTGAAGTTAAAGACTAAAATAAGAGCATACTAAATTTTCAAATATTTAAATGGTGGTTTTCCAAAAGACTTTGCAATAAAATAAGACTCCTTAATTGAATAAAAAACAAACTTGATTTATTTCTTCAACTCCGATGAACTGGCCACCCACTGGCTTTGATCTGTTTAAGTAGATTCTATGGATTTTCTTGTTCTGCATCTGTTTAAGCAGATTCTATGGATTTTCTTGTTCTTCGGGCAGATATTGTAGCAGAGGGATTAAGAGGGACATTTGGAAAAGATGTAGGTCAAATTCCCAGTTAAACAACACCCACAAAATTTGGTTGAAAATCAGTATGGTTGTCCAAATTTTTCTCACATTTCTCTCTGCATCATCCTATGTTAAAGTAAAAAGTAACGTAAAGCTAATAGTATAATTTATTTTATGATAAAAGTAATATAATTTTGTACCAAAAAAGTAATAAAATTTAAATACAACTAAGTTCTAAGGTGTTGTTGTAAAGTTTGAGATAATGATTTTATTGATGTTTTAAAAAAAATTAATTAAAGAAAAGAGATGCGTGTCAAAGTGAAACTAATTAGGCCATTATCTCATATATATGAAAATGAATAGATCCATGAATTTCTTGAAGGTAATCTTAATTAAGAGTGTTTATGGTGTAAAAATTATACTAAATTGGACTATATTAATTATTTGATTTAGTTTTTGAAAATCACTTTTCAATTGAGTTCAAGGTAGTTCTGAACCAGTTTGAAACTGATTTATAAATATAAACTAATTTAATATTTTGAATAAATTTTAAATTAAAATCGGTTTCGAATAAGTTTTTTAGAAAAAGAATTTTGAAATTCATTTGACAAAAAAATTTCGACTTTTTTCAAGAAAAAAGTTTTTGATTATTTTAAGAATTTTTTTTTTGAGAAAAATAGATCTAAAAAATTTCGATTATTTTTCAAAAATAAATTTCAAAAAAATAATTTCAAAATTCTTTTAACAAAAATTTTTGATTTTTTTTTAGAAAAATAGATATAAAAATTTCTTGCTAAAAA
>JBBPBP010009779.1:20318612-20341898 GCA_037974735.1 Cicer chorassanicum | reverse complement strand
CATTTTGTTACAATTTTTTTAAAAATGATTAATTAAATATGAAACTTTTAAACTTTTAGTTCTTAAATATTCATATTTAATTTGTCTTTTGTAAAAAAAGATTCTAAAGTGTGGAGATACTTTCAAAATAAAAGTATAAAAAAGTCATTCAAATTATGAAAAGTACACTTGAGTTTACTTAAAAGTTAATAATTTTTTATAGGGACTCAAAATTTAATTTACCCAACAATTAACGCCTATTTTTTGTGCACATATTTTAAATTGAATGTTATTTGTATTTGATAATCCATATATATCTTATAAAAAAATTAAGATATCAAATTCATAATTTGCACATGCATCTAAAATCCAAAATATCACAACTTTGAGTTGGATGCACAACTAATAATAGATCTAAGGAATCAAATTTCCTATATTTAATCAATGGTGGAGATTATTTTAACTTTAAAAACATAATTTTTGTTTTAAAACATCCATTCTTAAATTAACGGTCAAGATTAAAAACAATGCGGTCCTATATGGATGTGAGGGTGCAAATACATCCCTTAACTTGATAAAATGAAAAGTAAATATATTAAATAAATATTTGCTATGGGAAGAAACATAAGAGAAAAGTAACTAGTTGGCTTTCATTGACATTAAACATCTCTCACAGGGTACATACTAATACTACACAGAACCTCTGTAAGGAAACCTTTTTACAATTTTCAACCCACGAAACAATCACGGGGTAAAAAGTTAGAGTCACATAATAATACACATAAAACCCCAAAATAGGTTGGTTGTTCTTCAAACATGCAAGCTCCATCACTCACTCCCAAAAATTCAATTAAAAAAAAAGAGATGTAAGAATATCACATCACAAAGAAAATGAATTGAATGAGAACAAAAATGGCTATGATAAAAGGAGATTAAAAAAAAAGAGAAGCAAAACTATTGCTTCACCTTTGGTGATCGATCATGGAACGATCTTCTCCAAATCACAACCATGTTCTTCTCTTTCATCTAATCATTGATGTTAAAGATCGAAAAACAAGTTCTTCACAAGGAATAGTGAGACCCATATCATGATCAAAGCCAAATTCCTCTTCAGCTTGTCGAAGAAGGGATTGAAACTCAGGGTGAGTCAAAAAAGAGATTGGAACAACATATCTACTTCGATTCTCACCAACGTAAACAGGGAAATGACCTTTTGGGACATCAAGGTTATGATCATAGTCGTTTTTCTTTCCTAAGCTTGAACATCTTTTAAGGATTTGTTTCAAAACTGCATTTTGAGGAAGTTTGTTGGAGTATTTCTTAATGGCCATTGTGTGATTAGTTAGAGATGAGAAGAATGTGGAGAGTGATGAATGAATTAGTGGTAATAAGGGTATGTATGTATTTATGGAGAAAAGAGAGAGGGAAAGGGGTAGAAGGGTCATGTGGAGTGTGGGGACAGAGGAAAGGACAGAGATAGCACGGGTTGGTTGTAGTAATTGTAATATTGGGGTTTGTGTATTTGTTTTCAAAAGACATGGTGGGAGCAAATGCTATTGGTTATACTACTCTATGTTGCTCTTCTTCATGTCAACATGGACCCAGTTTTTCTATATCTGCTTTCGATCTTGATCTTGATACTGATTCATGCTCACCGATTATTTTCATTTCTTTCAAAGACAATTACAATGTTTTTTAAAAACTATGTGTTGTAGCTTTTGTACTTAGAGGAAAATACTGTGGGTATTCTATGGATTAATTTTCAAACTACTTCTCTCGTTGGCTTTAAATACTCCCTTCACTTTTATTATTCTCTTCATCTTATTTATATTACAACATCATGATTTCTATTATTCAATAGAAAATCGACATGTTTTGATACTATCAACTTAAATAATCAATAATATAATGATAAGTTACATATGAGAAAGTTTCACCACAATTTTAAATATAACACATCAAATTTTTAAATTTTATACTTTTATTTTATTTTAAAATAATTAATATTTATTTACTAACCTATATACAAAAAAATAACAAGTTTTAAGTTTCTTCTCGGCCGTTTTGCTGTTTCTTCTTTGTCATTTCTTCTCTGTCGTTATCTCTAGGTCACCGTTCTTTATTGTCTCTCTTTGCCGCTCTAATATGTTATTCAATTTAATTTTTCTCACGATAGTGGAAGAACGGCGGAAGTGAACGATTTGCTTTGGTGGTGAAACGGGATTTCACGAGAGAGGAAAGGATGGAGTTCAAAACCCCGACAATGATTTTAATTTTAATTAAAATAAAAAAATTTAGGAAAATAATTTATTAAATTTAAGAAAATTAAATTGTAAAGATAAATGTACGTGTACAACTAATTTGGTCAATTTAATATATATATATATATATATATATATATATATATATATATATATATATATATATATATATAATATGAATGTTGATTTGGAGAAAATGAATACATTTATTGGTTAAAAAATTAACAAGTACGGATACACCCTTCTTTTTTGAAAGTACCATATAAATTGTCTTATAAGATTGACTTAATTACAATTTTAGCCTTCTTATTTTCACTTATTTATAAATTTACTCTATCTATTTAAAAACTCAACAGTTTTGATCTATCTATCATATTTTTTAGCGAAAAAAATAATAATTTAATATATTTTAAATGACATGACATATGATCTTATGATGTTGAACCATCTAGATGCCTTAATTATTCAAATCTCATTAACTAAATTACAAAAATAAATAATTTCAAAAGATTGAAAATGAAGTTTTTATAGCGTTTTATTACAATTTTATGTGTTAGTAATTCTATATCATATGTCACATCACAATTTTTTTATGTTAAAAAAATCAAAAGAAAATACCAAAATTATCGAATTTTAAAATAGGAAGACTAATTTCGTGAATTAATGAAAATAGAAAGGTTAAAACTGCAATTGCGACTAAGATATTTACAAATTTCAAAGTTTTAAGAAAAGTGGTTATAAAATATGTGAGTAACTTTTATTATCATAATCTCATAAATCTATTTGAGAGTGTCTTACATAGACAAATAGGGATGTCAGCGTGATGGTGTAGCGAGTACGGTCTTTGCTCCTTGTCTGCGCTATCCAAAATGCTCATAATCCCCATCTCCATTTCCCACATTGGAGAGTTTTTTTAATCAGTTCCCTTTTTTTGCAGATCCCGGTAGTCCACACAAGGACCCATTAGCATAATAAAATAATTAAAATCTTATTATTGTCAATCAAATTGAGTGTAAAAATTAATATTCAACCATAAAATAAAATGTAATATTTAAAAATTATTAGTAGACATATTAGTCAGTTAGTTATACAAGTTAAATACAATAGTTAATTAGTTATTAGACATATTAGATAATTAGTTATACAAGTTAAGTGCACAAAAATAAAATATTTCATTTTTGTAGATTGAGGAAGTTCAAAATTAGAGTAAGATTGCGTTTGTTTCATATTTTTTTAAACCAAAAATCATTTTGTAGGGTTTGAAGGGTGTTTGTTTCAGATTTTTTAAAAATCATTTTGTTAAAAAAATCATTTTTTGACTAAAAATTAAAAGTAGTAGCTTCTCAAATTCGCTAATGCGATAGATGAGAGAGAAATATGCCAAAATTTTTAAAACACGGAACTTAACTCACTAGTAAGAGAAAATGATATAATTACCCTTACCCTTTTTGAAAAATCCAAAATTACCCTCCATCAGTTTCACGCACTCAATTGTCACAGTTTTTCTCCTTCCATGAAGCTCTGATATAGGTTTTTCATCAAATAAGTTTTCTTCTCCTTTTCAATTTTTCCATATCGTTTTTTTATTGTTTCTACGCCTTTTATTTGAATCATTTTATTTTTACATCATTCACACGATGATACTATTTTTTTTTTTTGCTTTTGTGTGTTTATTTATTGTTTTTTGATGAGTACTTAAGGTACATTAATCAATTTTAAAATGTGTATAAGAAATGGATTAAACTTATAAATTTTATAGGGTATTATAAAAGTTATGTCCTTTATGGTAATTTTGTAGTTTAAAAAATCACTTTTATAAAATTGTATACAAACAGATTAAAAATCATTTAAAAAAATCATTTTTATGATAGTAAACAAACGGAAATAAAAAAAAAATCATTTTTAAACAAATCTGTACAAAATAATCTCTAAATTTTTTAAACTAAAAATCATTTTTATTTAAGCTCAAACAAACGCACCATAAATGACTATTTTGGTCCCTAAATATGCATGACGTTGTCACTTTAATCTCTAACTCAGCTAGAAACTTAAATTAGTCCTTAATTCATCAAAACAAACATTTATCAGTTGAATTAGTTTATGTTAACTCTATTAATTTAGTAACATGAACAAATATGTGACATATGATATGTAACTGACAAAAAACGACAATAACAACGATTTAAAAAAAAATCACAAATTGAAATATAAAACATCTTATCATCTATTCTACATATTTATTCCTAATCCTAAACGTAATATTTCTTTCTCCAATGTCTTCGTGATCTTGTTCCCCCCAATTTCTCTTTCCCGTCACATTATTATCACAAATTATTATGTCCTCCTAACAATCAATTATTGATACGTGATTTAATTGCAGTTTTAGTCGTCATATTTTATTAATTCACGAAATCAATCTTCTTATTTTAAAATATGACAATTTTTGTTCTTCATTCTAATTTTTTTAATTAAAAAATTACGATGTGACATATTTTAAATAATGTGGTATATGATATGATGATGTAATTTGATTAACACTTACAAAATGACAATAAAACCTTTTAAAACTTAACTTTCAACTTCAATTTTTTATTTTTTATTTTTATAATTTAACTAATGACATAAATATTTAATACATTTAGATGATTCTGTATCATGAAATCGTATGACATATCATTTAAATTATGTCAAATTATTATTTTTTTAGTTCAAAAATATGAAGAAAAAAAAGTTAAAACTGTCAACTTTTAAAATAAGATAACTAATTATGTAAATTGGTGAAAATAGAGATAACAAAATTGTAATTAAACGTTGATATATTTTTCGAGAATTAATTAATAATACGCAGTTCACTGTTCAACAACATTGTCATGGCACGTAAATCTACATTTTAGCATTCACATAATCCCAACTAGAATTATTCAACTCAATAACCCATTTCTAATTAAAAAGTTAAATTTGCATGGTGAGAACTTAGAAGAGGAAAATGGAAAAAACAAAGGACATCCATCACCGTAAAATAGAAAAAGCATGGAACTTTATGTTTATATATAAGGTAAAAGAAGAAACAAAGTTGCTGGAAAAAATTAGAGTTTTGTTTTTGAGGTTACAAAATTTACAGATTTTGAAGGAAGGAGAATACTAAATTTAAGGATGAAGATGAAGAATAAAATAAGTGGTAAGATGAAGAAATAGTTTAGAATTATCTTTTAGAGGAAAAAGATGAAAAAATTAAAGATTTTTTTGAATTTTTCTATCACCTTAGTTTTTGCCTACTTAACTAAGATAATTTTGTTACTTTCACTAAATGAATATAGGTAACGATCAACTTAACATAAAAATAACACATAAGTCAAAAACTACTTTAAATTTTTGTGTACGTCAAAGAGTAAAGTGATACTGCATTGCACGTTAAAACATTAAAAAAACTGTTTATCCTAAATATTATAATTTCTTTTATTCACCGACGTGACATGATATTTTATTCACCGCAACTTCAAAATGGGACTGTATAGTTTGGCTTTTGTGATTGTTGTCTGATGAACGGCACATGAAATGAAACAAAAAGCCATGTGTTTGTTACACTTTACTCGTACCTTTCAAGTTTTTAACCTTAGTCTAATTCCTTTATTACCTCAAAAATTCAAACTTCAAATTAACACTCGATCGCTTCAGCATATAACTGATATAATTTCGTAATATATACCCCAAAATACTGGACTAGTCAGATCTCTTTTACCAGAACATCGTGTTGCATCACCTTCCAATTTCATGAACAAATAATTGATTATATAATAATTGAATTAATAATTAACCTATAAAACTATTTCTGATTTTTGAAATACTAATGAGAATAAGAACAAACCATAATAAGCAAGCTAATAAGCTGTCGAGATGTAAACCTGGAGAGGTCATACTCAACGAATTATTTGGTCGGTTGGTTCTTTTCTAGCAAGACATTGGTATTAAGGACCGGATTAATACACAAAATAAAATATATAATAGAAATAAGTTATCTTATGTTTGAATTTGATGAATTAACAAGATAAGATAATTTAATAGAGAATTTTATCCTATTATGTATCTCTAATTGAAATTTCTATCTACAAACTAACAAGATATTATAAGAACAGTAATTTATTCAATTGCTCTTATAAAATCTAATTGAAAATATAAAATTGAAATACAATAAAATGTAAAAATAAAAATAATTTATAAAATATCAAAATATAAATATAATCAAATATAAATATAAAAAATAATTAATAGAATTTGATATTAAACTTAAAATGAATTATTAATAATTAATTTAAAAAACATTTAAGATTTTATCACAAAGGTAGTTTTGTCTTTTTATATAATTTAATAAATTAGTATTCAAAATTACAAAAATATAAAAATCAATTGAAATTTTAAAATAAATATAATTTGTTTACAAGGGTATTCTTTTCATTTCCATATAATATACATATCATATCTTTATTTACATTCTAACAAATAAAATAATAGTTATTCATGATTTTTTTAAAATTAAATTATTTATTTAGTAGTATCAATTGATAGTTTAAAATAAAAAATTATTTCATTATTTATTTAACTTTTTAATATTTTTTAATTTATAATATTTAAAATATAATAAGTTAATTTAAAAAGAAACTATATAATTATTCACAATGATAATTTTTTTACACGAGCGCGTGCGCGCGCGCGCACACACATGACAAAATAAAATATTATTATCTTGTTGGTTATCATTTGTGTATCAAACACATCATATGATAATATTTATCATGTCATTATCATATCTTTATCTAGCTAGCTTTATATCTTATCATTTCTCTATCATATCATGTACATCAAATGAACCATAATTGTTCGAATTGATTGAAAATGAGTAAACCACTATTTTCATATGTGAAGCGAGATGTTATCGTTCTAGTCTCTAACTCAACAAAAAAAATCTAAGTCAATTTCTGACTCATCTAAATGTATGCCACCTTAGTTCACGATGTTAACTTTTTAATCATTCTCACAAACCCTAACTTTCTTCTCCCAAATTCACGGTATGTCCATGTTTTTCGTTAATCAATGCATCTCTATCGATAATTATAATGATGGAAAGTCAATCATCACAACAAAGTCAATCTTGTTCCTCTCGATTGGTAAATTCTTCACAAATTAAGGTTTTTTGTCGGTGTAGGAAAACGGTTGTGAGGCGTGTTGCCTATACACCAACTAACCAACTAACAGAGAAAGACCATTCTACTCTTTCTCAATCAACAAAGTAATGATAATATGAGTTACGAATTTTATATTAAAGGGAAAAAAATAAAATTTGAGATTAAGGTTTATTTTCCAGATTTAATTTCTGATTTGAGATCAATATTATTTTCTCATATTCATTTAGCCTAATTTCTTACTTCTTGTGCCACAAATCCAAACACAATTGGAGCTTCTTTTACTACCTCAATTGTAACCTTAGTTGCAGCTTTTTCTACTCCATTGTCTACCTTAGTTTCGACCCTAGTTGCAACTTCTTTTTCTCAATTTTCCACCTCAATTGCAGCTTCTTGTGCATTTTTTTGCCTCAATTTCAACCTTAATACTAACATCATTTACCACTACTTTGCTCTCAATATCCAATTATTCAATTATTATATTTGGTATCGATGTTAGGTGTTCAAAATAAATGTGAACTTCATGATTGTTGCGGAGGACAATGTCAAGCATATCTATGATGTAAGAGTTAGTCAACAACTTCAGTAAACCCCGCTTTTCAGGAACCGACCAGTAAATGTTCTCAATTACTATGAACCTACTGCATTCCATGACCAAATCTTGAAGCATACATCTATTAAGGTAGTCAATTCTAATGTTTGCCCAAACACAAAGTTCACTTCCCTTCATACTCCATGTTACCATTGCTATATCTTAAGAAACTTCCACCATGGTGCAAAATAAGAATAACCCAAGCTATTCTAAAAAATATAAATAGAAACATACATTACCAACAATTTTTGAATAGACCTAAACTGTTAATGTTACAAACCCTAAATCCTAAATAAAAAAGATGATAATCATAGCAGAGAAGATGAAGATAAATCTAGTAATGCATGACAAAAATAAGAAGAAAAAAAATAAATATTTTCCAGAATAATAAAAAAAAAACATTACTCTTTCTATGCTCGTGGTTGTTGCCCATTAAAGAAGCATCTTCGATGGGAAAGAGTGATGGTGGTGGTTGTAACAACCCAACCCTTACCGTTATCGGCATTGTTAATCACCACCTTCTCGCTCTCCCTTTCCACCCATTGGAACCCGGTACCTAGGGAATAAGTACCACCGTCCATTCATTCCCACTACCAATTGAGGGCAATTACCAATTGAGCTAAGATAATGAAGTCTGATGGTGGTGGAGACAAAGGTGAAGAGTTTGATAGTGATGGTTGGGTTCGATGAAGGGAGAGTAAACGAGCAAAAAGGTGAACGGTAAGATTGATTGTGTTGTGGGTATTGTTTGATCCTAAAAAGCCACAATTTTCTATTTAATTTTTTTTTAAAAAAAAGCTAATTCAAATGCACGCGTGAGAGAGAGTCTGACATCTCATACAACCACATATACGTACATGTCACCCATTTAACATAGGTAACAAAAAAGTTAACATCATAAATTAAAGTGAATGACATTTGGATGGGTCTAAAATTGTTTTGAGTGTTTGGTTGAGTTAGAGACTAGAATGACAACACCCTATTCAATCAGAGACCAAAATGGTAGCTTACCTAATAAAAAAATCAATGGTACAAAGATAAGCTCAATGATTAACCAAATTTTATAATAATTCAACTTTTCATGAAAAAATGCCATGTTAGTAGCGAATAATTATAAGCTATAAAAGACTTACATATACAACGACTTTGATACAACATCAACTCTTACATAGATCTAAATTCGATACCGTCGGCATCCTTTGGTTGCACAACAGTTAGCTACAGCTATACCATCAAATTAAAATCGAACAATCTAAATTTTAAACTCAAATTTCAGATTTAAAATTTTAAAATTTGAATTTTCCGATTTTGATTTAACAGTCTAGATATACTAAATACATTGAATCAAATTCCCACCAACACATAGATACAAAATTAATTTTGAATAAAAGTTATATATTATTATAAGTATTGTCGTGTCGGACACCGACTCACATCAAACACACTTAGAAACACTTTTGATATAAACTGCAAATGATATACATAGGATATAAGTAAGAATGATTTATATACTCACTTTTTTAGGTTTTGTATTAAGTAAAATTTGGCATAAGCCCATTATTGTTTTTTGACGGTATTGTAAGCCCATTATTATATGCCTGTATTTGTTAGTGCCCACAGAAATTAGTATTTCAACAAGATAGGGCTTCCCATGTGGTCCTGCCTAAACCACAACCACCAGGTAACACATGCAAATTGAAGACATCATTAAAATTCAATGCGCACAACTATTTAGGTTACCCTGCACTGCAGTAGCATATTTTCACTTCCAAGCTAAAAAAAAAGTGATCCTCTAATAATAAGGATAAAATTAGTAACTCAAATAAGGGAGAGAAAAACAACGGCAAAAAAACATAAGTAAATTGTAATGAGAGTTGGTTTAGATAAATAAAGTATGAAACATTGATACCGATACATACATCATATTAATATTGGCACTTAAAGTTTTCTCATGAATGATTTTGCAGTTTTTTAATCTCATTTGTCTCCAAAATTATACCATTGACACGTCAACATTGATAATAATTTGACAAAATAAATTAATTAAATGTAATAATTGTGTTGGCATTGAATACTGAAACACGCATTGATCAAAAGTGTCGACATAGGCTAAAATCCCAAGGCATTACCAATTACCAATTTGTAACATATGACAATGTAAGGTACACATAGGAAACCAGATAATGGTACGTCGCATTCCTTGGGTAGAGTCTTCATGTTCTGTGAATAAGATTAATTGGAGAAAGAGATTGGGAGAAAAATTAATGGCCCACAATTTTCACCAAAATGTGGTGTTCAGATGATCAAATCAAATAAGGGATGTTCTTTTAAGTTGATGGTGACTTAACATTTATGTTTGCACATGAAGGCCATGTTACTCTTGCCCCCAAAATTCACTTGTTATGGCCCTTTAGATTAGATCATTCCAACCACTTGAAAATATATGCAGCATGTGTACTCACTCAACACTCTACAGTGTTATATCTTTGTATAGTGTAAGGTAAAAGTATTGTATATTGTGTTATGAATTAATTGTCACTTTCATTTCTGTTGGAATTACCTGAAAACATGTTGAGTCAATTATAGGGTGTTCAAACCAACCCCTAAAAGATGTTCTATATTTGGACGTTGTTGGTGCTAGTGATATGGTGGGGATGTAAAGTTTATATGAAATTAACCTAATGTAATGTGAATTGTGAAAAATATCTTAATCCCGAATCTTAATCATTTAAAAGATATGATATCATTTCATAAAAAAAAAAAAAAAAAGATACGATATCATGACTTGTTTTGTCTTGAATTGGGAGCTTTGACATGCCAACGGTAGAATTTTGCCTAGATTTTGGGCTTAGCAAATGTACCTAATAAAAAAAGAATTACCTTTACGGTTCTTTTGTTTAAGATTCTAACATTTTTTTATGTTTTAGTTAGGTTGGTGCGTAAGTTTAAAAAAAAAAATTATTTTGTTAAAGAATCATTTTATGTTGAAAATGAAAGTTATTTTGATTATCTTTAGAAGAAAATCATTTCTAATAGAAGATGAAGAAATACAAAATCTCTTTTAAACATGAGTATTTAAAATATCTTACTCTAAATCATTTTATTTAATTAACAATCGATGGAAAGATCTTCCACAAAAATTAATTAATAATAAACTATCTTCTTTTATAATAATTAAATATCAAAACTATATTTTTATAATCCTTAAAAAATATACCCTTCAATAATAGTCTATTGGCCATACGAGTTAAATTCTACCATTTCCTTCATGTCACATGCGATTGATGATTCATTCTTAATGATGTACGTTTAAAGTGAAGTTATCATGAAACAAATACAATAACGTTTTTGTAAATTTATATATTTTATTGTATGTTTAAGAAAGGTGGACAATTCAGAAATTTTCCTAACTCAATTTTTGATATTTTTTTTCCTTCCTTATCAATGAAAATGGGCTCTGGAAAAATGCTAAATTCATGAAAAATAGTTTTTTAAAGTAAAACAAAATTATTATTAATAATCGGGAATCATATGGGTATTTTTGTAAATACAAATACTATTTTTTAGGTACATTTTCTAAATACATGTCATGCCATAAGGATAATACATGACTTCGTGAAAATGCGTGTATAATATAATGTGAGTTTTTAAGGTTAAAAAATGGAACACAAATTTGATATACAAGAATATGTTAATATTTGCTAATGTTGTCAAAATATTCCGTACACAACTATATTTAATAGTTAAATGACATTTATGTGATAGTCAAGTCATTTTCTCATGATTTTAGTAGTTTTTGTTGTTGTTGCAACGAGAAATGGAATTGGATATCATCAAGCACATAGTTATTTTGATTTAGATAAAACGACATGGATATTCTCTTTAATATTTTTAAGATTGTTGTATTTTTAAATTGAATTTGAACTCGAGTATTTATGAAGTATAAAAACATCCAAACCATTTCATTTAAGTGTTTTTGTGTTATTGTTTTTTTTTAAATGTTCTATATGAAAACTTTTCAGAAGTTTGCCAAACATTTTAGTACTCCGACTATAACTATAAAATGTAAATTTTAGTAGTAGTAGTAGTAGTTTAGTAGAAGAAGAAAGCAATTTTTTCACCTCACATTTCTATATTTTATACGCATTTTTGAAAGTGTCCTCCAAGACATAAATTTATTTGAAAGTGTTCTCTAGGACATAAATTTCTTTCACAAGTGTACTTAAAAATGGTACAAAAATTACATTTTTTTTAAATGTGTACATCCCGAAATAATATGGTGGCGCAAAAAGTTCCTAGCTGGATTGAAATATACTCCACACCAAATGCAAAACCTAGGGCTACAACAACCACAAAATTGTGAAAAGGGAAGTATACTTTTATTGCATTCCCAAGTACAGGTTGCTTCCTTCACTCCTATAAAAAAGGACCCTTTCTTGGTTAGCATGCATATGTTGTTGTACCTACTAATAACTACACGTATATTTTGGTCTGGTTATTGCACCTACTCCAAAGAACATCAATGTAAGAGCCTCACTGAGAATTACAAAACATAGCAAAATTAAGCGGTTGGAAGTTTGAACCTTTTTTCCATTAATAGTAATCCCTGAATTCCACTTCAATCCTAGACCCACTCATATAACTTTGCTTTTTTGGTATCCTTATTAACTGTATGATGGATAAAATAGAATAGAATAAAATAAAATACAACTTAATAAAAATAACAAATTATTTAAACATTGTATGATGAAATAAAATACAATGAAATCTACTAAAATTTTTACCTACTCCTTCAAATTAAAAGATTTTTGTTACATGAGGTAAGATGAAATATATTTGATCATTTTCTATTTTATTTCAAAATATTTAAAATAACTCAATAAAATCTAATGTCATTATAGTTTATTCCACTTTCTGTTTCCAATAATTCAGTAACCTTAATCTCATTGCAGACCACAACAGATAAAGTATACTTTTACTTTTCTTGGAGCTGAAAGATAGATGTCCCATTCTGATAATATGATAACTGTAACAGTTATACTTAATGTATATTTATTTATAATAAACAAAACAAAAATTGAACTTATTAATATTTTATCATCATTAAATAATACAGATTGGCCGCTTGTGATTATTGATTAAGGAAAATTAATCTTATACAACTTCAACACCAGACAAAAATGAAAAAATTACAATACCACTGAAGAAACAACTAGATGATGAGGAACATTTAATCAACTATTCCACAGCACTCTGACTAATTAGAAAATACACCTCAAAGTCCTAATTATATGTCTATTGGTCAGAAGAGGATTTAAGCTGCTTATGCTGTCCTTCTATCAAACTTATCTGTCGTTTGACTTTCGCAATATGAGCTTGAACCTATGCAGTGGAAAAGATGAAATAACTATCAGTTGGCATCAGTTTTCTTACAAGGTTAACATGATAGGGTCATTCAAAGTCTTCAAGGAAAAGTAACACCAAGTAGCTTATTTGGGCTTATCTTAGGATATAAACATTTGTATACCTATTTAAGATAATTATTGAAATAACTTATACACAAGCGCTTATATTATAAACACTTAATTACGTTGTTTATCCAAATGTACCATAATTCCAGCAATCAACAACTTATTGGCCAAATACAAGGAAAATGACCATCATACAGAATTTAGCACACTGACAATTGTCAATGATTTGGAGAAATGAAAATAAGTTCTGCTACATAGCATGATCACAAAATTTAAAAGTAAATCATGGAAACATTACATCTTTAGTCTTTTAAGTTATATATTATTTAGAAGTGCATTATGATGAGCATTCTGAATAATCATGCCTGGCATAGAATTATTAGAACATAGATGACCCACAATGGATTATAATGGATGTCAGAAGCAAACCATTTAATGATGAAGAAGCAGAGGTGATAGTACAAGATAACTGTTGCATAAAACTGGAATAATGTTAATTTGTATATACAACATCTTTTCTGTCTTCTCTCCCTGTTCTCTCCTCTCCCATTACTATCTGCTAGCTCCCATCTTTCTTTAGAAGTTGAATTAAATCATTTTGTTACAAACAAGGATCTCATACATGCACTGGTCAGCACAACAATAATCTTATTTGAGAAAAATTTGTACTAATAATTCGAATACAGTCCTTTTAACTCAACTAATCACAAAAATGGACATAAACATCATACAAACAAAAATAAAATTGAAGCATAGAACAGAAGTTTTGACTGATAAGTCGTGATTATATGTTATGAATGAAAGCATATAAAAAATAAAAGTTATGAATAATACTTAGCAAAGAGGTTCTCCATTAAATATAAAATATAAATAATCCTTATACATTTCATTTTTTATAAACAGTAAACTTGGATCAAAATCACAAAACTAGATTTTAATACACTTCTATGCAAGGAGGCTAACAAGAACATGTATAAATGTATAGACAATATTATCAAAACTATGCAAATTCTAACTTTTCACCCTTATTAAAGCTACATTATTAATTTCTATGTAACATTATTTAAATTTTAGATAAAAAATAAAACAAGATAATCTCAAGTTGTATCCATTTTTCTTTCTTCAATTTAGTTAAGTGGAAGAGGAAAGTGGGGCAGGGGAACTGGATGATAGGGTAGGACACACGCATCAACCTAATTTATTTAAGCAAATTTATTAGTATAAAATAGAATTATGATATACACTCTGAATATTCATGTCCCACATATACAAAATAAGTAGAACTACCTAATCCACAATGTATTGATGATAATGAATGCCAGAAACAAATCCTTTAATGATGAACAAGCACAAGTGATAGTACAAGATAATTATGAAATAAAACTGGACTGAACAACCAATAATTTTATTTAAGAAAAATGGGGTGCATTCTATTCTAATAATACAGAGGCACAATTCTTTAAGTCAAATAATAATAAAAAAAGTGGGCCATAAGCATCGTGCAGACAAAAATACAGCTCAAGTATAGAAAGAAGTTTTGGGTTTTTGACTGACGACTCTTGATTATATGTTTTGAAGTTTAGAGATAATACTTAGAAAGGAGCTCCTAATAATGTTTTTGATAAGCAATAACCATCGATCAAAATCATAAAAATCGATGCTATAAAATTTCTCTAAAAGGAGACTAACATGTACATGCATACTCATTATTTCTAGGGTGGTAATTACAAACAACCAAACAGGTGCACATGTATGATACAGACTTTTGTTGTTGTTGAGAAAATGTAGGATACAGACTTAATTACTAGTAAGGATGCAAGCATATACTTGCTTTCATTCAGATTCAAAAAAATGTATCATCAAAGCATCAACAACAACTTTGACTTCCACAAAGATTATATATACTTTAAATCTATGAAGCAAGAATATAGACACAAACACCAGATACAACACTGACACGTCAACATCGGTAATAATTTGAGAAAATTAATTCATTGAATGTAATCAATGTGTTTGTGTCGTGTTGGCCACCGACAGGTGTCAGAAAACAGAACACGCCTTCGATGAGAATTGTTGGTGCTATAGAGCATTAAATATTAAATATGATATTATGTCATTCATACCTGCTGACGAGCTGCTGCAAGCTGTAAGAGTTCATCTGCTTCTGAGAAATTCAGGAACCATTGGCTTAAGGGATTATCTTTGGTATCACCTTTCCTCCTTCTATTTGCATCTTCAACTGGAACTGCATTTATATTATGATAGTTTATTCAACTCAAATGTGGAAAAATGAAAGCTGCAGGTGACTATGGTAATTGCAAAGTAACATACTGGGAGGAGGCAAGGTATGCCCAGCAGGTAATCTTGGAAAGTTCACAGCTGGGTGGTTCTGCACACGAGCTAAAAAAGCTTCAGAAGGATCCGGGAAAACTACCTCATCATAGAATTCCACAACAACGGGTTTTTTTGTGGACATGGAACTGTTTTCATCCTCTGGATACAACTTCAAGTGATGATATCTGTATATATATTACACTTCAATAAAACACAAGATTCAGAAATTATTTTGACATTCACAAAACATGGTTTAATCTGCATGATTAATAACAGTGAATACCAGATCTATGGTCATGTAGTTTATCATTAAATAATATTCAAGCATTGGAATCAAATAGCTGCATGGTCTAACCAATCATAGAACAATAGATATTAGTCATATAACCTTCTAAGCTTATCATTATTAATAAAATGAGGCATTGAAGCAAACCAAACTACTGTATTTATCTAACTGAACTTAGCACGGCATAGAGCAACACTCCTGCAGCACTTTAGAAAATAAAAGCACATTGTTGACGATATGTCCTGTGTTGAAATATACTAAAGCTACTTGAGATTCCCCTACCCATAATAGTATTTTTCAGCATACTTTGAACCTCTTCATTGATCAAGAGATCACACAAAAGACTAAAGAAACTTAATTTTCCCCCTAAACAAGTAACTAACTACTAAATCAAAAGCAACACCAAACGACTCACAAGTTCAAAGGCTTGTCGCAAACATCACTGTGAAAATGAAGTGTGATGGCAATTTCAAATTCTCCCCATCCTGCTTCTGACAACTCAAAAGGAGGTGCATCCACAACCCTTGTGGGATTATTGAAACTAGAATGCAACTGAAAAACAACACGCTTTATAATAACCCCTAGGTCCTCGTTGGTTGCTCCACGGACATACACAGTCCATTTATGCGATTGATACCTTGTATAACATAAACATTATCACCTTATTACTCTTTTTTTTGTGAAGAAAAAAAAAACCCATTTAAGCAATACATTAATTAAACCAATAATTTGAGGTTGCAATGTAAGATACTTACTCACTAGCTTTTTTGCCAAGCCAAAATGCTATGTTCCCATATACTATTGGAAAACTTATTTCTACATCTTTGAGTTTCTTACCTGAGTTCTACACAAAACCAGAAATGGTTACCCTAATATAATCAATAAAAGACTCTACTTCAGTAAAATAAATAAGTTCCTTTCCCAATGTATTTGAATTCTTAAATCATATTCAAATTTAACGTTCTGCATAGTGATTTTAAGGTGTTATTGCAGTGCTGGAAGATAGTTCCAAATCAAAGCTTCGAATTTGAATCAAGTTGCAAGCTTTACACACTCTAAAAGAGGGTAGGGTTTTGGGAAACCTTTATTTTTTGGATTTGGATATCCAAATCTGAATTGAAACAAAGTTACCTTCTTATCGTTATCTTCGGATTTGCCCATTTTGGTTCTCTGAGATTTGGGGGTGGGACCACTTAATTCAGACTGATCTTGACCGTGCTTTTTCGATGATGAGCTGTTGGTCATATCAATTTATGAATTCGTCACAGAAATCAAACCTGAATCTCTGAGTATCTGGATCTAGGGTTCGTGTGTCTGCAAAAATTGCACGGAACAGTTCGTGTGCTTTACGACGTCGTTGTGAACAAGTGAACATGGGTGGGTGATCATAATCTAACGGGCCGAGCCCTAAACATAAATTGGCTTGTCATTCGTTGGAGTTTTCAATTGGGCCATTTGAATGATTGGCATTCTTTACGTGAGGAATGTACCAGTCACCCCCCTCCTATACCTCTCACCCCCCATTTGAAAGGAAAAAATTAAATTATCCTTTTTTTACCAACTATAAAATAACAAAAAAAATTACCACTCTACACCCCAATCGAAAATTACCAAAAATTTGATAATTTTTGAATATTTGATAGATTCGAAATAAAAAAAAGTAAGATTTATTGAATTTTTCGAAATTTTGGTTAAAATGAAAGTTTCGAAATTATATTTTTCAGTTATTTTCGGAACTTTGGTTAAACATGAAATCTTCGAAATGAAATATTGGTTGAACTTGAAATTTTCGGAACTTTGGTTAAACACTAAACCTTCGAAATGTATATATCCAGATGTTTTCAAGATATTCGAAACTTTGGTTGAACTTGAAAGTTTCGAAATGCATTTATTCGAAACTTTCAAATGTTCGAAATGTATATATCCAGATTTTTTCAAAAACTTTGAAACTTTTGTTGAACTTGAAATTTTCGAAATGCATTTTGTTCGAAACTTTCAAATGTTCGAAATGTAAAATTTTGAAAGTTTCATCAATTCGAAGCTGAATGTTTCGAAACATCTGTATCTTTTTTTAGGGTTCAATTTTTTTTAACATTATTAATATTATTATTAATTAAATTTTTTAATCTTTTTGAAATTAGGTATGAGTAGAGTTGAGGTTCCAGCTTCAACAGCAATTATTGGTTCTACAGCAAAATTCACCACTGATCAGGTATTATTATCGATAATCCACCACCGATCAAATTTTGATTATAGATATATATTTGATGTTATATTTAAAACATATGTTGTAGGTATTTCCCTCTCGATAAGCTGTATTTGAATGGGCAAAAAACGTTGGAAGGCAAAATGGAATTTTAATTGTTATCATTTGATCAAACAAAGCAACCGGAAAGAGGGGAAGAAAAGACAAATTAATTTTGGGATGCGAAAGAGGCAGAAGATATAAATCTAAATCAAAATCAACAGTAACTTGTTGAGTATCGGTGAAGGATGGAAAATTAGCGTTCGTTGTGGAACGCATAATCATGATTCCGGTCATTCATATTTAGGGCGTTTAAATGAAGAAGAGAGAAAATTTGTCAATGACATGACAAAGTATAAGCTTGCACCAAGATTCATTTTGAATGCTTTGAAAGAGAGAAATAAAGTTAATCTCTCAATTCCCAGTCAAATATATAAAGCAAGGAGTAGTTATCGAGCTTCGTTGAGAGGCTCGTAAACAGAAATGCAACATCTGTTGAAGTTAATAGAACAAGAAAATTATGTGCATTGGACAAGAAGACGGGAGAATTCAGATGTTTTGAGAGATATATTTTGGACGCATCCTTATTGCATAAAGTTGTTAAACACGTTTCATTTTGTTTTGATATGTGATAGCACATACAAAACAAATAGATATCGGTTACCATTACTTGAAATTGTCGGTATCACATCTACTAGTTTGTCATTTTCTGTTGGGTTTGCATACTTGGAACAAGAGCGACAAGATAACTTTATCTGGGCATTTGAAATGGTAAGACAGTTGTTCGTATTTGAGACTTTAATTTCTAAAGTTATTGTGACTGATAGAGATCTTGCCATGATGAATGCTATTAGAGTTGTGTATCCTACTTCAATTCATTTGCTATGTCGTTTTCATATTGATAAAAATGTTGGGGCAAGATGCAAACAATATGTGAAAAAAGATAGACAATGCGAAGTAATGGATTTATGGAACAAAATTGTATATTCAACTAGTGTGGAGGAGTATGATCATCACTTGCAACACTTTGAGCTAGTGTGTGCTCACATTATCCTTTTTGTTGTTTATGTGAAAGATTCTTGGTTGACACCTTACAAAGAAAGATTTGTCACGTAACCACCCAACTGTCGAGTGTCGTGGACAGCTCTATCTCCGAAATTGTCATACAGGAAAATCAATGCAGCAGTAGCCCACGAATAGTCTCGACAACTATCTAAGTTAATAAATAAACTAACATATTTCGCCTCCACACGTGTATGTGTTTTATCAGCGAAAATAGTGCAACCAACTAAATGCAATAGGTACGTTCTAGCCGCACACTCAAACTGGTTAGTCTGAATGAGACGACTGTATAAATCACGCAACCATTGCAATCTATACTGGGCACATTTATTATAATTAATCTCTGCTGATGCTTCCTCTCATGATGCACCTAAATACTCATGGGCAGCTCTAGCAACATTATTAGTATTCATATTAATAGGTGCATCAAAAAATTTACCTCGAGGTGCGATATGAAGAAGAGTAGCCACATCGTCCAATGTGATTGTCATCTCTCTAAATGGCATGTGAAATGAGCTGTCTCTCTATGCCACCTTTCAACAAAGGCAGATATGAGACCAGCATCAACCATAGTGAGATAAGCTGAAGAGAGGGGTAGCAGTCCAGATTCCGAATCCAATGCAATACAGGATCTGGTATAAGAACTTCAGAAAACTTCTTCACCTTCAATGCACGTGTAATAACCTTCAACGACCCACGATCCTGCGAGTAATTAAAGAACATAACAATAAATATTTGTTCTTATTTAAATAAATAATTAATTAAATATAATGAATATATATACTAGTTAATTAAATATAATGAATATATATATTACTTAAATATAATGATTATAATTAATTAAATAAATACCTATCCTTCTCATATCCTCCGAGCCACGTGGTGTTCATACTGTGTCAACACAGATGTCACCACCGGTCCTCTAGGGAATCCGACCTGCTTAGACGCATCATCACCATCAATAGCGTCATTCCCTCTGAGCTGTTGATCCTGCTCAGACTCAGCATCATCAGCATCAATAGCATCATCAACATCATCACGTGCATGCTCAGTAGACTGATCCTCAACATGCTCCATATGTGCAGGCTCATCCTCAACCTGCTCCATCTGTGCAGGCTCAAGTACATCATCGTTCATATGCGTAGGCTCAACAACTTCAGTGACATCATCCTGCCGTCGACGACGCTGCCTAATTGGACGGTTTGCTTCATTCCGTCGTCTGTTTGAAGCTGTTGGTGAAATTATGTCTACGACATCACCACTATCACCTCCCACGCTTCGGGCAATGTTGCGGATGATCTGCCCAAATGCACCCCTCATTCTAGGCACTGCAATAGATCAATATATCAATATTCAAAAAACAAATGAGAAAAACACCTAAATAAAATAATCATTTCGAAAATTTCCAAAAACACCAAAATCTTCGAAACATTTCGAAAATTTCCAGAATCACCAAAAGTTTCGAAACTTTCACTGCATACCAAAGTCTTGAAATGTATTTTTCGAATCTTTCAGAATTTCAAAATGTATTTTTCAAATCTTTCAGAATTTTCCTATTTCGAAACTTTCATATTGAATGAAAGTTTCGAATGACACATTTCGAAACTTTGAGATTTCTAGAAATCTCCGAGATGTATGCTTCGAAACTTTTGTTTTTCTGGAAACTTTCGAAACGTATGTTTTGAAACTTTTTGTTTTTCTGGAAATTTTTGAAGATTTAGGGTTGAATCCTTACTTTTCTATTTCGGAAGTTTAAAATTCTGTGAAAGTTTCGAAGTATGCAAAAATATGAGGTTGGAGAAATGAAAGTTCGAATGCAACGGTGAAAAAAGTGACATTAATTTTTTTGTAGGTTTTATTGTTTTCTCAAGGGATATTTTGGTCTTTTCCTTTCAAATGGGGGGTGGGAGGTATAGAAGGGGGGTGCACGGTACATTCCTCTTTTTCCGTTTTGGGTGAAGTTTTTGACACCCCCTACATTTGGTTATCCTATTCATATCTTTTTAATAAATGGATAAAAATACCTCTAAAATATCTACACATTTTTGTAAATTTTCAAATGTAATGTATACTTCATAAATATTAGAAATAATAATTTTTATTCTGTAAAATTAGAGAAAACGTGAGGTAGAGGAATTGAGAGAATTCATAAAACTAGATGGAAGCTGAAAATGGGAGATAGTTAAAAGTACAAAAAAAACAAAATTTATTTAAATTGTGCAAATATATAGGGGGTGAGAGGATCAACTGTGACTGTGAGTTTAGATTGACACAATGGATGGATGGGATGAATTTAGATAATAATGGATATCAAAATAATTTATTAATCCATTTACAATTCACTATTTTTTTTAATAAAAATTCCAATTGTATTCATCGACTAAAATAAAAAACAATCCAATCCATCAATTATCTTATTTTAATGGATGGATATCCATTCAATACATTTAAGATTTTTTTTATATTTCAATAAATCAATATCTATAATAATAATATATTTTATTTTTAAAAAATAATTTTATTTATTATTTTTAAAAACTGTTTTGCACAAAAAAATATTTTTGAAAAAACAATTTTTTGTATTATTTTAAAAATACTTTCAGATTTTAAAAGTTAATTTTTTGTTTAAAAGATAATATATAATAGTTTTTTACTAAATAAAAAAACATTTTTTAATTACTTTTCTATTTTAAAATTAACTACTGTTTTATTTTTATCAAAAGAAAACTACTGTTATTTTTGTGGACCAAAGTTAACTGTAGGTTTTTCTTTCTTTCTGAATTAGTTAACTACAGTTTTTATATTACTTTTTAAAAACAGTTTTTTATAATTTAGAAAATAATTTAATTATTATTAATTTGAAAATAAGGCGGTGGTTAAGAGTTGTTAGAATTGGAGCTTCGATAATTCTTTATAACAGTAATCGACGTAGCTCTGACGATCAACAATAGGCAGTGGTCGACCACCAATTCTTATTATTAACTTTTAATTAAGAAGTTATAATAGTTAAATCATTCTTTTTATTTTAAAATAATAAGCAATTCAGTTTTTTCAAACAAAAAATAAAAAAAACAGTTTTTTTTTATAATATCAGTTTTTCAAAAAACAGTTTTTAAAAATAATAAAATAAAATCAGGTCTTAATTAATAACAGTATATGTTTTAAGTGTATATATTTTAAAATAAATGTATGTAATACGTTGGATTGCAATAAAAATAAATGTGATCTATTATATTTCAAAATAAAGTTTGATGGATTGGATCCATCTATATTTATAAGTTGATGGACTGAATCTATTTCATTAATAATTTAAAAGCTTATTTTTCCATCTACAAGTCTTATCAAAAGTCCCTGAGTTTATTTATCCATATTAGCCAAAAGTTTTTAAATTTTGTCTATGAGTTTATTTGTATATCATCTCAAAAGTTTCTAAATTTTGTTCATATTAGTCAATTCTAAGGTGCATTTTATATAATTAGACATTTAAACGTGTATTTTTATGTATTTAAAAATATGTGTATTTTTATGTATTTAAAAATATTGTGGGTGAGAGAAGAAATACTATAATATTTTTGTTGGATGATGAATGAATTTATAGTTGAATTGATTGAATACATGATGGATTATATTGCCACCCCTATGTGAGTTATAAAAATATATCACTCTTACTTAATTTATGGTACAATTTTGTTTTTTAATTTTAAAAATCAGAATTTATTTGAGAATAAATCAAGCAGGTAAAAAATCATATAAATTATGAAATTCACATTAAAACAAAACCCCAAAATTAAAAAGTAACAATTACATTCATTTGTAGGTTAAAATAAACCGAGAAAAAGAGGAGATGAGAAATCCACTATCTTCCTTTCTCCACTTATA
>JBBPBP010009779.1:20282845-20318602 GCA_037974735.1 Cicer chorassanicum | reverse complement strand
TTCAACAATTTTAAAGTTTTTGAAGTTTTTAAGAAATTCAGGAAAAATTACATTTCGGAAGTTTCACTTTCAACCAATTTTTTTGATTTTTTTTAAATTCTTGCAAAATTGCATTTCAAATGTTTTGTTTTCAATCAATTTTTTTTAAATATTTTGAAAAAATTGCATTTCAAAAGTTTTACATTCAACCAAATTTTTTATTTATTTTTTAAGAATTATTGAAAACTTGCATTTCAAAAGTTTCACATTCAACGAATTTGTTGAAATACTTTTAAATTTTTTTGAAAAATTTACATTTCGAAAGTTTCACACTCAACAAAATTTTTGAATTTTTTCTAAAAACTAAAAACTATACGTTATGAAACTTTTAAATTTAACCAAATTTTCAAAAATGAAGAGAAATAATTTATTTGTATTTCTAAAATTTTCAAATTGATTAAAAAAGATTAAAAAAAATATATTTGCATATACTTCAAAGAGATGAGAGGTATAAGTGGAGGTGGATGGAGATTTCTCTTATGAAATAATCAAACTAAGAGTGTTTTGGGCCCATCAAACATGATTCAGCCAACATTGGAGCCACCTTATTCCCCTCCCTCCTCACATGACAACAACAAAACCCAACACTGTTGAACTAGGATTTTGTTGAACTAGGATTTTTCTACTTGTCACCTTCCACCTGTACATGCCACCCTCCCAAGACATATAAAAGGACAATTTTACTCTTTTTACTATATAGTAAACTTGAGATTTTTTTACCTACCACTTTTTCACTCACTCTTTTGCAAATTTAGCAAAATCCCAACAATTTCTAATATTTCCAAACTTTCGAAACCAGCAAGTAAATATCTTTCAAATCTTTCAAACTACCGAAATGTAATTTTTAAAATTTTTAAATATTTTCAAAAATTTTGAAAGAGCTGAAACTTTAGAAATGAGAAATTTTTCTGGAATTTCAAATCTTTTGAACAATATGAAATGTTCGAAATAGGATAAATCAAGGAATTTTGAAACTTTTGAACAACCTGAAATGTTCGAAATAGGATAAATCCAGGAATTTCGGAATTTTCGTACAATATGAAACGTTCGAAATATGAAAAACTTTTGAACATTTCATATATTTGAAACTTTTCAAGATCTGATTTTTTTTACCATTAGAAAGTTTTAAAAAATAAATCTTTCGAAATTTAAAATTTAAAACATTCGAAGGTTTTGAAATATTCAAAATGTTTGAAAATTTCCAATTTTCTTTTTAAATTATTGATATGATAATTAATATGTTAACTTAATTTTACAGTGCCTAAAACTAGAGGTGTGAACGGAGAAAATATTCGTACTATCGCCAGCGATAAAGGTGATAGATCTGATAGAGTTTCACCCACAACATCACATCAACGAATGAATGGAGTAAACCGTCCACCTCGTCAACATCGTTGTAGATGTGGTTTTAGTTCTCATGACCTTGGCGAGGATGTTCAAGAGTATGAACAAGATATTCAGGAGCTTGAATATATGAATTACGAGGAAGTTGAGGACCAATACGTCGAATAGCAGGTTCAAAACATCGAAGATCAGGTTCAGCAGTCCAGATTCCCTAGAGGACCATTGGTGACATTGGTGTGACACAATATGAACACTATGTGGCTTGTAGGATATCGGAAGGAAAAGTATATTTTAATTAGTTAATGTTTTAATTAAAAATAAAGTATATATTATATTTAGTATATTTTTGTAATAAAATTTAGTGCATGATTTTATTGTTATGTTTTTTAATTACTCGTAGGATTGTGGTCTGTTGAAGGTGATCACACATGGCTTGAAACTGAAAAAGTTTGCTCACGTACTTGTACAAGATATTGTACAACATTGAATTCAAGAATATGTGTTGGTACATTTGTCTTTTGCTTATTTGACGATGGCTGATGTTGGTCTCATATATGCCTTTGTAGAAATGTGTCATAGAGAAACCAACTTGTTTCATATGCCATTTGGAGAAATGACGATCACACTGGACGACGTCACAACTCTTCTTCACATTCCTCCCCGTGGTAAGTTATTTGATGCACCAATAAATATGAACACTAATAAGGTTGTGCTTGCTACACTTGAGCTGTTGGGAGCAACCTTAGAGGATGTAGTTGCTGAGATAAACGTGCACAATATAGACTGGAGTGGTTGCATGATTTATATAAACACATCATTCAAACTAATATGTTTGAGTGTTCTGCTAGAACCCTTTTGCATTTAGTTGATAACACTTTTTCCGCCGACAAGACTCACACTTGTGTGGAAGCGAAATATATTAGTTTGTTCATTGATTTAGATCGTTGTCGGGACTATGCATGAAGTACCGCTGCATTGGTTGTGCTATATGACAACCTGGGAGATGGAGATGTTCACAACACTAGATAGTGGGGAAGATATATGACCCTATTATAGGTATATGATTCATATTAAGTTGTGTTATTCATTTATTAAGTTGTATTTTTTATTTACTAAATTGTCTTTTATTTTTGGTGCAATACTAGATTTATGAGCACTTTCCTAACATATGTAAGCGGAGCGATAGTAGAACGATTCATGCGCATATTCCAAGAGCCCGTAGGTGGATTGCAAAACATGCTATGATATATTGTGTACACCCTATGATGATGACCGAGCTAATCATCCTTTTGAAGCAACTTCGATGTTCTCCGGCTACCTTCGTTGGGATGGAGTTTCAGTCCCATATCTATCGAAGCAGTCTCTTCGACAAGTCGGTCGCATTCAGTGCATTCCACATGACGTTCCTCCAATGCCAGATAGTATAGATTGGGAGTGACAGAATATTTGAGAGCATGTAGCGCAACCTTTTAGAGTAAATATCCTCTAGTGACGTTTCCTAGTGAGGTCTTTGCGGACTATTATATCTGGTACTTAAATGTTTCACATCCTTTGACCCTCCTTGATGCTCCACCTGCTAGTCCACCTACTGCTGCACATGTTGATCCACATGTTCCATCATCTTCTGCATGAGCTGATCCATCTTCAAAACCAGACTGTAGAGCTATGAGCTTTTACATAGGGCCATATAAATGATAAATCCAATGGATGAAGTTCATGAAATATTAAATGAGTTACTCTGCATGTTCCTGGGAACCCATTCGTAGATTGTGTTATGTATGATAAATATATTTTGTGTTATCAATATTTTGTACCATGAATTTCTATTCTAATATGAATTTTCAAACATCAATACTTAAATTCTATTCTATAAGTAAATGATTAAAAGTTCAACTCTAACTCGATACCAAAAAAGAGGCGACAAAGCTTCACACATACAACTTCATTTAATGAAATACAATGGTTTGAAAACATTACATATATATACTAATCTTCATTTAATGAAATACAAGATGGTTTGATAAATGTTTGATCTATGTGTTCCCAATGCTTAAGAAGTCCCGCATAAGCTATTTCTCATGTCTTCGCACAATCACTACAAAGGTCTCTTCATTTCTGTGAGGTAGGCGACAAAGGACAACCGAACTTCAATTTTATCTGAACAAGAAAATATTAAACGTTAGTTTATCTGAACAAGAAAATATTAAACATTAATTTATTATTAAATAATAGTACCAATCATAAATTTTACCTGTACCCAATGACTTTCATTGACAAATCCAATTGCTATTAAAGAATTAAGAGAAGAATCTTTTGATGGTGATTTATTCAGTGGAAAGAATGTCATATTCAAATTACGAGACAATGACACCAAAATGACATTATATCTTGTTGTTATTACGTAACCCAACTATAATATAATCATCCACTTATCTTTTTGTTGAGCACCCAAACTAGAAATCTTCAATGAGTTCTGCACTGTTTTGACGCTGTCATCGAAAGCATTGGAATAAAGATCTTGATGTAGATTGGTATCTTTATCCAAATATGTTTGAACCAAAGGTCAAGATTCTTTTGTCCAACCTAATAATGCTGGAACTACACGATAACCACAATCTCCATTAGACACAACATCTATTATGTATTGATGAATAAAAGTAAGAAAATGTATCTTAGATGGTTGATTTGCAGAACGCTGATATGGTTGCTTTGCAGATTCTTGAGATGGTTGCTTTGGAGATCCCTGAGAGGCATCGACATACTCCCAATGTGAAGGATCACGAAGATCATCAAATTCTTTTCTCTTTTTAGTAGCTCCATTGGTTTTCACTTTATCAGGTGGTGGACGCATTGTTGTTGTATGTGGAATTACAAGTTTATGCACCTTTGTCCTGAATATCCTTTGACCAATAGTATCTTGTGTCTTAATGTATGCTTTCATTACCTCCCACTCTTCTAAAAATTCATATTGTGATACAAATTCTTCATTCTCCAATTCATGCTTCATGCTTATATTTCTCCAAAAAAACATGAATGCTATCTAAAGAGATGAGATTACCATATATTTGCAAAGTTGTCAACTCACAAGCACAAGATAATCCATGAGTTGTTCTAATTGAGCAACCACATTTTGTTTTGCCACTATCTACCATCTTTACCCTATTTAATTGTTTATTAATTTTTTTAAAACATTTCCTTGATACAAAGTGATGCAATCTTTGATAAAATGGTGAATTATGCCTATGCTGAACATCGATAAAGACGATTTGATGCTACACATTTGGTTCTTTAACATTATATTCACAACATCCCAACTTTTACACAAGTCTCCATTACTAGTTTGCAGCATGTTTTGCAATCTCCAATGATCAAACTCAGCTCTATAAATAAATTAAATAACACAAATTAAAACAAATCACATAAATTACCCAATCATATTTCTAAAACAAATCATAATTTAAAAGTACGTATTGGTCGCTGTATTCCCTAAATGCATCACTCTATTGGTCCAAGCTCAAACAAATATTTCTTTGTAAGGTGTGAACTATGAATCTTTAACATAATAAGCAAAAAGGATAATATCACCACACACTAGCTCAAAGTGTTACAGGTGATGATCCTACACCTCCACACTAGTCGAAAATACAATTTTTTTTCCATAAATCCATTACCTCATCTTGTCTATCCTTTTTCACATATTGTTTGCATTTTGCCCCAACATTTTTTTCAATATGAAAACGAAATAGAAAATAAATTGAAGTAGGAAATACGACACCAATAACATTCATCATGGCAAAATCTCTATCGGTCACAATAACTTTATAAATTAAATTCTTAGAGACGAACAATCTTCTTACCTTTTCAAATGCTGAGATAGAGTTATCTTGTCGCTCTTGTTCCAAGTAAGTAAATGCAACAAAAAATGTCAATCTAGTAGATGTTACACCGACAATTTTAAACAATGGTAACCGATATCTATTTGTTTTTAATGTACTATCACATACCAAAACAAAATGAAACATGTTCAACAACTTTATACAACCAAGATGCGTCTAAAATATGTATCTCAAAACATCTGAATCCTCCGTCTTCGTGTCCAATGCACATAATTTTCATTTTGTATTAAGTTCAATAGATGCTGCACTTCTGTGTACGAACCTCTCAAAGATGATCAATAAGTACTCGTTGCTTTATATATTTAAGTGGAAACTATGAGATTCTCTTTATTTATCTCTTTCAAAGCATTCAAAATGAATCTTGGTGCAAACTTATACTTTGTCATGCCATTAACAAATTTTCTCTCTTCTTCATTTAAATGTCCCAAATATGAATGACCGTCTAAAGTATCCGCTAAATTGTGATTGTGAGTTCCACAATGAACACTAATTTTTCATCCTTTACCAATACTCAACGATATACATCTGAGTTTGAATGGATAATTTTCGTTGTGAGAACATGTTACTGTTGATTTTGATGTATATCTTCCACCTCTTTCGCATCCCAAAAATAATTTGTCTTTTCTTCATCTCTTTCCGGTAGCTGTATAAGATCTAATGGTAATAATTATTATTCCATTTTGTCTTCCAATAGCTTTTGCTCATTCCAATACAACTTCTCGAGAGGAAAATATCTACAAAATATATTTCAAATAAAACATCAATATATGTGTATACATTAAAAATCAAAACTTATAGTATCAATTATCATTAAGATTACCTGATCAATCGTTGATTATCTACGGTTGGTGTAGTAGGAACTTCACCTCCAACTCTACTCATACCTGATTTGAAAAAATATGCTAAATTTAATTAATACTTATATTATAAAAAATGCAATATTTAAAATAAAAATTTAATTATTTTCAAATAAAATTATATTAGATTTCAAAATTTTCAGGAAAAATGAAACTTTCGAAACCATTGAAACTTTACAAATTTTAGAAATGTATAATCTTTATTTCAAAATTTTGATTTTTAAAAAAGTCAAAAATTTGCTTATTTCGAAAATTTGAAACTTCCGAAACTATCTATTTCGAAACTTATTTTAAATGTGAAATGTTCGAAAACTTTTTACATTTTAAAAATTTCAAATTACACAAAAGTTTCAAAAATTAACTCACTTATTATTTCGAAAGTTTGACAATCAATCAAAGTTTTGAAAATTGTGAAAAATTGGCTGTTAAATTTTGAATGTGTAAGGGTGAAAAAGTAGTAGATAAAAAAATTTCAAGTTTTTTATATATATAATAAAAAAGGTAAAATTGTATTCTTTTAGAGCGGTTAATTACAACTACGAAAGCAGAACATAAAAGCCCCGTTTCATTAATAATTAATCAACTCTCTGAGATATAACTGAATTAAAAGTGTAAACAGATATTTTATAAATTTAGAAACGTTGAAGTTAATGCTCTGTCGAAATTTCGAGAAAAATTATATATATTTTGAAATGATTATTCATAACTATTTATTTGATAAATTGTTAAGTTAGTTGATAGGCTTGCCAGACTAGGAGTATAGCTAGTGCGCCGATCACAACGTATAGTTTTCGGATCGTGACAAAACAATCTTTAAAATTTTATTAATACATTTTTTACCTTAATTATGGCAATTTAAAGTGATAGCTATTCTAAAACTTGATATGTTGTAATATCCTCACAAGTGAATGTGTCTGTCTTGAATCTTCATATACATGATATAATATAAATCTCGATAAAGATAAATATTATTCATGATCCGCATATAATAATAAACATAACATAATAGTAGTTTTATGATCTGCACATATTAATAAAATCACATGACATAATAATCAATATATTTTTATGTAGTACTAAATAATATAGTAAGTATTTAAATTTATAACAATAATATAACAATAAATTTATTTACTATTTTTAAAAATCAATTTAAATTTATTATTTAAAAAAACTTTTTTTAGAAAACAGATTTTAATCATATTAGTTATTATTTTTAGAAAATATAATTTAAGTAATAATTTGTTATGATACACAAATTTTTATTAAAAAAAGTATTTAAATTCTATTATTTTTAAAAAACAGAACTTTATTATTTATTCTATCAGTAATTTAATAACAGGAGGTGGTTGGTGTTTGCTGACCGTCAAAGTTCCACCGTTTGCCATTGTGAGTCACAGGACCTCTGTTGTCCACCTCTGCGGAGTCGCCGTAGTGCTGTCGATCGCCGTTGTGGGGTCGCTAAAGCTCCTAAGACTCACATTTTTTAAAATTATAAAAATAATTTTTCAAAAATAGTTTTGTTTGTAAAATATTTTTTGAAAATAATAGAGTGAGCAATACATTTTTTAAATTTCAATATTCAACTTGCTAGTCAGCAATACAATATGGTCAGTACTTATGCCATTTTTTTTGGTCAAATGTTAATTTCATTATGGTCCAGGAATAATTATCATGGTTGCAGTCACAAACAATTAAGTAAAATTAATATCTTGATCTCCAATGCAATAGTAGTGTCCCAAAGGGCTTTCTTGCAGTTTATGCAGGAGAAAACCATTCTAATGTATCTTATACGTCTAGCTTTTGTAAAAGTACGGTATATCACGTACCAACCAACTTATGTATAGTCTAACATTGTTATTTTTCTACGTTATGTTAAATATATTTTCAGATTACAATACAATATTCAAATCCAACTTTTTTGACAGGAAAAGTTAGGTGACATTGTTATTGATTTGGGTGATGGTTTATAATGAAAGATTTGAGATTTATAAATGCAAAAACTTTTTCCATCCTTTACATGGCAATAGTCTATTGCTGTCTTTACACTACAGTCAAGAAAAGTTGCATGATTATGATCTTTAAATTCACGAGTCTCTGTTAACTTGGAGTGTCTTCATGTAATGTTTGCTGGGGAACTTGTAGAGTTTTATTTAAGCAAAACAATTTTATCTTCTTCTTGATTCTGGAATGAAGTTATATAATGAGTTAATGATACTGCTGTACATATTAGGATTCGTTGAGATTAGGAAAATGCTAAATATGTTTTAACAATCTCTTGTCATAATTACATTCTCATTCAGGAAACATTTTCTGTTTCCGTAGGAATGGCTGATACATGGAACAAACAAACGAAAAATCTTCCTAATAGAAAAAAAATTCTTTCTGTACAAATAAGCCTCAACTAATCTATCTCAATCTTCGTTAACACGATCTACAATTGACTCAAGCGAGAAGTGAGATTTAGGAATTCATCCTCACAACACGGAATTGTGAGTCCTCCCATTGGATGATCATATCCAAATTCTTGTTCAGCTTGATGTAGTAATTCTTGAAACAATGGTTGGTTCAAGTATGATACTGGAATCATGAATCGCCTCATTTGATCTCCAACATACACTGTGAGATAGCCTTTTGGGACTTCAAATTCCTTGGTAGATGCTTGAGTTGTGGAAAATGACGCTCTTCTGATAATACTTGCTATGCGGAAACCCATTGTTTTATTTTATGGTTCTACACAAAAAATACTGATTTATGTCAATGAGAAAGAAATATTTGTGTTCTGATACTTTAGGATTCAAAAGACTTGTGTTGCTTGAGAACCCAAGGAATAGTGTATATATAGTTGCTAAGGGCCTTTGGAAACCAATTAACCAATGAATGTATTTTGATGTGCTGTAATAGGGCCTAATGAGGGACAATGGATCACATGGCATTGTTTTATAGAGGCTATTTTCAAGGGTTAGGAACTTAAATGGGATAACATGCACATACCCTACCTTTTGAGATTAACTCACTTGAAATTTAGACAATGCATTAGTGAAAGCAACATGATGTTTGTTCTTGCATTTTCCAATGGTAGACATGCATAAGACATCTCACATGTTTCTTCATATTGACAATGCAACTGATGTACACTTGCCAACAACTAATATTATTTGATTTATGTGCAATTTTTAAACATTGAGAAAGACCTGATTGATATATAGCTCAAAAACAGTGTTAGGAGACAAGAAGAGAACCAATATTGAACACTTGATAAAGAGCCACATTTTATGTTTTTGCATACCACAAATTCGCGGTCCATGCCTATCTAATTTGTTAACATAAGGTGGAAGTTGTATTATCTATTATGATATTTGATATTTAGAAAAGTCCTCTAAGACAATACCATGTGAATTTGTATATGCTCTTGTCTCCTATAGTATACTCTTCTACACCAATCATTCAACTAGCCAATGGTTTCTCAATTTTCTTTTAATCTATATATATTCATGTCTACATGCATTTAGGACCAACACAAATCATTCACATCCTAAAGCATTCCTATTTCAAAAACTTGCTTCTTGCTTACAAGTCCTTCTTTAAAACATTTCTTCTCAAGTTTTAACGCATACAATACAAGTACACAACAATGGGTTTTCGTTTATCTGGTATCATCAAAAGGACATCATCTTCTCCCAACAGAGCAACTTCAAAAGATGTGAACGTGCCAAAGGGATATCTTGCAGTGTATGTTGGAGAGAAACAAAAGCGATTTGTAGTCCCTGTGTCATACTTGAACCAACCATTGTTTCAAGACTTGCTGAGTCTTGCTGAAGAAGAGTTTGGATATGATCATCCTATGGGTGGCCTCACCATTCCTTGCACAGAAGATGTATTTCAACATATAACTTCTCGCTTGACTTGAATGAGCTATGAATCTGACACCAAAAGAGAGTGACATAGTTTAGTAGAGATATTTTTGTAATCTAGGCATCTTATCAAATTGTAAACATGGGAAAAAATGACCAATAGATTGACAAATTTATAGAGTATATACATTTTTTAATGACAATGAATTCAACTACTCAAGCAACTTCTCTGTGTTTTTGGTTTATTGCACTTCAGAACATTTTAAATATATGAGTAATGTTGCTTGCTATAAGAAAAAATGGGCTTGCTACATAATATAGACACGAAACAAAAAATTTTCAGTGCCAAAAGTCATAATCATACATGAGGTACCTTCCTTCCTAAGCAAGCGAACAATAACAATTACAGTAACAAGGTCAACTATTCCACCGAGTAACACAAACCTCGTTTAGCGTAAGTCCAACACCTACGGAGAATAAGACGAATTTTAATATGAGACATTTTGAAAGTTATAATACTACCTATGTCCTTTATTATAAACACCTATGATTTTTTCCACTCTTATTAAGAAAAATTGACAGGATAGTTAATGTGTTCATTTTATGTGTTAATGTTCCTAAAATATCATTTGCATTTAAATGTGTTAAACTTGATTTTTCATATTCTAAGATAAACCAGTATAATTAATTTCGTGTAATATATATTTTTCAATTGATAACAAAGTCAATCAATTTAATTTGTGTTGAGACAATATAAGTTTAGTTTTAAAAATAATAGAACATTAAGTCATTTTATTAAGTAAATTCTTTTTTGAGGTGTAAGGCTATATTGGCTTAGTGATCTCCTTATCATTATTGGATCGGCCCTGGCCTCATTCTATGGTACTTGTATGGACATTTTTATCTACAGAATTGAATGGTTAATGTGCTATTTGATAGAGTCTAGTAGTGAGAGACAAGGACTCATGAACTACCACATGTTGGTGGTATGATAGTTAATAGAAATTTCTTCAATTTTCTATAAATATTTGCACAATATTTAGCTGTTTGCTAGGAGCTTAAATTCAATGGTTGCATGTTATAATGTCTCCAATCAAAATCATTAGTTTTCTTTGTCATAACAACTAACAGGACAAGTCCTTGTGAAGAGCACGGAAAGTCCTTTTGATTGTATAGTCTCCATCAAGACCCCATTGTTTCCAACCACACAAGTACCATGCAAGATAAAATTTAATTGCAAACTGAGAAATTGTTGTAAGGAGGTGGGAATTGCCTTTAAGTAACCACATGTTCTTGACAGTTGGTAAAGACCCTACACTTAATTCTCAGGTTAATAAGAATAAGATACTTCAATACTACATGTTAAATGCTTACTCTAATACATTGAGTAGCTTATAAAAGTGGTTCTTGTCTTGTTCATCCCTAAGAACATTTCTGGTAATAGCCAACAAACAATTTTGCTATATTAACTCATGACATCATGGTCACATTATAGTTTCAGGTTGCACTTAGATGAGTATGCCAACAAGGGTCAAGTTCCATGGCTAAAAGCTTCAACAAGGAGAGGATGAAACAAGATCTTGAAATATTTGACTTTAAAGTGAGTGAAGATTATTTAGAGAATATTAAGCAGATCCTATAGAACAGATATTAATACACAGGAGACATGTGGTTATCTGAAAATTGATCTTGCAAAAAGTAGGAATATTGTCATATATTTAACAAATCCAACAATTTTAGTGAAAACTCAGTCACCAAGCAAACTCCTTCTAAATAAACATTCACTATATTGATTTGGTCATTAGGGATAAATAGTAAAATAATCAATAATTGTTGAAGTATAGCTTTTTCCTTTATTTAATTAAGTGTTAGCTATTGCCCTTGGAGAGTTAATGAGTTAATATTTACTTAGATATGCAATTTACTTAGTGGCCAACTATTTCTTTGTTAGTTTGTTAATATTGGAGGCTCATTGCTTCAATTGAGATAATTTGGTTATCCTCTCCTTTGCACTCTTGTTTGTATATAAACTGAGTGCTCCTTGTAATAATTTAGTTGATAGTTTTTCATTTCCTAATTTTCTTCATGGTTGTGATTTCTTACTTCATAACTTCTATCATGAGAAGGGCATAGCTCCCCATTCCTCATGTGTTGGCACTCCTCAATAAATTGAATTGTTGAGAGGTAGCACCAACATTTGCTACCAGTTACTAGAGCATTAATGTTCCAAGCTAAATTACCAAAATGTCTAGCAACAAGTGGCTTAAACTATTTCAGGACAAATGTGCTGTGTTGTGTGTTCAATGTTGAGCTCAATAGTACAAAATAATTACTGTGTTTAATTAATTCCTTTATGGAAGCCCATAGCTTGGTATATGTCATCAGAAATTTAATAATGGATTCATGATACTACTGTATATAAATTAAAATTCCTTGAGATTTGGAATAAGCTAAAAGATTTTTTAACAATGTCATGTCATAACATTCTCATTCAGGATTTTTTTTTATTTCCCTAGGAATGATACATGAATAAACAAAATGAAAAATCTTCATAATTGAAGACAATGCTTTCTGTACAAATTAACCTCAACTAATCTATCTCAATCTCTGTCAGTATAATCTACAACTCACTCAAGCGTGAAGTGAGGTTTAGGAATTCATCTTCACTGCATGGAATTGTGAGACCACCCATTGGATGATCATATCCAAATTCTTCTTCTGTTTGATGTAGTAATTCTTGAAACAATGGTTGGTTCAAGTATGATACTGAAATCATGAATCGCTTCATTTTATCTCCAACATAGACTGCGAGATAACCTTTTGGCACTTCAAATCTCTTGGTAGATTCTTGGGTATTGGAAAATGATGCTCTTCTGATAATACCTGCTATACGGAAACCCATTGTTTTTTAATGGTTTCCACCCCAAAAAAATACTAATTATGTCAGATGATTGGATGAGAAAGAAATATTTGAATTTTGATGATTTAAGATGCAAAAGACTTGTGTTGCTTGAGATCCCAAGGAATAGTGTATATATAGTTGCTAAGGGCCTTTGCAAACCAATAAATGTATTTTGATGTGCTGTAATAGGGCCTAATGAGGGACAAGGGATCACATGGTATTGTCTTATAGAGGTCATTTTCAAGGATTAGGAAGTTAAATGGGATTACATGCTCATACCCCACTTTGTGAGATAATGGCCAACAAATAACCTACTTGAAATTTGAGAGTTGAGACAATGCATTAATGAAAGAAACCTGATGTTTGTTCATGCATTTTAATATAGCTAATCCAATGGTAGACATGCATTAGACAAACATATTTCTTTAGATTGGCAATGCAGCTTATATACATCTGCCAACTAATATTATCTGAATTATGTCCAATTTTTAAACCTTGAGAAGGGCCTGATTGATAGAGTCCAGAAACAGTGTTAGGGGACAAGAAGATAACTCAATATTGATCCCAAGCCACTATGAACCACATTTTATATTTTTGCAAGGCCAATTCCATGAATTTTCAATTTTGCATACCGAACTTTGCGGTCCATGCCTTCCTAAATAAGTATTAAGGTCAATTAAATTTTCTCTTGCATGGATAATTCTGTTTTTTGGTGGTGTGACATGTTGGATTTCTTTTACAGAAGGTGGGACTTGTATTAACTATTATGACATTTGATATTTGACAAAGACCTCTAAGACATTACCATGTGAACTTATATATGCTCTTGTCTCCCTGTAGATCCTATGACCCCATCTCAATCCTGTACTATAGTACACCCCTCCTACACCAATCATTCAAGTAGTCAATGGTTTTTCAATTTTCATTTATCTATATATATTCATGGCTGCAAGCATTTAGAACCAACACAAATCATTCACATCCTAAAGCATTCCAATTTCAAAAACTTGCTTCTTGCTTACAAGTCTTTCTTAAAAAACAATTTCTTCTCAAGTTTTAACACATAAAAAAATGGGTTTTCGTTTACCTGGTATCATTAGAAGGGCATCATCTACTCCCAACAGAGCAGCTTCAAAAGCTGTGGATGTGCCAAAGGGATATCTTGCAGTATATGTTGGAGAGGAACAAAAGCGGTATGTGATCCCTGTATCATACTTGAACCAACAATTGTTTCAAGACTTGCTGAGTCAAGCTGAGGAAGAGTTTGGATATGATCATCCCACAGGTGGCCTCACCATTCCTTGCACTGAAGATGTCTTTCAACATGTAACTTCTCGCTTGAATGAGCTATGAATTTGACACCAAAAGAGACCGACATAATTTAGTATAGATATTTTTGTAATCTAGGCATCTTATCAAATTGTTAAGATGGGAAAAAATGACCATTAGATTGAAATTTTTTGAAGAGTATATATATATTTTTTAATGACAATGAACTCGTCTACTCAAGGACCTCCTCGTCTGTGTTTTTGGTTTATTGCACTTGAGAACTTATGAAATATGACTATTTGAGTAATGTTGTTTGGCATAAAAAAATTGGTATTCTGAAAATTGTCAAAGCTGGAATGGAAGATAAATTTACAAAGGTGAAAGATAAATATACCAAGTAGTTTCTTTTTCCAATTTTTAAAACTACATAATATAGACATGAAATTAAATTTTTGGGTGCCAAAGCCTTAATCATACATGAGGTACCTTCCCTTCATAAGCAAGTGCACAATAACAAGGTCAAATATTCCACTGAATAACACAGGCCTCATTCTATGGTGCTTGTATGGATATCCTTATCCACTGAATTGAATGGTTAATGTGCTATATGATGTGTTCTAGTGAGAGATAAGTGCTCATGAGCTACCACATGCTATTGTCATCAAGAATCACAAGAGATTTAAGAGTAAATGGCCCACTTTGTAGAAATTAAAGAGATTTGTACAGTTAGGAACTTAATTATTGTTTAACAGATGTAATTAATTGTTTCTTAAGTTCAAGACATCTGACATTTTCACTCTTATTTTGTACATATCTGTTTGATCTATCTCTAAACGGATTAGTCATAATAAGTTTATTCATTGCTAAAATGGTGGTATGATAGCTAACAGAAATTTCTTCAATCGTTGATAAATATTTGCACATTATTTAGCTGTCTGCTGTACAACAAAACTACTCCAGATCCAAAAGCAGTATAGACTCACAGTTGGTTTTGAAATAAAACATGTTTTCTTTTTTCATAGTAAGGTAAAATTCGTTCTTCATGAATTATAGAACAGGAGAAAAGTTAAAAGGCATTAAACAAGAAGAGCATATGCAAAACAAATATATCTCTTTGTATTATTACATTTCTGCATATAAGTTTGTAGTCCAAAATCATTGAAAATTTTCCTAACTAGTCACAATCTCTCTGTCCATAATCATCTCACTCAGTTGTTTTTCTCTCTCACTAACTAGACTATAATGAAAAAATAAGTGAGTGCCTGCCTATACAAATTTGCCTTAATAATCTGTCAGCTCCTTCTTCTGAAGAGATCAGCAAAAATTCAAACGAGAAGTAATATCTAAGTAAACTTCTTCTCTGCAAGGAATCGTAAGACCGCCCGTTGGATGCTCATATCCAAATTGTTCCTCAGCTTGGTTCAACAATTCCTGGAATGAAGTTTGATTCAAATATGATATTGGGATTACAAACCGCTTCATTTTCTCTCCTACATACACTGCAAGATATCCCTTTGGCACATCCACGCCTTTAGAAGATGCTTGGTTTGCAGCCCTTCTGATGATACTAGGTAAACGAAAACCCATTTTTTTATGCGTTTGAAAAGTAGAGATTGGTCTAAAAAAGAAAGACTTGTGTGTAGAAGACTCAAGTTTCTGAACTTAAAATGCCTTGGGATGTGAATGATTTTGTTTTGGTTCTAAATGCTTGCAGCCATGAATATATATAGATGTAAAATAGAGTTGGCAACTTGAATGGTCAGTGAAGGAGGGCCATAAGAATTGAGATGCATGGGAGCCACAGAACCCAAGGGAGACAAGGTCATATAATAGATCACATGGCGTTGCCTTAGATGACTTTCTCAAATTTCAACATCAAATACTCAAATGTCATAATAATAGATAATGCAAGTCCCACCTGCTTAAGCAAAGGCCAACATATAATTAACCCACTTGAAATAATGCAGACTTATAATCATAAACATGTATGTATGATCGCCAGTTATCTATTGCCTCATAGTATGTGAAGAAGATAATCACTTACCAGCTGGACATCAACATTATCAAAATGAAAGAAAACATGTCCAAAGCATGTTTATAAAGTTATGAACTTACCAATTAATACATGAACAAATATGAAGTTGTACTTGTATTGGACATTGTTTTAAAGGGTGGGGGTAAAATCTAAGACAACACCACATGATATCTAATCCTATGCTTTCCTCTCTATTATTTTACCCTTTCAAACAATCAAATAGCTTGGAATTGGGTTTCAAGAGAACCTCTATAACTATAAATACACTTCCTCTTGCATTTACAAACTACATAAGTAATTGCAATCCTCTAGTATTTAGATACATTTGAGATCATTATCCGGGAGTCACACAACATCAAAATCTGTAGAAGTTCCAAAAGGATATCTTGCAGTGTATGTTGGAGAGAAACAAAAGTGGTATGTGATCCCCATATCATATGTGAAAATATGCCTCAAATCATCTAACTAGAGTTGATTATGCTTTAGTGTTTGTTATAACTAAATTTGGCCAATTTGGTTACGTTAAAGTAGTTATAGTTAGTTAAGCTAATTTGTCTTTGTATACTATAAATAAATGTAAATGCATTTGTTGCATAGTAGTATGTAATAAGAGTATGAAAAGAGGTCTATTCAATTATCAAAAGGATTCATAGAAATCAGAAAAGAGACTAAGAGAGAGAAGAGATTGTAAGAGGAAACTAGTATTGTTGTACTCTCAACAGTGATAGATACTAGACAATTACAATTGAGGAGACCTTAATCTTGTAAATTCAAAAACTCATAGTGAATTGTCTTGCTTTCTTGCCCATGACGTAGGTCTCAAGTAATTGAGGCTGAACACGCATATCTTGGTGTTATTCTTGCCTTATCTTTCTTTAATTTTTGTTTTACATTGATTTTAAAATTGTCTTCGAAACTGCACAAACGAAGAACATTCTTCGTTTTAGTATTTTAGTTCTGGTGAAGAATGTTCTTCGTTTCAGTTCAAACAAAGAACATTCTTCGTCTTAGTTTTGGTTTTGCAGTTGTAGATGAAGAACATTCTCCGTCTCAGTTTTGGTTCTACATTCTTCGTTTTCAGTTCTGGTGAAGAACATTCTTCGTTTCAGTTCAAACAAAGAACATTCTCCATTTCTGTTCTGGTTTTGCAATTGTTCGTTTTTTGTTTTGTTGATTAATTCTTGTTGCAGATCCCATTATTGTTTTAACAATTGGCACCGTCTCTGAGGAGAGGCAACATTGGGTGGAACCACAAAGTTTGATATTGAAAAGTTCAATGGATCAAATGATTTTGGCCTTTGGAAGATAAAGATGCACGCTGTTCTGGTACAACAAGGTTTGGTGAATGCATTGAAGGGTGAATCAACTCTTCCTGTAACAATGATTACTCATGAAAAGGAAGAACTGATTGAAAAAGCAAAGAGTACTATCATCTTGTGTCTTGTAGATAAAGCTTTGAGGGAAGTTGCAAGAGAACTAACAGCAGCAACCTTATGGCTTAAACTTGAGTCTCTCTATATGACTAAATCAGTTTCAAATAAGTTCTTCTTGAAACAACAATTGTTCTCTTTTAAAATGGATGAAGAGAAACATGTTACAATACAAATTGCAAATTTTAATAAGATTCTTGATGATTTAGAAAATTTTAAAATCAAGTTAGATGATGAAGACAAAGCTCTGATCCTTCTTAATGCCCTGTCAAGTTCATATGAAAACTTCAAGGATGCCATCATGTTTGGAAGAGAACAAACAATTACTCTTGAAGAAGTACATACCTCTATCCGGACAAAGAAAACTATAAAAGACACGAGATCAAGAAAGAAAACTATTAAGTTTGAATGTTACTAGAGGAAGAATTGACAAGAAAAGATCAAATGGAAATAAGCATAGGACCAAATTCAGGAACTAAATCTTAAGGGAAGTATAAATGTTTCCATTGTCACAAGAAAGGACATTTCAAGAAAGATTTCCTTGAAAGAAATGAATTAAGAAACTCTCAAGATTTTGGAAATGCTGCACTTGTTGATGCTGGTCATGAATCTGTAGAGGTCTTGATGATTTCAAATTCTGAAGGTGAAAAAAACTGGGTATTAGACTCAGGATGTGCTTTTCACATGTGTCCAAGAAAAGATTATTTTGAATCAATAGATCTTCGTGATGGTGGAGTCGTTTTGCTTGGCAACAACAAACCATGCAAGGTACAAGGCAAGGGAACCATCAGATTCAGAATGTTCAATGGCAAGGAGGTACTGCTAAAGGATGTAAGATACATACCTGAACTAAAAAGAAATTTAATTTCTGTTGGCATGTTTGATATATTAGGATATTCCACAAACATAAAGAATGATATCATGACTATTATTAATAAGGATGATATCATTGTTAAAGGCATAAAAATAAATGACTTGTACATTTTAGATGGTTCTGCCATAATTGCACAAGCTTTTGTTGCTAGCTCTAGTTTGCATTCATCTACTAGAATATGACATATGAGGTTAGGTCATGTAAGTGAAAAATGCTTAATTGAGTTATCAAAACAAAATTTGCTTAATGGTGACAAAATTGAAAAGTTGGAATTTTGTGATAATTGTATTCTATGAAAGTCTAAGATCAGTTTTGGTGTTGGTCAACACAATACCTCTAGGCCTTTTGAGTATTCTCATTCTGATTTGTGGGGTCCTTCAAAGACAAAGACTTATGCTAGTTGTTCTTATTTCTTAACCATCATTGATGATTATTCTAAGAAAATATGGATCTATGTCATTAAAAACAAAAGTGACACTTTTATGAAAATTAAAGAATGACATATGCAAATTGGAACTCAAAATGAATCTAAACTGAAATGTTTAATAATTGACAATGGCATGGAGTATCTTTCAGAGCAATTTAATAAGTATTGCAGGGACTTAGGTATTCAAAGACACATGATAGTTGCAGGCACTCCTCAGCAAAATGGTATTGGTGAAAGGATGAACAGAACAATCTTGGAAAAGATCAGATGTATGATCTTGAGTGTAGGTCTTCCTAAAACTTTATGGGGTGAAGCTGCAGTAACAACAATGTACTTGATCAACAGTTGTCCTTCATCAGCTATTGGATTTAAGACTCCAATTGAGATGTAGAGTGGCAAGCCAACTGACTACTCAAATATGAAAGTATTTGGCTCCTTAGCATTTGTTCACACAAGGCAAGATAAATTGGATCCCAGAGCAATCAGATGCGTTATATCCTAAAGGAATAAAAGGTTACAAGTTGTGGAGAACTGACCAAGGTGCGCCTAAATGCATCATATCAAGAGATGTAGTGTTTGATGAAACAAGAATGGCCATGATTGACAAGGACCATCAACAAGATAATGCTTCAAGCAGCAATACTGAGAGTGTTCAAATTGAGGTGGAGTCACATGAAGATCAAGAGATTAATCATAAAGACATAACTGATACATCACTTGATGATAATGCTGCAACAAAACCAGATTTGACCAATTACAACTTGGTAAAGGATAGAGAAAGAAGGGTTATCAAGCCTCCAATCAGGTAGGGTCAAACAAACTTAATTTGTTATGCTTTGAGTGTTATTGAAGATCTTCAAAGAGTTGAACCAAACAATTACAAGGAAGCCATTAACAGTAAAGACAAAGAAGCTTAGATGACAGCTATGAATGAAGAGCTGCAGTCATTAGAAAAGAACCAAACTTGGACTTTGGTTGACATTCCTAAGAGTCAGAGGGTAATTGGATCAAAATGGGTGTTCAAGAGAAATGAAGGCATTCAAGGACAAGAGAAGATAAGGTTCAAAGCAAGGTTAATTGCAAAAGGATTTTCTCAACTTGAAGAGATAGATTTCAATGAAGTCTTTGCACCTGTTGTGAAACATTGTTCTATCATAATTCTACTTTCAATTGTAACTCAACAAGACTTGGAATTAGAGCAACTTGATGTCAAAACAACATTTCTACATGGTGACCTTGAAGAAACCATTTATATGCAGCAACCTAAAGGATTTGCTAAAGGCAGCAACAAGGTTTGTCTTCTAAAAAAAATCATTGTATGGCCTAAAGTAGAGTCCTAGACAATGGTACATGAAGTTTGATGATTTCATGATAAGGAGTGGTTTCCAAAGATGTAGTTTTGACAGTTGTGTTTCATTCTGAAAGAGGAAGGTCAATAACAAGTTCTCACTTACCTATTACTCTATGTAGATGATATTCTTCTTGCAAGCTCAAATAAGGAGCAAATTAAAAGACTTAAATATGATTTTAGTAATGAATTTGAGATGAAGGAGCTTGGATAAGCCAATAAGATCTTAAGTATAGACATAAAAAGAAACAGAATGAAGGGGGAATTATTTCTTTCACAAGTTGCCTACTTGAAGAAAGTTGTCTCTAAATATAGAATGCATGAGGCAAGACATGTTACTACTCCTTTGGGACAAAATTTCAAATTGTCCATGCAAGACTCACCTAAGAATGACGAGGAAAGACAAAGAATGAGTACCATTCCTTATGTTAGTGGAGTTGGCACCATAATGTATGATATGACCTGCAGTAGGCCAGATTTGGCTTATGCTGTGAATGTTGTCAGCAGATTTATGACTGATCCAGGGGCATTGCATTGATCATCACTCCAGTGGATTATGAGGTACTTAAATGGCTCTATGACAATAGACTTAAAGTTCAAAAAGGTTAATCATGACAAGGAACCAATCAAGGGATATGTGGACTCAAATTATGCTGGAAACATTGATACTAGAAAATCAATTTCTGGTTATGTTTTCACTTTATATGGAACTGCAGTGAGTTGGAGAGCAATTACACAGTCAGTGGTAGCTCTCTCTACAACTCAAGCTGAATTCATTGCTCTTACTGAATGTGTTAAAGAAGCTATATGGATGAAATGACTGATTAGTGAACTATGAATAAATCAAAGTTGTGTTTCAATTTTCTGTGACAGTCAAAATGCAATTCACTTAACCAAGCATCAAGTGTACCATGATAAGTCTAAACATATTGATGTCAAGCTTCACTTCATAAGGGATGTGATTGAATCAAAACAGGTTTTAGTGGAATATATTGCAACTGAGGAGAATCCTACTGATGCCTTCACAAAATCACTTTCACAAACTAAGTTTAAGCATTGCTTGGACATAGTTGGTTTCTGTAAAGAGTAAAGTTGTGGCATCGCACCAAAGGCAATGAATGAATTATTCTGATATTGTTCAAGGTGGAGAATTGTGAAGATATGCCTCAAATCATCTAACTAGAGTTGGTTATGCTTTAGTGTTTGTTATAACTGAATTTGGTTATGACAAAATAGTTATAGTTAGTTAAGCTAATTTGTCTTTGTATACTATAAATAAATGTAAATGCATTTGTTGCATAGTAGTATGTAATAAGAGCATGAAAAGAGGTCTATGTAATTATCAAAAGGATTCATAGAAATCAGAAAAGAGACTAAGGGAGACAAAAGATTGTAAAAGGAAACTAGTATTGCTGTACTCTCAACAGTGATAGATACTAGACAATTACAATTAAAGAGGCCTTAATCTTGTAAATTCAAATACTCATAGTGAATTGTCTTGCTTTCTTTCCCATGGCGTTTGTTTCAAGTAATTGAGGCTGAACACGTATATCTTGGTGTTATTCTTGCCTTATCTTTCTTTGATTTCCGTTTTACATTGATTTTAAAACTGTCTTCAAAACTACACAAACGAAGAACATTCTTCGTTTCGGTATTTCAGTTCTGGTGAAGAACGTTCTTCGTTTCAATTCAAACGAAGAACATATTTTGTCTCAGTTTTGGTTTTGCAGTTGTAAACGAAGAACATTCTCTGTCTCAGTTCTGGTTCTACATTCTTCATTTCAGCTCAAACGAAGAACATTCTCCATTTCAGTTCTGGTTTTGCAATTGTTAGTTTTTTGTTTTGATGGTTAATTCTTGTTGTAGATCCCATTATTGTTTTAACATCATACTTGAACCAACCATTGTTTCAAAACTTGCTAAGTCATGCCGAAGAAGAGTTTGGTTATGATCATCCTATGGGTGGCCTCACAATTCCTTGCACCGAAGATATCTTCCAACACATAACTTCTCGCTTGAATGGACTTAAACCTCACAATACTGTAGGAGACTGAAATAGTTTAGTAGAGATATTTTTGTAAACTAGGCATCTTATCAAATTGTAAAGACTCCCCTTTATAAAGAAATAGAAAATGAAATTATCATTAGAATGACAAATTTAGAGTATGCATTTTTTTATTTGATGAAGGATGACAATGAATTCGACTATTCAAGCAGCTCCTATGTGTTTTCTTTTGTTTATAATTTAAAATGTCCACCCCTCTCTGCATTAGGACATAAGAAATATATACAAGGTTGCTTGCTATGAGAAAAAACAAACTTGGTGTTCTGATAAATTGCAAAAATTACTGGTATTCCTGCTTTGCAAAAATTTGTCTTAGTAGTTTTTGTAGGACAAACACGAAAGACAAATTTGCAAAAAAATTTTATTTTAATAAACTACATAATGTATATAAGAAATTAAAATTTTAAGGTACCAAATCCCAATCATACATGAGTTACCTTCCCTTAGGCAGGTGCGCACAATAACAATGACTTAATATCCAAGTTAATTATACACCCTTGAATAAACAGTTATTCTAAGGCAAAAACTTGTGTTACAGGGATGGAGTGATTGATTTAATAATTCTTACATAACTACTGTCCAGTGGACTTATTTTTTTTAGCTGTTTTAATTAATGATTACTGAAGTGGTTGGCTACTTGGCACAATTCTGGGACCAAACTGTCTACCAATTTCCAAGTAATAGTAACATTAGTTAGGGACATAGGATATTGTCACAATTTGTGGTCTTCTCTTATCTCCAATTCCATTAATTAGTAGGTATTAGGTAGATTTCATGGTTCACATCTCAGATCCCAAGAGCCAATTTTCTGGGTATATTTGAGGAACCTGTGTGATATATTTTGAACTTGCCGGCTGGAAGAATGCGATTATTAGCTTATTGGTTGTAAAGTCTCTTTCTAAAGTGGCAATTAAGTTGGCATAAGTTTTCAAATCTCAAGTAATAATTTTCGATATTAATTAAACAACCATGAAACAATACCATGTGACATCTTATTGGCCCTTGTCTCTCACTAGACCCCATCAAATAATAGCTCACAACCACACAGCTCAGCTGATAATTGTTAGTTTCCGCAAAGACTCCTATAACTATTTATCTATCTATATATACTCATCATCATGACATTCTCAAGCAGCAGCAATACAAGTCACTCATAAAATAAAAATTCAAAATATTTATTTTATTTGGTACACAAGCTGTTGCATTTATTTTTTTGTGTTTTGCAATTCATAATAACAATATGGGCTTCCGCTTATCTAGTATTAGAAGGTCATCATCAACTTCCAAGGCTGTTGAAATACCAAAAGGATATCTTGCAGTTTATGTTGGAGACAAAATGAAGCGATTTGTGATTCCCATTTCATTCTTGAATCAACCTTCATTTCAAGAATTATTAAGTCTATCAGAACAAGAATTTGGATATGATCATCCAATGGGTGGTCTCACAATTCTTTGCGGAGAAGAAACTTTCTTAGAACTCACTTCTCACTTGTGAAAGTTAAATCTCACTAAAGGAGACTGACAAAGATATTAGTTAGTTGAGACAAATTGTACATGGACACTTTTATTTTTCACTATTTTAAGAGGAAATGTCAATGTACTAAGAACTGAGAGATATTTGAGTTTTAGGCCAAATCTCAATGAACTTCTGTATACATCTTACTTTTGTGTAAAAAGTTATATATATTAACATTCACCTTTATGCATATTATCTTCGTTTTCTTTATTTTATTACTGTTTATAACATCTGATGTTCTGCTGCTACTGTTGTCTGATAAGTTTATAACATCTTATAAGAATAGCAATTTCAAGGGTCAAATTCTAGACTTGATCATAAAAGTTCTAATACCACATCATGAGCCAACTCTTTCAAAACCTTAAATTGTTAAGTGAAAACAAATACATGGTTTATTAAGCAATGAAGTTAAATCCAAATTCCTAATGTAACTGAACTTTTAACCTTAATCAAAATATCTGATTCCTTAGTTGACCTTAAATAAGAGAAAACACCACGAAAGATTATTTAAAATGGTACTTGGATTTAATGACTATTTCTACACTAGATAGTCACATGACAGGATAAATAATTCATACATTAAACTTCCATTCAATATATAATTGTAAATCATCCTAGGGATGATCAATCCCTACAAAGCATGAAGTATGAAATCATTACTTCCAATTTAATCTTTGAATTAATCCTGTATACAAGTTTATTCTTGAGTGTATAAATTTTTATTTATCTCCTTTTAGTTCTTGTGAAGTACTAATTTGATCTAATTTTATAAATTACAAAATTAACTCATGCATATACTGAAATTTAATACTAAACTTAAACCAGTAGGTACATTGCCCTTTTTGTGGCAGAAATAAGATGGATCCTAATCCACTGCTTCATTGATCTATTTCCTTTGATTCCAAAATATGCTGAATAAATCAAAACAACGGATTTCTCTTAGTAACAATCCAACAAAACTATTACTGATCCAAAAACAGTATAGACTCAAGGCTGGTTTTGAAATGAAACATATTTGCTTCTTTCATAGTAAGGTAAAATTTGTTCTTCATGAATTATGGAACAGAAGAAAAGTTAAAAGGCATTAAATCAGAAGAGCAAATGCAAGAAAAGTATATCTCTTTGTATTATATTTCTGCATATATTTTGTAATACAAATTCATTGAAAACTTTCCTAAATAAGTCATAATCTCTTTGTCCATAATCATCTCAGTAAGTTGTTTTTCTTTCACATACAAAAGGTAGACTATAATGAAAAATAAGTGATTGCCTACTGTACAAAATTGCCTCAAATAATCTATGTCAGCTCCTTCTTTTGGAGGGATCAACACAAATTCAAACCAAAAGTAATATCTAGGAAAACGTCTTCTCTGCAAGGAATTGTAAGACCGCCTGTTGGATGGTCATATCCGAATTGTTCCTCAGCTTGGCTCAACAATTCTTGGAATGATGTTTGGTTCAAATATGATATTGGGATCACGAACCGCTTCATTTTCTCTCCTACATACTCTGCAAGATAGCCCTTTGGCACATCCACACCTTTTGAAGATGCTTGGTTTGCAGCTCTTCTGATGATACTCGGTAAACGAAAACCCATTCTTGTATGTCTTTTGAAAAGAAGATATTGGTTTAAAAATGAAAGACTTGTGTGTAAGAAGATATTGAATTGTGAATGATTTTGTGTTGGTTCAAAATGCTTGCAGCCATGAATATATATAGCGAACATATATTATTGAAAGGATATGTAACAAACAGTTGGCAACTTGAACTATTACTGAAGGAGGGCCATAAGAATCGAGATGCATGGGTGCCACAGAAACTAAGGGAGACAAGGGCATGTAGATCACATGGTGTTGCCTTAGATGACTTTCTCAAATTTCAACATCAAATACTCAAATGTCATAATAATAGATAATACAAGTCCCACCTCATTGTGAAAATGCTAGCATATTAATTCACTTGAAATAATACAGACTTATAATCACAAACATGTAGGTTGATCTATCATGATCTATAGTTATCCATTGCCTTATAGTCACTTACCAACTGGACATCAACACTATCATAGTGAAGAAAACATGTCTAAAGCATGCTCAGAAAATTATGAAGGACTAGTTAATATATGAACAAATATGAGGTTGTACTTGAGAATGTGAGGTACAATCTTTAGACAACACCACATGCTATATCATCTTATTTTCTCTATCCTTTAACTCTTTCAAACAATAATTTAGCTTGGAATTTGGTTTCCAAGAGAACCTCAATAACTATAAATATACTTACAGTTTCCTTCAAAAACGACACAAGTCATTGACATCCTCAAGTATTAGTTACAATACATCCTTCTAAATATTTTTAGGCCTTTGCTCTATTGAGTTTGTTCTTCCCTCAAAGAAGCACATAAAATAGGTTTTCGGTTAAATGTTATTCGACGAGCATCATTAACAAAAGTGCCAAAGGGCTATGTTGCGGTGTATGTTGGAGAGAAACAGAAGCGGTTTGTGATCCCAATATCATACTTGAATCAACCATCATTTCAAGACTTGCTGAGTCAAGCTGAAGAAGAGTTTGGTTATGATCATCCAAAGGGTGGCCTAACAATTCCTTGCAACGAAGATGTCTTTCAACATATAACTTCTCGCTTGAATGAGCTATGAATCTGACACCGAAAGAGACTGACATAGTTTAGTAGAGATATTTTTGTAAACTAGGCATCTTATCAAGTTTCATTTTTCATTTTTTTTCTAAGTGGAAACACCATTGAACTGAGATAGTAATGAATCGAGAGATTCTTTTTTTTTTTGTCAAATTTCAAAGAATTTCAGTATACATCTCATTTTTTTTTAAATTTTATTCTTTTCTTATATGATAGTATCTATTATAATATATTAAAATAAACTTTCAATTCTATTGAATGACACACCACATACATATGTGTCACATGATAACATTTGTTTCACATCACTTATATTTTTTTGTGGCACATTTTATATGCTTTTACAATTCATCTCATATATTTTATTTTTCAATTTAGCTTTTGTATCTCACACATCATCATATACATATGTTGAGAATCAACACACAAAAGCTTCTTATGAAAATAATTTTACTATAGACAACGTATTTTCGTTTGGATACGAATCATTTGTTTTTTTGTTTTAAATGAGGACCCGTTGAACACTTTTGAATTCTTAAACCACAAAATGACATTTTCAATTCCTTTATTCTTTTAGATTTTTAGTTCAACTATATATAAACAAGTACTATTGTTCACTTTAGCCAAAAGATTCCAATGTCAAATAGCATAGCAAATTTGTTTTGGTAGTTATTCGGCCATTAACACTAACCCAATAGCATATGGAAATATGGCTTCACACAGTTTTGTTTACTGTTCACACCAATAGCTCATTCAGACAATATTATTTTGGCTTAATGCATGTATACAACTTCTTCTTCTTCTTCTTCTTCTTCTTCTTCTTCTTCTTCTTCTTTGGTGCGTGACTACATTGAGCTTTTAAATACGCTGGGTTATTGGTCCTTCATTTGTAAATTAATAGGGTAGAACTTGCAATGCCTAATGAAGAAAATAATGATTAATTTATCAAAGTTAACCAATTATGATTTTTTTTTCTTCTTTAAATGCCTTTTTTCAATAAGTGCTTCTGTACAAAACCGCTTTTTTGTAGAACTTATCTTTTCAGATTTTTCTCTGCATATTTGAATTCCTTTAATTTTTTCTAATCAATTTAGACTTTTTAATTTCTATAATCGGACATGTATGGAAGAAATAACATAAAAAACAAATATACAAGTGAAGAAGATGAAATGCAGATTTTTTTTGTGCAAATTTTTTTCTAGCAACTTCAGATTTCGATTTTCACATAAAAAAGAAAAAAATCATCAAAATAAACTTTCCCACACATATTATAACACTTATAATCAACTAACAATTCAAAATTACACAAAAATAAATATCAAATTTCAAGAAATTAACCTAAAATATTAAAATTTCCAAGAACATTAAGAACATCAAAAACTTAAAAATAGAAATTAAGAACAAATATCACCATTGGATGACAAGCTTTGAATACCACAAAATGTGGATTTGGGTTAATTCCACAAATAAATGAAGAATTGACATAATGGTAAGGAAGTCATCGATGAGATTCAAGTAAGTTTTAATCCGAGACATATCTCACTCACAATTCTTATCACATAAATTCTTATTCATTACAAATTTCTCTCATTAATGAGGTTACAAATTCATAATGGGTCGTAAGGGACATCATTTTCTAGTCCGACTTACATCATATTTATCTAAAATAAACTAAGGGTCCGTTTGACAGTCAGAATAACAAAGACTGATATCATACACGTATCCTATTTCTCTCTATTCCTTTTGTTTGATGCAGCAATTATATGTGATACGATAATCAAATTTTTTAAACAATCTTGTTTCAACCGTATTTTCTTATCCTTAATTTAAAGTAGATTGAAATAATCCGTTTTCAAGCGAATAAAAATTAATAAATATTTTCCTATTTTTGCCCTTCCTATATATATATATATATATATATGATTTTTTTTTGTTGTTTTCTTATTTATTTTATTCTATAACAATATAAACAAAAATTGATGAAGAATAATAATTATTTTCTTTTGTCATCCATGTTTTGTGTAATAATGTATTGATATTTTATTTTGTGTCAATCGATAATAATAATAATAATAATAATAATAATAATAATAATAATAATAATAATAATAATAATAATAATAATAATAATAATAATAATGTTGATACATTTATATTCTGGAAGAAGCAAGATCATTTAAATAAACGAAGAATTGGAAAAACAAAGATCGTGTTGGGTGGGCTCACTCCCCAAGTGGAACCAAACAATTTTATTATTATTATTATTATTATTATTATTATTATTATTATTATTATTATTATTATTATTATTATTATTATTATTATTAGTAGTAGTAGTAGTAGTATTTTTATTATTGAAATAAAAGAAAAAGAAAAAAAGAGAAATATATGGTTTATTGCACTTGACCCATGTAAAGGAAAATAAAAGGAAGGAAAGGTATTTCAAAAACATAATGCAAAACACCAAACCAGCAACAGTGACCGCACGCACGGAGTATGAGAAAAGGAAATAAATTTAGTTCCGATAATGGTAACATGTGTGTAGCAAACTTGATCCATTTGAGCTACAATTTTGATAAGTTATTTCTACCATTGAGTTAGTTATTTTAATATACAGTCTGAGTTGAGTAGTTTTACCTTGTATCAGAGTTACTTTGGCATACCCGTATTAGTGGAAGGTTGTTATAAGGTCTTCACAAGACTCTAGTGTACCCATTAATTATTATAGTGGAAGTTTTTATTGGACTAGTTCGCATGATTTTTATTCTCTCAACTTGAGGGAAGTTTTCTACGTTAATAATTGTGCTTGTCTCATATTTAATTATTATAATAGAAGTTTCTACTGCATTTGTTCTTGTTATTTAACATGTGTTTTTGAGTGTATTAATTAAAGATAGGTATTAAGGGTCCGTTTGATGGTCAAGATAACAAGACTGGATATCATACACCTATCCTATTTCTTTATATTCCTTTGTTTGATGCAGCAATCAGATACGTAATCAAATTTTTTAAATAATCATGTTTCAGCCATATTTTCTTATCCTTATTATAAAGTAGTTTAAAATAATCCGTTTTCAAGCGGAGAAGAATTAATAAATATTTTCCTATTTTTGCCCTTCCTTGTTCATGTTTCTCTCTTTTCCTCTAGTCTCAACGATCTTCTTTTCATATATATATATATATATATATATATATATATGATGTTTTTGTTTGTGACAGTTCGAATTTCTGCAGATGGATGAGCATGAGAAGGTTGCAGATCTGATTTCAAGATTGAGGAGTATCACAAATCAGATGGCCAGTTGTGGTGAGAAGCTTACTGAACAGAAGCTATATGAAAAGATATTGAAAAGAAAAAAAAAAGAGAAATATATGGTTTATTGCACTTTACCCATGTAAAGGAAAATAAAAGGAAGGAAAGGTATTTCAAATCCATAATGCAAAACACCAAACCAGCAACAGTGACCGCACACACGGAGCATGAGAAAAGGAAATAAATTTTGTTCCGATAATGGTAACATGTGTGTAGCAAACTTGCTCTATTTGAGCTACAATTTTGATAAGTTATTTCTACAATTGAGTTAGTTATTTTAATATACAGTCTGAGTAGTTTTACCTTGTATCAGAGTTACTTTGGCATACCCATATTAGTGGAAGGTTAATATAAGGTCTTCAGAAGACTCTAGCGTACCCATTAATTATTATAGTGGAAGTTTTTACTGGACTAGTTCGCGTGATTTTTATTCTCTCAACTTGAGGGAAGTTTTCCACGTTAATAATTGTGTTTGTCTCATATTTAATTATTATAATGGAAGTTTCTACTACATTTGTACTTGTTATTTAACATGTGTTTTTGAGTGTATTAATTAAAGACAAGTATTAAGGGTCCGTTTGATGGTCAAGATAACAAGACTGGATATCATACACCTATCCTATTTCTCCCTATTCCTTTGTTTTATGCAGCAATCAGATATGTAATCAAATTTTTTAAATAGTCATGTTTCAACCATATTTTCTTATCCTTATTTTAAAGTAGTTTAAAAATAATCCGTTTTCAAGCGGAGAAGAATTAATAAATATTTTCCTATTTTTGCCCTTCCTTGTTCATGTTTCTATCTTTTCCTCTAGTCTCAACGATCTTCTTTTCATATATATATATATATATATGATGTTTTTGTTTGTTTTCTTATTTATTTTATACTATTACAATATAAAAAAAAATTGATGGAGAATAATAATTTTTTTTATTTTATCATATATATGATTTATTGAGCTTGTCCCATGTAAACAAAAATAAAAGGAAGCAAAAAGGATTTCAAATCCTAATGCAAAAAACCAAAATAAAGCAAGCACGCCACCTAGAGAAAAGGAAATGAATTGAGTTAAGGTAGTGGTAACGTAGCAAACTTTGCTCCGTTTGATCTACAATTTTGATCGGTTATTTCTACCATTGAGTTAGTTATTTTAATATACATTCCGAGTAGTTTTAGCTTCTATGAGAGTTACTTTGGCATACCCATTTTCGTGGAAGGTTGTTATAAGGTCGTTGTTTTTGATTGATGTTTCTTATCATTGTTAGAAAATTATTAGAAAGACTCTGGTGTACCCATTAACTATTATAGTGAAAGTTTTTATAAGAGTAGTTCTAGTGATTTTTATTCTCTCAATTTGAGGGAAGATTTAGACGTTAAAAATTGTGTTTGTCATATTTAATTATTATAGTGGAAGTTTTTACTGGATTAATTCTTGTTATTTAACATGTGTTTTTGAGTGTATTAATCAAAGATAGGTATTAAACATATCAAAACAAGATCATATTTGAAGAAGCAAGATCATTTAAATATACAAAAAACATTCTGACAGAATTCTGGGAAAACGATGATCGTGTTGGGTGGGCTCACCCCCAAGTGGAACCCACAAATTTTTATTATAATAATAATAATAATAATAATAATAATAATAATTATTATTATTATTATTATTGTTATTATTGAAGTTAAAGAAAAAAAAGAAATATATGGTTTATTGGGTGTGACCATTCTAAAAGAAAATAAAAGGAAGGAAAGGGATTTCAAATCCCTGATGCAAAAAACCAAAATAGCAACGCACGTATGCACGGCAGCTTGAGAAAAGGAAATGAATAGAGTTCTGGTAGTGGTAATAGGTGTGTAGCAAACTTGCTCCACTTGATCTACAATTTTGATAGGTTATTTCTACGATTGAGTTAGTTATTTTAATATACAGTCTGAGTAGTTTTACCTTCTATGAGAGTTACTTTGGTATACCCATTTTAGTGGAAGGTTGTTATAAGGTCGTTGGAAGACTCTGGTGTACCCATTAATTATTATAATGGAAATTTTTACTGGACTAGTTTTTGTGATTTTTGTTCTCTCAATTTGAGGGATGTTTTCCACGTTAAAAATTGTGTTTGTCTCATATTTAATTATTATAGTGGAAGTTTTTACTGCATTAGTTCTTGTTATTTAACATGTGTTTTTGAGTGAATTAATTAAAGATAGGTATTAAGGGTCCGTTTGATGGTCAGGATAACGAGACCAGATATGATACACGTATCCTAATTCTTGTTGGAAACGATGATTGATCTTCGTTTTAGTGATAGAAAACGAAGATTGATCTTCGTTTTCTATTTGTATAATTCAAGTTTATATGTTATTTGTAATAACTAACTAACTAACTTCTCAGTTAGTTAGTTAGTTAACTAGATGACCCTTGTATAAATAACTCATTCCATTCAGTCAATAAACAAATCCTACAATCATACTCCATTCTATATTGATTCTATCTTTCTTGCACTTGGGTTAAGAATAGCTTGAAAGCTAACAAATGGTATTAAGAGCTTGGTTGCGAAAAACCAAATCAGAGTGATAAACACGAGTGAGGTGTGAGGATCAAACACGAGTGTAGTGAAGATGAGTAACAATGGAAACTATCCAGCCCATATGCCACATTTTGATGGAAAAGATTGGGATAGATGGAGAGTGCAAATTCGTGCATTGTTTGGATTTCAAGAAGTGTTGGAAATTATAGAGAAAGGTTTTGAAGAACTGAGGGTCAATCCAACAGAGGAACATAGATCAAGATTCAAAGAAAACAAGAAGAAAGATTACAAAGCCACCTACGTTCTTCATCAATGTCTTGACACGACCAACTTTGACAAGATATCTGATACAAGAAGTGCAAAAGAAGCGTGGGACATTCTTGAGAAGTGTTATTCTGGAGGAACCAAGGTCAAGAAAGTGAAATTACAGACCTTGCAGAAACAGTTCGAATTTCTGCAGATGGATGAGCATGAGAAGGTTGCAGATCTGATTTCAAGATTGAGGAGTATCACAAATCAGATGGCCAGTTGTGGTGAGAAGCTTACTGAACAGAAGCTATGTGAAAAGATATTGAAATCTTTGCATCCCAGGTTCGATTATGTTGTGTGTGCAATTGAAGAATCCAAAGACATCTCCACATTAAGTCTTGAAGAGTTGTAGGGAACTCTAGAAGCAAGGGAGTTAAGAATGGATGAAAGGAGTAGGAGTGATTCTGGGAATCAGGCATTGGTAGCATATGCCAACAAGAAAAAGAAACTGAAAAAGAATAAGTTCAAGGAATCTGATGATGATTCAGAATCTTCATCAGAAAGGAGCAATACAAGTGGTAAATCAAAAGGAAAATCAAGAAACTTTGATAAGAATAAGGTGCAATGTTACAAATGTGAGAAGTTTGGACATTTTGCTTGAGAATGTTGGGCTGGCAAATGAGGAAAACAGAACAAGAAAGAAGAAGATGAAGCATGCGCTGCCCAAGAAGATTCAGATATAGTCTTGTTGATGGCTACTACAAACGAAGATCAATCTTCGTTTTCAGAATATTCTTCATCTCAGTTATGGTTTCCTAATACTGGTTGTTGTAATCAGATGACAAGCTAGAGGGAATGGCTGGTTGATGTTGATACATCAAGAAGGAGCAAGATCAGGTTTGTTGATGATAGAACTTTAGATGTTGACGGAGCTGGCACAATAATGATCAAAAGAAGAAACGGCAAAACAACAGAAAGTGAGGGAGAGGATGTTCTGTTGGTTGAACCAGAAGATGATGGTTCAAAGAAAGTTAATGATGTGGAGGCTGCACAGGACCCAGAAAGTAATGCAGAGGGAGTGTTGCAGGCTGAATCAAAAGAGGAACATTCAGAATTGCAGAACCAATTGAATGTAGCTCAAGAAGATCTAAAGAAAGCAAAGGAACAGATTCTCCAAGCTGAGAAGGAGAAGGTACAAGCTATTGATGAGTTGAAAGAAGCACAGAGAATGGCTAAGGAAGCAAATGAGAAACTCAAGGAAGCATTTGTGGCTCAAAAGCAGGCTAAGGAGGAATCTGAGAATGAAAGGTTCCGAGTTGTTGAATTGAAACATGCTGGAATTGAAACTATGAAGAAGAAGGAAGAAGATTGGCAGAAAGACTTTGGAAATGTGAGGAACAAGAAAACAACTCATGTGGTTGATAGTAATAACCAAGTTGGACACTTTCAAAAGGTGCTTACATCTATTGGAATTTTCTGCATTTATTCAATTGCTATTGGAATTCTTGTTGAGTTTATAGTGATGTATCCAATACAACATATAAAGTATAGAGATGGAATTGACAATCTGTTGGTGCTTTTGATTGGTGGAATTTCAATTGCATTGCCAATTGTTTTGTCTGTTATAGTGGCTATTGGTTCTCATAGGTTATCACATCATGATGTAATGGGAGAGAAGGTTGGGAAGTGTGTGCAGCTAATAGCAACATTAATTGGAGGCTTTGTGATAGCATTCACTAAATGGTGGTTTCTTACTGCTGTAATGATGTCTACTCTTCCACTTATGAATTTGAACTCTAAACTGAAGGACTTAGAGTATAGAAACATTGAATTGGAAAACAAATTAAGAAAATGTGAAGCTGAAAAAATGGAACAAGAAGGATTGCATAAAAGTCAACAAATAGCTTTGCAAGATGATATTTGTTCTTTGATGAAAGAATTGAATCAGAGAAGAAATGGTCTTCCCGATGATGAGTTGGTGATGAACACGGCTGGTGTGGCCATGAAGGAAGAAATAGATAGGGCTGAGGCTAAGTTCAAGCATGCAAAAGAAGTTAGGGAGAAAGAGTATACAAAGGCTGCTAGAAGCAAAGAAGGTGTGCAATAGGGAAAAGATGATAGAGCTACACTAAAGGACCAAAAAAGATTAATGAAAGAAAGGGCTGCTGCAGAAGCAAAGGGAAGAGCTGAAAAGCAAAGAAGATTAATGAAAGAAAGGGCTGCTGCAGAAGTTAAGGAAAGAGCTGGAAAAGTTGCTGCAGAGGTGAAAGCTGCGAGGGCTGAAGCTGAAGCATGAGTTAAACCTGAGATTGCTGTAGAAAGGGTTGTTATCGAGGCCTGGGAGAGGGTTACGGCTGCAGCAAGGATGAACCAACAGAAGAAATGGTCGAAGAGTTGAGAAAACTACTAGGTGTAAAATCACTTAGAAACTTGAATTAAGGGAGAGTGTTGGAAACGAAGATTGATCTTTGTTTCAGTGATAGAAAACGAAGATTGATCTTCATCTTCTGTTTGTATAATTCAATTTTATATGTTAGTTGTAATAACTAACTAACTAACTAACTTCTCAATTAGTTAGTTAGTAAACTAGAGGACCCATGTATAAATAACTCATTCCATTCAGTCAATAAACAAGTCCTACAATCATACTCCATTCTATATTGATTCAATCTTTCTTGCACTTAGGTTAAGAATAGCTTGAAAGCTAACATTTTTTTTCTATTCCTTTGTTTGATGCAGCAATCGGACTCGTTTGGTTGTTTTCTTATTTATTTTATTCTATAATTATATAAAAGAAATGATATAGAATAATAATTATTTTCATTTGTCATCCATATTTTTTGGTATAATGTATTGATATTTTATTTTGTGTCGATTGATGATGATGATGATAATAATAATAATAATAATAATAATAATAATAATAATACTTATAATAATACTAATAATAATAATAATAATAATAATAATAATAATAATAATAATAATAATAATAATAATAATAATAATACACGTATCCTATTTCTCTTTATTCCTTTGTTTGATCCAACAATCAGATATGATATGGTAATCAATTTTTTATAAATAATTCTGCCGTATTTTCTTATCGTTAATTTAAAATACGTTGATAAGAATTAATAAATATTTTCCCATTTTT
>JBBPBP010009779.1:20188420-20282417 GCA_037974735.1 Cicer chorassanicum | reverse complement strand
ATATATATATATATATATATATATATATGATGTTTTTGGTTGTTTTCTTATTTATTTTATTCTATAACAATATAAAAAACTACTGATGGAGAATAGTAATTTTTTTCTTTTCTCATATATATGTTTTATTGAGCTTGTCACATGTAAAGTAAAATAAAAGGAAGGAAAATGATTTCAAATCCCTAATGCAAAAAACCAAAATAGTAACCGCACACATGACAACGATAGAAAAGAAAACTTGTGCAGCCATATAATGTACGTTAAAATAATCCGTTTTAAAGCTGATAACAATTAATAAATATTATCCCATTTTTTCCCTTCCTTGTTCGTGTTTCTCTCTCTTCCTCTAGTCTCAACGATCTTCTTTTCATATATATATATATATATATATATATATATATATATATATATATATGATGTTTTTGGTTGTTTTCTTATTTATTTTATTCTATAAAAATATAAAAAACTACTGATGGAGAATAATAATTTTTTTATTTTCTCATATATATGGTTTATTGAGCTTGTCCCATGTAAAGGAAAATAAAAAGAAGGAAAGGGATTTCAAATCCCTAATGCAAAAAACCAAAATAGTAACGGCACGCACGCACGACAGCCATAGAAAAGGAAACTTGTGCAGCCATATAAAAGGAAACTTGCTCCATTTAATCTACAATTTTGATAGATTATTTCTACCATTGAGTTAGTTATTTTACTATACAGTATGAGTTTTTACCTTCTATGAGAGTTACTTTTTTATATCCATTTTAGTGGAAGGTTGTTATAAGTTCTTTGGAACACTTTAGTGTATCCATTGTTATAGTGGAAGTTTTTACTGGACTAGTTATCGTGATTTTTATTCTCTCAATTTGAGAGATGTTTTTCAATTTAAAAATTGTGTTTGTCTCATTAAAGATAGGTATTAAGGGCGTTTTTGATGGTCAGGATAACAAGAAAGGGATCATACACGTATCCTATTTCTCTCTATTCATTTGTTTGATGCAGCAAACATATATTATACGGTAATCAAATTTTTTAAATAATTCTGTTTCAGCCGTATTTTCTTACTCCCCAAGTGGAACCCACCAATTTTATTATAATTATTATTATTACTATTATTATTAGTAATTTTATTATTAAAATAAAAGAAAAAGAAGAAAAAAAAAGAAGAGAAATATATGGTTTATTGAGCTTGACCCAAAAAGCAAGATAAAAGGAAGGAAAGATATTTCAAATCTATCATGCAAATAACTAAAGGAAGATAAAAGGAAGGAAAAATATTTCAAATCTATATTGCAAAAAACCAAACCAGCAATAGTGACCGCACGCACCCACAAGAGAAAAGGAAATGAATTCAGTTCCGATAGAGGAAATAGGTGTGTAGCAAACTTGCTCAATTATGATCTACAATTTTGATAGCTTATTTTTACCTTTGAGTTAGTAATTTTAATATACATTATGAGTAGTTTTACCTTGTGTGAGAGTTACTTTGGGATACCCATTTTAGTGGAAGGTTGTTATAAGGTCGTTGGAAGACTCTCGTGTACCCATTAATTATTATAAAGTTATTCATGTTTCTCTCTGTTCCTCTAGTCTCAACGATCTTCTTTTCATATATATATATATATATATATATATGATGTTTTTGGTTGTTTTCTTATTTATTTTATTCTATAACAATATATAAAAAAATTTGATGGAGAAAATAACTTATTTTAATTTATCATATAAAGGAAAATAAAAGGAAGGAATTGGATTTCAAATCCTAATACAAAAAACCAAAATAGTAACCGGAGGCACGCACGCCACCTTGAGTTATGATAGTGGTAACAACTGCGTAGCAAACTTTGGCATACCCATTTTAGTGGAAAGTGGTTGGAAGTTTTTAGTAGAGTAGTTCTCGTGATTTTTACTCTCTCAATTTGAGGGAAGATTTCCACGTAAAAAATTGTGTTTGTGTCATATCTATTATATATAATTAAAAGAGACTCCTACCACCTCATGCTATTTTCTCCACGTAAGCGAATATTTGCCACCTCAGTTAAAAAGCTGACGCGGACATCTTCCTAGAGAGTTCCCTATTCACTTTCAAATTAGCTTTTGCCCTCTCTCCTGACCAATCCGAATACCAATCCGAATTTGGCCCAAAATCCGGTATCTATTATCAATATCAATCAATACAATAAATTACCATTTTATGTGCCATAAGTTACCAATTTCAATACAATAAATATCAATTATTTGTCCTCCATTATTATTGATAACGGTTATTCCAATCCGAATCTGCCCCAAAATTCAGTATCTATTATCAATATCAATCAATACAATAAATTACCAATTCATGTGCCATAAGTTATCAATTTTAATACAATAAATATCTATTATATATAATTAAAAGAGACTCCTACCACCTCATGCTATTTTCTCCACGTAAGCGAATATTTGCCACCTCAGTTAAAAAGCTGACGTGGACATCTTCCTAGAGAGTTCCCTATTCACTTTCAAATTAGCTTTTGCCCTCTCTCCTGACCAATCCGAATACCAATCCGAATTTGGCCCAAAATCCGGTATCTATTATCAATATCAATCAATACAATAAATTACCATTTTATGTGTCATAAGTTACCAATTTCAATACAATAAATATCAATTATTTGTCCTCCATTATTATTGGTAACGGTTATTCCAATCCGAATCTGCCCCAAAATTCAGTATCTATTATCAATATCAATCAATACAATAAATTACCAATTCATGTGCCATAAGTTATCAATTTTAATACAATAAATATCAATTATTTGTCCTCCATTATTATTGATAATGGTTATTCCTCCATAAATATTTTCAAATAGAATATTATATAGTATTATTACTGAAAAAAAAATAATTTAATAAAATTAAATTATTTATTTAGAAATCGTGAAATCGGGTGTAAATCAAATTAAATAAGTAAATTTTGATACACAATATTTTAATAAATGTTACCAATATAGTTGATAAAATGTTCAAACACTTTTAAATATTTATTTAGACATTAAAAATAGTCAATGTACAACTTTTGTATTTTTTTTTATTATTGTGTCGTCACATATATTTACCAAAACAAATAACAATTAGTCAATCTAATAAAAAAATTTGTGTTTTGTTTCTCTTATTAGTTATCAATGCATATATTTACCATGAGCATTATTTCAATTTTTTTTTAATATGTGTAGGAAAAAATGTTAAAATTTTAAAAATTCCTACATAACTTATATACTTTAATAAAAATAGAGTTTACAATTATCAATTATATAATTTATCTTTTAAATCATGGTTAATATTTTATGTCTATAATACTCATTTATTACAAACTTTACAATATTTTTTTGTCGCATTTTTTTAATAACTTTAAAATTTTACAAAATTAATATTTTATATATATATATATATATATATATATATATATATATACATATATATCACCTTATAAAAAAATTAAAATTAAACCCGCGCAACGCGCGGGTCATATTCTAGTTTAATTATTATAATGGAAGTTTTTACTTCATTAGTTCTTGTTATTTAACATGTGTTTTTGAGTGTATTAATTAAAGATAGGTATTAAGGGCCCGTTTGATGGTTAGGATAACAAGACTGGATATTATACACCTTCTATTTCTCTCTATTACTTTGTTTGATACAATAATCGGATACGTAATTAAATTTTTTAAATAATTCTGTTTCAGCCATATTTTCTTATCCTTAATTTAAAGTAGGTTAAAATAATCCATTTTCAAGTGGAGGAGAATTAATAATTTTTTTTCCCATTTTTGCCCTTCCTTGTTCATGTTTCTCTTTCTTACTCTAGTCTAAATGATCTTCTATATATATATAAGATGTTTTTCGTTATTTATTTATTTATTTATTTTATTCTATAACAATATAAAAAAAGTTGATGGAGAATAATAATTTTTTTTCTTTTGTCATATATATGGTTTATTGAGCTTCTCCCAGGTAAAGGAAAATAAAAGGAAGGACAGGGATTTCTAATCCCTAATGGAAAGAGCCAAAATATTAACGCAGGAACGGACGCACAACACCCAGAGAAAAAGAAATTAATTGAGTTACGGTAGTGGTAACAGGTGTGGAGCAAACTTGCTCAGTTTGATCTACAATTTTGATATGTTATTTCTACCATTGAGTTTGTTATTTTAATATACATTATGAGTAGTTTTACCTTCTATATATAAGAGTTACTTTGCCATACCCATTTTAGTGGAAGGTTGTTATAAGGTCGTTGTTGTTGATTGATGTTTCTTATTGTTATTAGGAAGACTCTGGTGTACCTATTAATTATTATGGAGGATGTTTTTATTAGAGTAATTCTCCTGATTTTTATTCAGGGATGATTTGCACGTTAAAAATTGTGTTTGTTTCATATTTAATTATTATAGTAGAAGTTTTTACTGCATTCTTGTTATTTAACATGATTTGTTTTATAGTGTATTAATTAAAGATAGGTATTAAGGGACCTTTTGATGTTCAAGATAACAAGACAGAATATCGTATCCTATTTCTCTCTATTCCTTTGTTTGAGGCAGCAACCGGATACATAATCAAAATTTTTAACTAATCATGTTTCAACCATATTTTCTTAAGCTTAATTTAAAGTAGATTAAAATAATTCGTTTTCAAACAGAAAAAAATTAATAAATATTTTCCCATGTTTCTCACTTCCTCTAGTCTCAACGATCTTCTTTTCACACATATATATATATATATATATATATATATATATATATATATATATATATATATATATATATATATGATGTTTTTGGTTGTTTTCTTATTTTTCTTATTTTTTCTTTTCTCATATATATGGTTTATTGAGCTTCTCCCAGATGAAGGAAAATAAAAGGAAGGAAAAAGATTTCAAATCCCTAATGTTAAAAACAAAAATAGTAACCACACGCAAGCACGACACCCAAAGAAAAGCAAATGAATTGAGTTACGGTAATGGTAACAGGTGTGTAGCAAACTTTCTCCGTTTGATCTACAATTTTGATTGGTTATTTCTACCATTGAGTTAGTTATTTTAATATAAATTAGGAGTAGTTTTACCTTCTATAAGAGTTATTATAGCATACCCACCCATTCAAGTGGAAGGTTGTTATAAGGTCGTTGTTGTTGATTAATGTTTCTTATTGTTATTAGGAAGACTCTGGTGTACCCATTAATTATTATGGTAGAAGTTTTTATTAGTAATTCTCGAGATTTTTATTTTCTCAGTTTGAGGGATGATTTCCACGTTAAAAATAGTGTTTGTCTCATATTTAATTATTAAAGTGGAAGTGTTTATTGCATTCTTGTTATTTAGCATTATGTATTTTTTGAGTGTATTAATTAAAGATAGGTATTAAGAGCCCTTTTGAGGGTCAAGATAACAAGAAAGGATATCATACACGTATCCTATTTCTCTGTATTTCTTTGTTTGATGCAGCGATCGGATATATAATCAAAAATTAATAAATATTTTCCCAATATTTGTCATTCCTTGTTCATGTTTCTCTCTTCCTCTAGTCTCAACGATCTTCTTTTCATATAATATATATATATATATATATATATATATATATATATATGATATTTTTGGTTGTTTTCTTATGTATTTGATGAAAAATAATTTTTTTTTTCTTTTGTCATATATATGGTTTATTGAGCTTGTCCTAGGTAATGGAAAATAAATGGAAGGAAAGAGATTTCAAATTGAAAAAAACCAAAATTGTAACCGCAGACACGCACGCACGACACCTTGAGAAAAGGAAATAAATTGAGTTACGGTAGTGGTAACAGGTGTGTAGCAAACTTGCTCGGTTTATCTACAACTTTGATAGGTTATTTCTACTATTGATTTAGTTATTTTATTATAAAGTTTGAGTAGTTTTACCTTCAATAAGAGTTTGGCATACCCATTTTAGTGGAAGGTTGTTAAAAGCTCGTTGTTTTTTTATTGATGTTTGTTATTTTTATTAGGAAGACTCTGGGGTACCGATAAATTATTATGGTGGAAGTTTTTACTAGAGTAATTCTCATGATTTTTATTCTCTCAGTTTGAGGGAAGATTTCCACGTTAAAAATTATGTTTGTCTCATATTTAATTATTATAGTGGAAGTTTTTACTGCAATTTGTGTTATTTAAGATAATGTGTTTTTGAGTGTATTAATTAAAGATGATGTGTTTTTGAGTGTATTAATTAAAGAAAGGTATTATAACAAGACATATATCATAGATTATCCTATTTCTCTCTATTCCAGACAGCAATCAAATACATAATCAAATATTTTAAATAATCATGTTTCAGCCATATTTTCTTAACCTTAATTTAAAGTAGGTTAAAATAATCTGTTTTCAAGCGGAGAATAATTAATAAATATTTTCCCATTTTTGCGGTTCTTTGTTCATGTTTCTCTCTTGCTCTAGTCTCAACGATCTTCTTTTCATATATATATATATATTTGATGTTTTTTTTTTTGTTTTCTTATTTATTTTATTCTATAACAATATAAAAAAAATTGATGGAAAATAATAATTTTTTACTTTTTTCATATATTTCAAATCGCTGATGAAAAAACCAAAATAGTAACCGTCCCATTTGATCTAAAAGTTATTTCTACCATTGAGTAAGTTATTTTAATATACATTCTAAATAGTTTTACTTTCTATAAGAGTTATTTTGGCATACCCATCTTAGTGGAAGGTTGTTATAAGGTGTTGTTGTTGATTGATGTTTCTTATTGTTATTAGGAAGACTCAGGTGTACCCATTAATTGTTATGGTGAAGTTTTTAATAAAGTAATTCTCGTGATTTTTATTCTCTCAGTTTGAGGGATGACTTCCACGTTAAAAACTGTGTTTGTCTCGTATTTAATTATTATAGTGGAAGTTTTTACTGCATTCTTGTTATTTAACACGATGTGTTTAATTAAAGATAGGTATTAAGATCCCTTTTCAGGATAATAAAGGATATCTTACAAATACATAATCAAAATTTTTAAATAATCCTGTTTCAGCCATATTTTCTTATCCTTATTTTAAAGAACGTTAAAAGAATCCGTTTTCAAGCAGAAAAGAATTAATAAATATTTTCCCAATATTTGCCATTCCTTGTTCATGTTTCTCTCTTCCTCTAGTCTCACCTCAACGATATTCTTTTCATATAATATATATATATATATATATATATATATATATATATATATATATAGCTGAAAAAGGATTATTTCAAATTTTTGATTATGTATTCGATTGCTGCATCAAACAAAGGAATATAGAGAAATAGAATACGTGTATGATATCCTTTCTTGTTATCCTGACCATCAAAAGTGCCCTTAATATCTATCTTTAATTAATACACTCAAAAACACCTCATGTTAAATACGAAGAATGCAGTAAAAATTTCCACTATAATAATTAAATATGAGACAAACACAATTTTTAACGTGCAAATCATCCTTGAGAAAAAATCATGAGAATTACTCTAGTAAAAACATCCTCCATAATAATTATTGGGTACACCAGAGTCTTCCTAATAACAATAAGAAACATCAATCAACAACAACGACCTTATAACAACCTTCCACTAAAATGGGTATGCCAAAGTAACTCTTATAGAAGGTAAAACTACTCAGAATTTATATTAAAATAAATAACTCAATGGTAGAAATAACCTATCAAAATTGTAGATCAAACGGAGCAAGCTTGCTACACACATGTTACCACTACCGTAACTCAATTCATTTCCTTTACTTTGGATGTCGTGCGTGCGGTTACTGATTTAGTTTTTTGCATTAGGGATTTGAAATCCATTTCCTTCCTTTTATGTTCCTTTACCTTTGAGAAAAAACAATCTACTACTTGAAAAAAGTTAAAAATATACATAACAATATCAATATTTCAGAAAATATATAAATTTTTCTCTAAGTCCACATGAGTAATGATATAATAAGAAAAAATAAAAAAAACAAATTGTTGGCCTAATTCAAAATTATATCTCTCTATTTGATTTAAATATTAATTTTAGTTATCTAATAAGTGACATGTGATAGATTTCGTAGATTTTATAAATTTTATTAAATTTTTTTTCAGTAATGATACTATATAATATTCAATTTGAAAATATTTATGGAGGAATAACCGTTATTAATAATAATGGAAAACAAATAATTGATATTTATTGTATTGAAATTGATAACTTATGACACATGAAGTGGTAATTTATTGTATTGATTGATATTGATATTGATAATAGATACTAAATTTTGGGGCAGATTCGGATTGGTTAGGAGAGAAGGGAAAATCTATTTAGAAAGTGAATAGGAATTTGAAAATATTTATGGAGGAATAACCGTTATCAATAATAATGGAGGACAAATAATTGATATTTATTGTATTGGTAACTTATGGCACATGAATTGGTAATTTATTATATTGATTGATATTGATATTGACAATAGATATTGGATTTTGGGCAGATTCTGAGGGAAAAAGCTATTTAGAAAGTGAATAGGGAACTCTCTAGGAAGATCTACACATCAGCTTTTTAGCTGAGGTGGCAAACGTTCGCTTACGTGGAGAAAATAACATGAGGTGGCAGAAATCTCTTTTAATTATATATATTAGATTTTTTTTCAGTAATGATAGTATATAATATTCAATTTGAAAATATTTATGGAAGAATAACCGTTATTAATAATAATGGAAAACAAATAATTGATATTTATTGTATTGAAATTGATAACTTATGACACATGAAGTGGTAATTTATTGTATTGATTGATATTGATATTGATAATAGATACTAAATTTTGGGGAAGATTCGGATTGGTTAGGAGAGAAGGGAAAATCTATTTAGAAAGTGAATAGGAATTTGAAAATATTTATGGAGGAATAACCGTTATCAATAATAATGGAGGACAAATAATTGATATTTATTGTATTGGTAACTTATGGTACATGAATTGGTAATTTATTATATTGATTGATATTGATATTGATAATAGATATTGGATTTTGGGGCAGATTCGGAGGGAAAAAACTATTTAGAAAGTGAATAGGGAACTCTCTAGGAAGATGTACACATTAGCTTTTTAGCTAAGGTGGCAAACGTTCGCTTACATGGAGAAAATAACATGAGGGGGCAGAAGTCTCTTTTAATTATATATAATAGATTAATACACTCAGAAACACCTCATGTTAAATACCAAGAATGCGGTAAAAATTTCCACTTTAATAATTAAATATGAGACAAATACGTGCAAATCATCCCTGAATAAAAATCACGAGAATTACTCTAGTAAAAACATCCTCCATAATAATTAATGGGTACACCAGAGTCTTTCCAAACAATAAGAAACATCAATCAACAACAACGACCTTATAATAACCTTCCACTAAAATGGGTATGCCAAAGTAACTCTTATAGAAGGTAAAACTACTCAGAATTTCTATTAAAATAAGTAAATCAATGGTAGAAATAACCTATCAAAATTGTAGATCAAACGGAGCAAGTTTGCTACACACATGTTACCAGTACCGTAACTCAATTCATTTCCTTTACTCTGGGTGTCGTGCGTGCGTGCGGTTACTAGTTTTGTTTTTTGCATTAGGGATTTGAAATTCATTTCCTTCCTTTTATGCGGTTACTATTTTTGTTTTTTGCTTTAGGGATTTGAAATCCATTTCCTTCCTTTTATTTTACATATATATATATATATATATATATATATATATATTATATGAAAAGAAGATAGTTGAGACTAGAGGAAGAGAGAAACATGAACAAAGAACGCCAAAAATGGAAAAAAATACTTATTAATTCTTCTCTCTTGAAAACTGATTATTTTAACCTACTTTAAAATAAGGATAAGAAAATATGACTCAAAAAGGATTATTTTAAATTTTTTATTATGTATCCGATTGCTGCATCAAACAAAGGAATAGAGAGAAATAGGATACGCGTATGATATCCTTTCTTGTTATCCTGACCATCAAAAGGGCCCTTAATACCTATCTTTAATTAATACACTCAAAAACACATCATGTTAAATACCAAGAATGCAGTAATAACTTCCTCCATAATAATTAATGGGTACACCAGTGTCTTCTTAATAACAACAAGAAACATCAGTCAACAACAACGACCTTATAACAACCTTCCACTAAAATGGGTATGACAAAGTAACTATTATAGAAGGTAAAACTACTCAGAATTTATATTAAAATAACTAACTCAATGGTAGAAATAACTTACAAAATTGTAGATTAAATGGAGCAAGTTTGCTACACAGCTGTTACCACTAGCGTAACTCAATTCATTTCTTTTACTATAGGTATCGTGCGTGCGTACGGTTACTATTTAGATTTTTTGCATTAGGATTTGAAATCCATTTCCTTCCTTTTATTTTCCTTTACCTGGGAGAAGTTCCACAAACCATATATATGAGAAAAGAAAAAAAATTATTATTCTCCATCAATTTTTTTATATTGTTATAAAATAAAATAAATAAGAAAACAACCAAAAACATCATATAAATATATATATATATATATATATATATATATATATATAAAAGAAGATAGTTGAGACTAGAGGAAGAGAGAAACATGAACAAAAAATGGCAAAAATGGAAAAATACTTATTAATTCTTCTCCCCTTTAAAACAAATTATTTTAATCTACTTTAAAATAAGGATAAGAAAATATGGTTAAAAAAGGATTATTTCAAAGTTTTGATTATGTATCCGATTGCTGCATCAAACAAAGGAATAGAGAGAAATAGGATAGGTGTATGATATCCTTTCTTGTTATCCTCACCATCAAAAGGGCCCTTAATACCTATCTTTAATTAATACACTCAAAAACACCTCATGTTAAATACCAAGAATGCAGTAAAAAATTTCACTATAATAATTAAATATACAAACACAATTTTTAACGTGCAAATTATCCCTGAATAAAAATCATGAGAATTACTCTAGTAAAAACATCCTCCATAATAATTATTGGGTACACCAAAGTCTTACTAATAACAATAAAAAACAGCAATCAACAAAAGCGACCTTATAACAACCTTCCACTAAAATTGATATGCCAAAGTAACTCTTATAAAAGGTAAAACTACTCAGAATTTATATTAAAATAACTAACTCAATGGTAGAAATAACCTATCAAAATTGTAGATCAAATGGAGAAAGTTTGCTACACATATGTTACCACTACCGTAACTCAACTCATTTTTTAAAAGTACATGTTTTTGATGATACAAAAGACTAATGATGATCATGCTCAAAACGACAAGCTCAAAAAGAAGAAGTCTCCAAGAAGTCTCCATACATTTTATTAAAATCAAAATGGCTTATGTAAAGGTATATGATACAACCCATAGTTCAAATACAAAGAGAACCTTACATTTTTTTGCATATGCATACACAATATTTTCAAAAGTCCAAAATAATATTTTCAAAGTGTTAGAATTTATATTTTGGACAACTGTATTCGCCTACAACCAAGGTGTATTCGAATACAGATGAAAATTTGCTAAGTCAGTACCAAAAACATCTCATCTGTATTCGACTACAACCAAGGTGTATTCGAATACAGATGAAAATTTGCTAAGTCAGTACCAAAACCATCTCATCTGTATTCGACTACATCCTGATGTATTCGAATACAGATGAAAAATTGCTAAGTCAGTAGCTAAAACTCTTCATCTGTATTCGACTACATAAAAGTGTATTCGGCTACACAGTGATAAATTTGAATAAATTTGAACGTTGCAGTGAGGTGTATTCGAATACAGATACCTTGTAATCGAATACAACTGGAAGCAATGCAATTTTTCAGTTCTGAATTCAATCTAAAACATTGCAATTCTTCCTCAAACCTCTTGGATCAATGGCCATGAATCTGAAGAGATGTTTGTGGACTATAAATATGTCATAACTTCAGATTCGAAATCATCAATCCTACTACACAACTTCAAAGACTTTGAACAAACTTTTCTGAATTTTTCTCAAAAGTCATTTTCATAAATTCAAGTACTTGCATATCATTTTCATATCCTTAAGGTTCTCAATGTACTTGAATCAATCTTGGATTGTTATCATTCTACCTCTTTCTTACGCTTATACTCTTACCAAATCAACAAGTGTTTGTAAAAGAAAGTTGTACTTTCTTTAAGTGTTATATCTAAGATAGTAGTGTTCTATCATAGAAGGTTTGTTAGAAGATTGTAGCAAAGGTCCCAGGGTGAGGACTTGTACATATTCTGACAAATAGTGAAGGAAATCTCTTGTGGTGAGCAAGAGGACTGGATGTACCCTTGGTTATAAGGGGAACCAGGATAAATCTGTTGTGTTCATTTACTTACTGCTATTTACTTCTTCATCTACCATCATTAAGTGCAAAAATCAATCACTAAAATTCTAAAAACCGCTAAAATACCCAAACACCTAATTCACCCCCCCCTCTTAGGTGCACATCTGATCTTACAATTGGCATCAGAGCAGGTTCAAGGTAACTTACTCCTAGATCAAATAACTCATGGCTTCCGCAAAACCAGTTTTTAGAGACGGTGGCAGCAGTAACAAACCACCATGTTTCGTCGGTGAACATTATGATTTCTGGAAGATACGAATGCAAGCATATCTTGAGGCACAGGGAGACGAAATATGGGATGCTGTTGAAAATGGCCCCTACATCCCAACAACAGTTATAAACAACAAAGAAGAAATCAAGATAAAGAATTCCTGGACCGATGACGATAAAAAGAAAGTGCTATTTGACAAAAAGGCTAAAAACATTCTACAATCAGCATTAGGTATGGATGAATTTTTCCGCATATCTCATTGTAAAACAGCCAAGGAAATATGGGACACATTGGAAGTAACCCATGAAGGCACCATAGAGGTAAAAAGATCCAAACTTAATACACTCTCTCAAGAATATGAATTATTTCGTATGCAGCCTGGAGAATCTATAGTAGACATGCAGAAACGATTCTCCCACTTAACAAATCACTTGACAGCCCTTGGAAAAGTTTTCTCCAACAATGAACTGAATCTGAAAGTATTAAGGTCGCTAACTAGGGCGTGGCAACCAAAGGTGACAGCGATATCAGAAAAGAAGAGTTTATCCAAAATGTCACTTTCTGCATTATTTGGCAAACTACAAGAACATGAAATAGAACTTGGACGATTAGAGCAAAATGAAACCCAAGAAAAGAAGAGCAAAAACATTGCTCTAAAGACCGAATCAAAGGAAGTAGTCAAAGATGAAATTTCTGATGAAGACGAAAACATTAACTTCCTTGTCAAGAAATTCGGTAAATTTCTTAAAAATAACAGAAGTTTCAAAAAGAAGAACTTCAGAAAGAAAGATAGCGCTACTACCAACCAACATTTCACATGCTTTGAATGTGGGAAACAAGGACATATCAAAGCAGATTGCCCATATCTCATCAAGAAGAATGCTGGTAAAAGAAAAGACTTCAAGAAAGCATATATAGCATGGGAAGATAACGATATAAGTTAATCATCAGAAACTGAAAGTGATGAATGTGCTAATGTTGCACTAATGGCTTCACATCATTCAGATGACGAAGAGGTTAGTAACTTAAACACTCCTCATTATAATCATGAATTAGTCATAGAATACAATGAAGCACAAAATGCAATAAAGGAACTTCTTGTTGAATGTAAAAATCTGCTTAAACAAGTATCAACTCAAAAGAAAGAAATTTCATGTCGTAAAGAAAAAATTGATATTATGGAAAAAGATGCTGAAAAATCAAAGCAGAATTTTACATGCAACAAATGTGATTCCCTTTCATTTAAAATCGTTCAACTATAAAGAGTGATTGAAAGATATGAAAAAGGACATATAGGATTGGAAAATGTTCTAAACATGCAAAGATATTCAAATGATAAAAGTGGTCTTGGATTTTCTAAATTTGACAAACCAAACACAAATAAGACCATTTTTGTCAAATCAAGTACTCAAACAAATCAAAGAAATATTACAATTTTACAAAAAGATCATTCGTATAAGGAAAGAATTACTAAAAATAAACTTCATACATACACTAGTAAAATTCCTACTTGCTCATATTGTGGTATTTATGGACACACACCTAATACTTGTCATGTAAGAAACATTAGCATTCCTAAAGGGCATTGCATATGGGTCAAGAAAGGTACTAACCCCAAGGACCCAAAGCACTTTGGGTACCTAATAAAATTTGATTTCAATTTTGCAGGGATACACACAAAATTATTATTCTCCATCAATTTTTTTATATTGTTATAAAATAAAATAAATAAGAAAACAACCAAAAACATCATATATATATATATATATATATATATGTATATGTATATTATATGAAAAGAAGATAGTTGAGATTAGAGAAAGAGAGAAACATGAACAAAGAATGGCAAAAATGGAAAAATACTTATTAATTCTTCTCCTCTTGAAAACGGATTATTTTAACCTACTTTAAAATAAGGATAAGAAAATATGGCTGAAAAAGGATTATTTCAAATTTTTGATTATGTATCCGATTACTGCATCAAACAAATGAATAGAGAGAAATAAAATACGTGTATGATATTCTTTTTTTTATCCTGACCATCAAAAGGGCCCTTAATACCTATCTTTAATTAATACACTCAAAAACACCTCATGTTAAATACCAAGAAGGCAGTAAAAATTTCCACTATAATAATTAAATATGAGACAAACACAATTTTTAATGTGCAAATCATCCCTGAATAAAAATCACGAGAATTACTCTAGTAAAAACTTCCTCCATAATAATTAATGGGTACACCAGAGTCTTCCTAATAACAATAAGTAGCATCAATCAACAACAACGACCTTATAAAAACCTTCTACTAAAATGAGTATGACAAAGTAACTCTTATAGAAGGTAAACTACATTGAATTTATATTAAAATAACTAACTCAATGGTAGAAATAACCTATCAAAATTGTAGATCAAATGGAGCAAGTTTGCTACACACCTGTTACCATTACCGTAACTCAATTCATTTCCTTTACTCTAGGTGTCGTGCGGTTACTATTTTGGTTTTTTGCATTAGGGATTTGAAATCCATTTCCTTCCTTTTATTTTCCTTTACCTGGGAGAAGTTCAACAAACCATATATATATATATATATATATATATATATATATATGAGAAAAGAAAAAAAAAATTATTATTCTCCATCAATTTTTTTATATTGTTATAGAATAAATAAATAAGAAAACAACCAAAAACATCATATATATATATATATATATATATTATATATATGAAAAGAAGATAGTTGAGACTAGAGGAAGAGAGAAACATGAACAGAGAATGGCAAAAATGGAAAAATACTTATTAATTCTTCTCCCCTTGAAAACAGATTATTTTAACCTATTTTAAAATAAAGATAAGAAAATATGGCTGAAAAAACATTATTTCAAATTTTTGATTATGTATCAGATTGCTGCATCAAACAAAGGAATAGAGAGAAATAGGATACGTGTATGATATCCTTTCTTGTTATCTTGACCATCAAAAGGCCCTGAATACCTATCTTTGATTAATACACTCAAAAACATCCTTTACTCTTGATGTCGTGCGTGCGTGCGGTTACTATTTTGGTTTTTTGCATTAGGGATTTGAAATCCATTTCCTTTCTTTTATTTTCACCTTGGAGAAGTTCAACAAACCATATATATGAGACAAGAAAAAAAATTATTATTCTCCATCAATTATTTTTATATTGTTATAGAATAAAATAAATAAGAAAACAACAAAAAACATATATATATATATATATATATATATATATATATATATATGGAAATAAGAAAGTTGAGACTAGAGAAAGAGAGAAACATGAACAAAGAACGGCAAAAATGGAAAAATACTTATTAATAATTCTTCTTTCCTTGAAAACGGATTATTTTAATCTACTTTAAAATAAGGATAAGAAAATATGGCTGGATTATTTCAAATTTTTTATTATGTATCCGATTGCTGCATCAAACAAATGAATAGAGAGAAATAGGATACGTGTATGATCCCCTTTCTTGTTATCCTAACCATCAAAAGCGCCCTTAATACCTATCTTTAATAAATTCCCTCAAAAACACCTCATGTTAAATACCAAGAATGTAGTAAAAATTTCCACTATAATAATTAAATATGAGACAAACACAATTTTTAACGTGCAAATCATCACTGAATAAAAATCAAGATAATTATTCTAGTAAAAACATCCTTCATAATAATTATTGGGTACACCAGAGTCTTCTTAATAACAATAAGAAACATCAATCAACAACAACGACCTTATAACAACCTTCCACTAAAATGGGTATCCCAAAGTAACTCTTATAGAAGGTAAAACTACTCAGAATTTATATTAAAATAACTAACTCAATGGTAGAAATAACCTATCAAAATTGTAGATCAAACGGAGCAAGCTACACACCTGTTAGCACTACCGTAACTCAATTCATTTGCTTTACTCTAGGTGTCGTGCGTCCGTGCGGTTACTATTTTGGTTTTTTGCATTAGGGATTTGAAATCCATTTCCTTCTTTTTATTTTCATTTACCTAGGAGAAGTTCAATAAACCATTTATATGAGAAAAGAAAAAAATTTATTATTTTCCATCAATTTTTTTTATATTGTTATAGAATAAAATAAATAAGAAAACAACCAAAAACATCATATATATATATATATATATATATATATATATATATATATATATATATATATATATATATATATATATATATATATATATATATGAAAAGAAGATAGTTGAGACTAGAGGAAGAGAGAAACATGAACAAAGAATGGCAAAAATGGAAAAATACTTATTAATTCTTCTCCCCCTGAAAACGGATTATTTTAACCTACTTTTAAAATAGGGATAAGAAAATATGGGTAAAAAATGATTATTTCAAAGTTTTGATTATGTATCCTATTGCTGCATCAAATAAAGGAATAGAGAGAAATAAGATACGTATATGATATTCTTTCTTGTTATCCTGACCATCAAAAGGCCCTTAATACCTATCTTTAATTAATACACTAAAAAACACCTCATGTTAAATACCAAGAATGCAGTAAAAATTTCCACTATAATAATAATTGAATATGAGACAAACACAATTTTTAACGTGCAAATCATCCCTGAATAAAAATTAGGAGAATTACTCTAGTAAAAACATGCTCCATAATAATTATTGGGTACACCAGAGTCTTCCCAGTAACAATAAGAAACATCAATCAACAACAACGACCTTATAACAACCTTCCACTAAAATGGGTATGCCAAAGTAACTCTTATAGAAGGTAAAACTACTCAGAATTTATATTAAAATAACTAACTCAATGGTAGAAATAACCTATCAAAATTGTAGATCAAACGGAGCAAGTTTGCTACACACCTGTTAGCACTACCGTAACTCAATTCATTTGCTTTACTCTAGGTGTCGTGCGTGCGTGCGGTTACTATTTTGGTTTTTTGCATTAGCGATTTGAAATCAATTTCCTTCCGAGAAGTTCAATAAACCATATATATGAGAAAAGAAAAAAAATTATTATTCTCCATCAATTTTTTTATATTGTTATAGAATAAAATAAATAAGAAAACAACCAAAAACATCATATATATATATATATTATATGAAAAGAAGATAGTTGAGACTAGAGGAAGAGAGAAACATGAACGGAATGGCAAAAATGGAAAAATACTTATTAATTCTTCTCCCCTTGAAAACGGATTATTTTAATCTACTTTTAAAATAAGGATAAGAAATTATGGATAAAAAAGGATTATTTCAAAGTTTTGATTATGTATCTGATTGCTGCATCCGAATAAGAAATTATGGATAAAAAAGGATTATTTCAAAGTTTTGATTATGTATCCGATTGCTGCATCAAACAAAGGAATAGAGAGAAATAGGATACGTGTATGATATCCTATGATATCCTTTCTTGTTATCCTGGCCCTTAATACCTATCTTTAATTAATACACTAAAAAACACCTCATGTTAAATAGCAAGAATGTAGTAAAAATTTCCACTATAATAATTAAATATGAGACAAACACAATTTTTAACGTGCAAATCATCCCTGAATAAAAATCAGGAGAATTACTCTAATAATAACATTCTCCATAATAATTATTGGGTACACCAGAGTCTTCCTAATAACAATAAGAAACATCAATCAACAACAACATCGACCTTATAACAACCTTCCACTAAAATGGGTATGCCAAAGTAACTCTTATAGAAGGTAAAACTACTCAGAATTTATATTAAAATAACTAACTCAAGGGTAGAAATAACCTATCAAAATTGTAGATCAAACGGAACAAGTTTGCTACACACATGTTACCACTACCGTAACTCAATTCATTTCCTTTACTCTGGATGTTGTGCGTGCGTGCGGTTACTAGTTTTTTTGCATTAGGGATTTGAAATCCATTTCCTTCCTTTTATTTTCCTTTACCTTGGAGAAGTTCAACAAACCATATATATGAGACAAGAAAAAAAATTATTATTCTCCATCAATTTTTTTTATATTGTTATAGAATAAAATAAATAAGAAAACAACCAAAAACATCATATATATATATATATATATGGAAAGAAGAAAGTTGAGACTAGAGGAAGAGAGAAACATGAACAAAGAACGGCAAAAATGGAAAAATACTTATTAATACTTCTTCTTTCCTTGAAAACGGATTATTTTAATCTACTTTAAAATAAGGATAAGAAAATATGGCTGAATAAGGATTGTTTCAAATTTTTTATTATGTATCCGATTGCTGCATCAAACAAAGGAATAGAGAGAAACAGGATACGTGTATGATCCCCTTTCTTGTTATCCTCACCATCAAAAGCGCCCTTAATACATATCTTTAATAAATTCACTCAAAAACACCTCATGTTAAATACCAAGAATGCAGTAAAATTTTCCACTATAATAATTAAATATGAGACAAACACAATTTTTAACGTGCAAATCATAACTGAATAAAAATCAAGAGAATTATTCTAGTAAAAACATCCTTCATAATAATTATTGGGTACACCATAGTCTTCTTAATAACAATAAGAAACATCAATCAACAAAACCGACCTTGTAACAACCTTCCACTAAAATGGGTATGCCAAAGTAACTCTTATAGAAGGTAAAACTACTCAGAATTTATATTAAAATAACTAACTCAATGGTAGAAATAACCTGTCAAAATTGTAGATCAAACGTAGCAAGTTTGCTACACACATGTTGCCACTACCGTAACTCAATTCATTTCCTTTACTCTGGGTGTCGTGCATGCGTGCGGTTACTATTTTGGTTTTTTGCATTAGGGATTTGAAATCCATTTCCTTCCTTTTATTTTGCTTTACCTAGGAGAAGTTCAACAAACCATATATATGAGAAAAGAAAAAAAATTATTATTCTCCATCAATTTTTTTTATATTGTTATAGAATAAAATAAATAAGAAAACAACCAAAAACATTATATATATATATATATATATATATATATATATATATATATGGAAAGGAATGTTGAGACTAGAGGAAGAGAGAATGAACAAAGAATGGCAAAAATGGAAAAGTACTTAATTAATTCTTCTCCCTTTGACAACGGATTATTTTAACGTACTTTAAAATAAGGATAAGAAAATATGGCTGAATAAGGATTATTTCAAAGTAATAGAGAGAAATAGGATAAGTGTATGATCCCCTTTCTTGTTATCATGACCATCAAAAGGGCCCTTAATACCTATCTTTAATAAATTCACTCAAAAACACCTCATGTTAAATGCCTATAATGCAATAAAAAATTTAACTATAATAATTAAATATAAGACAAACACAATTTTTAACGTGCAAATCATCCTTGAATAACAATTAGGAGAATTACTCTAGTAAAAACATCCTCCATAATAATTATTGGGTACACTAACAACAATAAGAAACATCAATCAACAATAACGATCTTATAACAACCTTCCACTAAAATGGGTATGTCAAAGTAACTCTTATAGAAGGTAAAACTACTCAGAATTTATATTAAAATAACTAACTCAATGGTAGAAATAACCTATCAAAATTGTAGATCAAACGGAACAAGTTTGTTACACATCTGTTACCACTACTGTAACTCAATTAATTTTCTTTACTCTGGGTGTGGTGCGTGCGTGCAGTTACTATTTTAGTTTTTTGCTTTGCATTACGGATTTGAAATCCATTTCCTTCCTTTTATTTTCCATTACTGGGAGAAGTTCAAGAAACCATATATATGAGAAAAGAAAAAAAATTATTATTCTCCATCAATTTTTTTATATTGTTATAGAATAAAATAAATAAGAAAACAACCAAAAATATTATATATATATATATATATATATATATTATATGAAAAGAAGATATTTGAGACTAGAGGAAGAGAGAAACATGAACAAATAACGGCAAAAATGGAAAAATACTTATTAATTCTTCTCTCTTTGAAAACGGATTATTTTAACCTAGTTTAAAGTATGGATAAGAAAATATGGCTGAATAAAGATTATTTCAAATTTTTGATTATGTATCCGATTGCTGCATCAAACAAAGGAATAGAGAGAAATAGGATACGTGTATGATCCCCTTTCTTGTTATCCTGACCATCAAAAGGGCCCTTAATACCTATCTTTAATAAATTCACTCAAAAACACCTCATGTTAAATACCAAGAATGCAATAAAAAATTTAACTATAACAATTAAATATAAGACAAACACAATTTTTAACGTGCAAATCATCCCTGAATAACAATTAGGAAAATTACTCTAGTAAAAACATCCTCCATAATAATTATTGGGTACACCAGAGTTTTCTTAATAACAATAAGAAACATCAATCAACTACAACGACCTTATAACAACCTTCCACTAAAATGGGTATGCCAAAGTAACTGTTATAGAAGGTAAAACTACTCAGAATTTATATTAAAATAACTAACTCAATGGTAGAAATAACCTATCAAAATTGTAGATCAAACGGAACAAGTTTGTTACACACATATTACCACTACCGTAACTCATTATTTGATAAACTTATTTTTCATATAATACATCCAATAGGTTTATTTTCCTTTACCTGGGAGAAGTTCAACAAACCATATATATGAGAAAAGAAAAAAAATTATTATTCTTCATCAATTTTTTTTATATTGTTATAAAATAAATAACAAAACAACCAAAAACATCATAATATATATATATATATATATATATATATATATATATATATTATATATGAAAAGAAGATAGTTGAGACTAGAGGAAGACAGAAACATGAACAAAGAATGGCAAAAATGGAAAAATACTTAATAATTCTTCTCCCCTTGAAAACGGATTATTTTAACCTAATTTGAAATAAGGATAAGAAAATATGGCTGAAAAAGGATTATTTCAAATTTTTGATTATGTATCTGATTGCTGCATCAAACAAAGGAATAGAGAGAAATATGATACGTGTATGATATCCTTTCTTGTTATCCTGACCATCAAAAAGACCCTTAATATCTAATAATTAAATATGAGACAAACACAATTTTTAACGTGCAAATCATCCTTGAATAACAATCAGGAGAATTACTCTAGTAAAAACATCCTCCATAATAATTATTGGGTACACCATAGTCTTCCTAATAACAATTGGTAGAAATAACACAATATCTTAAATGACCACAAAATTATAACAACTTAAAAACCAATAATCAATTACAAACACACAATCTTAGAAGGTTTAAACAAAAATAAATAAATATTGAAACAAAAATATTTTTATAAAAATTAGCAATATAATTGATAAAACATTAAGAATTTATTTTTTTAATCTTAGTAGATATATAAATTTTACCATAACTAACTCACACAACTGTGAGGTCCTGGGTTTGAACTCACCTAACAATATTGGCTAGTTAACCTAAGGCTTAAGGACTAGACGTCCAACTAAACAAATAATTTTAAATGCTTTTTAGATATTAAAAATAATTAATATACAAATTTTGTACTTTATTATTATTATTATTATTATTATTATTATTATTATTATTATTATTATTATTATTATTATTATTATTATTATTATTATTATTATTATTATTATTATTATTATTATTATTATTATTATTATTATTATTATTATTATTATTGCGTCAACACATATATTTACCATGTATGTATTGCACAAATAACAATTAGTCAATCTAATAAATAATTTTTGTGTCTTTTTCTCTTAATAGTTATCCATGTATGTATTTACAATGAGTATTATTTCGAAACATTTTAAAATATGCAAGAAAAAATATTACAATTTAAATAATTTCTACATAACTTATATTTTTTTTTACTAAGATAACTTATATACTTGAACAAAAATAGAGTCTACGATTATCAATTATATAAATTATTAATTAAATCATGGCTAATATTTTATATCCAAGAGGTGTAGTTAAATGGTAAGATTTTGATATTGTACACAAAGTTTAAATTCAACTCGAAATGGTTGTAAAATAATGATTAGTTCTATTTTGATTAATAATAATTTTTCCATCGCTAATTTTTTTTTTAATTTTTTATAACTTTACTTGTTTACAAAATTAATATATCAATAAATTATATATATCACCTTCAAAAAAAATTTAGATCCGCGCAAACCGCGGGCAGTATCTATTGTAATATATTAAAACATAACTCCAACACCATATGTTGACATTTCGTCGGGTCAAATGTCACGAAATCGAATTTGTGTCACTTCAACAAAAATCTGATGTGTCAATCTTCTTTTGCTACCTTTCATTTTAAACCAATTCTATACACTAGCCACTACCTTATATTATGTCTCCTTAAAGTACTTAAATATTATTTCATAAGATCAACTCAAAATCTTCCAAATAAATCTCACATTATTATTTCATAAGGTTTGCCCAAATTCTTCCAAATTAATCTCACATTACTACTCAATACGTTCTTTTTTGTGTGGATTATTTAACTTCCCATTTTCGACTCTTCCCGTTTCATGTAGCTTCTCATGCCATCATTTGAGGTCTCGCCAAAAAAGCATAGGACATGCCTTTATTTATTTGCTAGCAATTGTATATATCTTTTCAACAAAGATATGATATTGAACCTAATAACATGAGAAGTTTCTTACTGCAAAAGACTTTAATAGTGAAGTGATTCATAATACAACTTCCTTTGAATTGAGAGTTTATACGTGCCTTTTATTGTTGCATGTGTTTGCTAAGAACATTGGTGGAGAAAGTACTTTTGGATTTTGTTGGGTCAAAATCTTTTGAACTATTATGTGACACCCTAAACCCCAAAATAATATATAATAATTTATAATAGAATTTTTTAACTTTAATTCACAGAAGGTAAAGCAAATACGTTTTTAAGGGAATAAAAACTTTGATAATTAATTTAAAATATCACGTTTCTCAAAAATCAAAAGGAATACTTTAAACTTTTTTCGCCTATAAAATAGTGCAATCTCCATAAAATTTGATTTAAGTATAATTACTTGATTCAATTCTAAAAACTTACTAGTACTTATATAATTTTCATACAAAAAGTCGTTTCAAATTAAATAAGTAAAATACAAATTACAACCCTTATTCCTGGTATCACCTATCAGAGCGGGGTTCCTCCCAACTTGAACTTCAAGATTCATTAACCTGTAACAACTGCGATTTCGCAAACGCAGAGCCAAGCCAGTCAAACACAAACAACGAAGGAGGTGAGTTTTGAAATCGTGTTAATAGTATAATATAAATAAGGAGAACATGCAATTAATGATAAATAAACCGTATCATTAAACAAACACTTTTCAAGGAAAAACATAACATTATAAAGTCAAAGCCAAGGGAAATCAATACCTTTCACAATAACATCAAATCATCTACGAAATTATCATCGCACACAATACATATTAATCACAACAAACAATCACACAAAAATGCAATGATATGCATGAGCTTAGACTCTACTTCACAATGTGGTACCATTCTAACTCTGAAGTACTTGGTTAGGAGGCCATGATACTATGCCACCATTTAGGTGGACGGACAATTCAAATTGGCCCTGTCCTCATAGATCCCCTCAACTCAACCAGAGACACATATACGCGACAGTCGAGGTAAACGTGTGTTGCATGGTAGCTCCCGACATTTGGAGTGCTACCTCCAAGTCACCTAGGAATTCCCCACCCGAATACCTCCAAGGTCTAACAATCTTGCCTTAAGGCTCAACAGCAATCCGCCACAATCAGGCTCAATTCAGTTGTACTTCCCCAGAATCGCTAGGCTTGTCAGGCCCTACCTATATGATGACAAAATAATCTCCACTTCACAAATTCTCAATATTTATTTTCTCCCCTCGTTGGCCTATGATACTCTATTAAAACCGTCATCTCAAACACAAATTTAGAACATCATTATCATCAATCGTAACTCATCACATAAACTTATCACAAATTTATGAAATCAGAATTATTATTCATACATCATCATCACATAAAATTATCACAACACATCCATCTTTTATTATCAGATCACATAAACTCATCTAATCAAACATATATATAAAATTAATTCGACACCCAATATCACAATAATATCAAATACCACACATTTATAGAAATTAAATCAATCAACACCTTACAAATATTTCTATTCTATATTTTAATCTCACAAGTTCCATATTTTTGCATTAATTAATTTATCACTCAAAGGGCTATTGCCGTCCGTAGCAAGCCCCGAATGAATCGTTGGGAAATACGGTTTTCCCATTCATCTCACAATATATTATACTCATGAATTCAAACGCTCTCTCACCCCTTACCTTATTTAGACGCTTTCTCAAACACAAAAATCAACAGCGACTGCATATCTTCAACGTACATCGAGTGAATCCGAATAAATGGCGAATTCACAAAATCGTCGAGACGTGACTGATAAATTATGCAGAGCATGAAAATAAATGTTAAATAATTAATAATAATTTTAGAAACAAAAATAGAGTCAAAGCGACGAGAGAAAAACTGCAAAAAATGTCTCACCGACTCGTCGGAGAGCCGTAAGGGTCCGACGTCAACTTCACCGAAAAATGCAAATGAGTAGTGCTTCTTATAGGTTTTGACGAGAGGAATCCAAAAACGATGTCAGTTTTTTGAAACGACAAACGTGGTGATCGGAATCGGCCAAAAATAGCTCGCCCAAGGAAAGAAACGAAGCTGTTTCTGAAGAAACGGAACAACGATTGATAAAACGGATGCCAAAAATGGATTCAGTGGTCGATTTTGTGTGGGATAAAGGTTGGGATCGATTCAAAAGGCAAGGATTTGGTGGCAATGAATTTTAGAGAAGAGGGAGAATGAATGTGTTGCGTGCGTTCTTTCAAGAAGAAGAGGAAGTCTATCACAATTTTTTTTGTTAACAATTAGGGTTCACACATAGGTCAAACCCATTGGTCTCTTTATTTACTTTTTTGTTTTATTACTATTATTATTTTTATTTTGCTAAAACAAAATTAATAGTTACTTAATCTCATTTTTCTCATTTTTAATACTCCTCCAAATATCATTTAATTTTCAAAACATTACTAATATTTCATAACTAATATATGATAAATTAGAGTAATTAAAATAATTAACCTTTAAAAAAAATACATATTACTAACAATTGAAACTCTCATATTCAAAATAGTCACTATAATTATACTTATTTTTCAAAATACTCATATTAAAATACTACCATCATTAGAGAGTAGTCAAAATCACAAAATAAATAAATATAACATTGCTACTTTATATTAATTACTAAATCATAATAAATATATAAAATCGCAATGCCACAACAAGTATATAAAAATAAAGGAAATCAAACACAATATTATTACTATCCCAAGTATAAATAACTAAAATATGAGATACTTAGAATTAATTAAAATATAAATATGTGCACATTTAACATTAGTCAAACATACAAGGAAATATCACATTAATTACGAACGTACATATACACGTAAAATCGCATAAAATCTTATTCTTAAAAATATGTACACTAAAATACTATTATTTTTAGCGAAATATCTAAGATAATAAAATATAGTATTTATTATTTATATCACTCATTTAGTCAAATGTGTATAAGATTAGCACGTCGTAGAAAATACACATATAAAGAAAATTAATCAATATATATTCGAAAATAACTTTAACGCCAAATTAATTATTTAAAACTCTATTTTATTAATAAAATAATTTATTATAAAATTTAGGGTGTTACATATTACACTAATAACATGTGTGTAAACAAAATACTATTTTAGTGGGTACTATATTTTTTGTGACGGTATCATTTTATTTTGAAGCATGTGCTCCCTCTTGAATGGAAATTCAACAATATATACTTTTTTTGTTAGAAAAAATATAAGACATGTTTTTGGTCATCAAAAGACATTTCAATTCAATGCACATGTTCTTTTACACTTTGTCATAATTTTATTCCTTGTGATTAGTTGTCACGTGTTTTTTACTCAACTCAAAACTTTACAAACCATGTTTAAGAGATAAAAATTTCTTCATTTGAAAAAGAATACCATCTTTGTTGTAAATACAAGTACATATAGAATTTTTATTCCTATAAAAGTCTCGTACTTCTAAATATGTATTTTTTTCATAATTAAAAATAATATTTCAACTCTTACAATACAATTGATTAATAGAGTTAGCAATGAGTTCTGCAAAACCTTTGTCTTGACACTCATTCTTTAATGTAACATATCACATCTTGAAAGAATGAATGTAGAGATATTCATTTTTTTTTCAAAAGAAAATGTTATACACATCTAAATAAAAGAACTCTAAGCACAAGAGGTGCCAACATAGTACACATAAGATGAAAAAACAACAAAAAAACCACTAGCTTCACTCAATTGAATACAATCACAATTTTTAGCTATTGTTATCTTTAACTAGCACCCCCATAAATATATCTTTTGTCATCTAATGTCATGCACTTTATTGACCACATTATTCCAAATATTATTAGCATACATTAACCCCAATCATCAATGTTTTTTAGTCACCATAAAAAATTTTGTCCATTTTTAGTCCTAACCATTTTATAAGAATAGAGATATTTTACGCCAAGTTCTACAAGAGCCTATCAAATAGATAAAATGTTATACACATTTTGACATATATTGTAAGTTCAAATTTAACTATTACTTGGGACATATTGTACTACTCATTATACAAACTCTAGGGAGACAATGATTCATCCCAACCCAACCAATACAAAAGATAACATCTTCTAATGAAGAGTTAACATTGTCTCCTGATCATATTAATAACATATATTTGGAAAGCTTAGATTTTACAAACTATGAATGTTTAAAATATCTTCTCTCTATATTTCTTATTTAAAAACAATTTTTCAATTATTTTACTCAAAATACTTAACTTCACAATATACATAATATATCACTTTAAAATGTAAATTAGTTAACGCACGAGTCATAATCTAGTTGTTTATAACTTCTTCGTTTCTTATGTTAGTATTCATAACATTTGCAAATGGACAGGAGACGAGTAACTTAACAGACAATTGTACAAATATTTAATTATTCGTTAGTTAATGGATACAAAATGAATGTAATGGTCTTCGTACCTGCGATTACATGTGTTGAGGTAAAAACCATTTTGATATATGTTTTAATGACAACAAATCTTATGAAATAAATGATTAAGTCTTATGAAAAACCACTTTGATCTACTTGAGTTTTATTTAAGGATCGTGAATTGCATAAGTGTACAAGCAAGAAGCCATTCACATCAACAAGTGCATAAATATCTACTCAATAATGGAAGAATCTCAAAAGGAATATATCATATATCAATCATTCAAAAGAATGATTATTGCATCTTCAAGATAACATCTTCATGAAGAAAATGTCCAATACATTCATACTTATACTAAAGTATCTTAGTGATACTTGATGGACCAGACACGACATGAGCAACATCAAGAGAAATTGTAGGAAGTATTGTTTCAAAAAAAGAACGATGGAAGAACATTCACCAGATTGTTCTGGTTGTTATATAAAAGAACAATTTACAATAAGAATCTTTTTGGAAGGGCAACATGAAGTAAATTAGTTAGCATTTCGCATATGAGTTTTCTAACATTTAATGAGCAATTAAAAGTCAAGATTTAAATGCCTACTTGCAAAAACAAATATGCAGATTGATCTCTAGATTGATCTCCAGATTTATAAAGATCATTCTAGTTTATCAAAGGGTAATTTTGGTTTTTCAAAAGATCATTCAGGTTTATTAAAAGATCGATCATTCTAGTTTATCAAGATCATTCTGGTTTACTAAAGGATATTCTGGTTTATTAAAAGACCATTCTAGTTTATCAATATCATTTTGATTTATCAAATAATCATTTTGATTTATTAAAAGATCATTCTGATTTATCAAGATCATTCTAGTTTATCAAAGAATCATTCTGGTTTATCAAGATCATTATGGTTTTTTCAATATCATTCTGGTTAGTTTGTTTTAAAGACATGAGTAAAATGAATCATTCCCTGTAGTCCAAACCTTAAGATGAACCAATATCAAGACTACTTACAACAATACTCAAGCCTAAAAGTCTAGCTAAAGGCCCAAATAAGCAAACAATATCAAGATGAATAACCAGATCGATCTCCAGATTGATGAGATGTGAGAAAGGACAACAAGGACGAAATGACACTGCTGCTGCACTTTTTGCAGAAAGCTTAGCATGCCTCTAAGACAAAGGACTGACACTAAATAGCTATTCAATCACTCATCCATGTTTTCCATACAACAAAGAACCAAGAATGTTCTAGTTTTATAAAAGAACATTCTGGTTATTCTCTTTTAAAGATAGAATTAAAACATATCATTTTTCACAGTCCAAACCACAAGTTATAGAGTATCAAGACTGCTCAAATCAGTGTTCAAGCTCAGAGCTCGAGCTGAATGCCCAAATGAGGAAAACAACCTCGAGATTGATGACCAGATCAATCTTCAGATTGATGAGTTATAAGCAAGAACGCAAGTACATTGTACTTACATTATTATGCAAAAATTTCTTCATAATTCTGATTTGGAACAGTTCCAACAGTCATATGATAGACTACCCAGCATTATGTTTCTTCTTCTCCAGTCTCTAGCAAGGCAAGAACGTTTTGGACAGATCAAGAATGTTCTGGACATAATTACACTTCACTTAAAAAGATTATTTAAGAAGATTGTTTACACCTTGGGAAGTATGCCCAACGACTATATTCAGTTTAAACTGAATATTCAAAGCGTTTTATCATCTATAAATTGAAGATCAATTGAAAGATGAAGGCAATAGTTCAATTTACAAATCTACCAACACTTGTTCAAGTAAGAACAAGTCAAAAAAATTTCAAGTAAACTCTAGCTCTCTTCACTATATTTGTGAATCATTTACTGAGTTTGTTTTATTTATCTCAAGCAGGTGTTAAGAAGTTTCAAGATCCCAAAGACTTTTATCATACACATTATTTGTAACTCAAGTCTATCTTTTATGTTAGATTGAATGTGTTTATAAAAATCCTTTCTAGATTGAAAGGTAACTGTAAAAAACCCTTTCAAGGGTGAAATGTGAAGATTGTAATTGATCAAGGTGTGATCAAGAGAAAAGGTGTGAAAGAGAACATTCTGGTTGTGAAGCACATAGTGAAAATCTCACGGTTGTGAGGACTAGACTAGCCCGAGTTGGGTGAACTAGTATACTTTTGTGTGTAATCTTTCTATCTCTTATCTCTAATTATTTGCACACACTAATCATATTTCATTATAAACTAATTTGTTCAATTTACTTCTAACATATCTAGAAGGACATTGTATTTCAACCAAAGTTGATCTTGAATTAATTTAAATTAAGGACATGAATCAAAATTTTAAAAGGGTCACAATTAAAACCCCCCATTTTTTGATTGACATTGCTACTTCAATATGTATTTAATAGTACATTAACAAAATTGATATGCTGTAATGTTTTTTGTTTATATGTTAATGTATTGATAACTTAATACTTTTATGATGGAATTTTGTGATATTTTTATTTATGTGTTAATGTATTAATGTTTTATGTGTTAATATTTTTTGGAGTAAATAGAAAATTGATTATTCAAATTAATCAAATTGTAAACGTCAGTCAGATTAATTCCTGAATTTTGCAAATTATCAAATACATTTCTAAAATTGTAATCAAAATAGTCTATATTTAAACTTTTTATCTTTATAGATTATGATAAGATTTGTTAATTGAATATTTGACCTCTCCACGTTGATCTAATATCAATATTATCATAATGTGGACTAATTTTATGATGAAATTTAAATCTTTTATGGACTAAATTGTCCATAATGAGTCTTTGCACAATTACAATTACTCACAAATTTATCTCGGAGACAACAAAATTTCATCGTTAAATTTGTCACCGGAAAGATGACATTGATGTGAGAACAACATGGAAAAGTCATATTCAATTACTGTGTCACATCAAAATATCTAACGACAAAAGTTTACATATAAACTATTTTGATTGATATTTTACAATTTCAATGATATATTTAACAATTCACAAAATTCAAAGACTAATTTGACCGATATTTACAATTTTAAGGATCAATTTACATATTCACTCATACTTAATGATTTTTTTATTTAAAAGATAATATTTTTGAATATTCGCTAATAACTTAAAAAATCCGTTAAATATTTGTGAATTGGTGCACTGAAATGAGTAGATCCGTACCCATGTATATCCGTTGAATCCCTAATTTGGTCCTATTTTGGATAGAATTTAAATTTAGAGAAGCTTTCATTTATGTGTTAGTGTGAAGCTGCATCTTTACATGACTTTTTGTTTAGGGAGTTTGTCCCACCAAACTAAACTATGACTTTGATACTACTTGTTGGAGGGTTCAGAGGAACACACAAGCAATAATAAGTTAAATGTTTCACGATCACAAAAGACTTTGACAATGTAAAACTTAACCACTCACACTTGAACCTAATAGTGAGATGTGACAAGTCTCTGGTCGATCGAATACTTTTCAAAACTTAAACCAATATAAGAAGATATTGCCCTTTTAAGTGGAAGAAAACAAGGTTGATCTTAATCCACTAGTAGAAAATTGAGTTTTTAATACGGTGAGTTAAGTCGTTTATGTGCCACCAGACTTAATAAGTGAGACGGAAATATGTTTAAGTCGATTCTCTACGTAAACGAGTTAACAAAATAAGGCGGTGTCAATTTTGTAAATAAATGAAACGCGTTTAATACGGTTATATTATCGACCGATTTAAGAGAGACGATAAAAATAAAAATAAAAAATTAATATATCTCTCTCCTTATACGTTTAATTCGGGTACTGGTTAAACGAATTGATAAAATGAAGGCAATGACAATTTTGTAAATATTTAAAATTTGTTTAACACGGTTATATTGTTAACCAACTTAAGAGAAGTTTGAAAAAATATAAAAAATCTCGTGCACTTATCATTGCATTTTATCTTTATGTTAAATACTGCACTCTGAATCCTTTCTTATCTTCTGAACCTTTCTTATTCTCTAACTTCGTGAACTGCAATTGCATTTCCTGCTTTACTCTAACGTCGACTCCACAATCACTTCACGTTTTTATTCCACCATTTCAGATTTGGTTATTTGGCTCTCAAGTTCTTTGTTTATTGAATATATAATAAACTTTACGTACGTAGAGATATTATTGAAATAATTTTTTATAATTTTCTGCTAATATAATTGTTGATATTTATAACAATAATTTTGACATATTACATTGTTAGAATGATTAGTATATATATATATATATATTCATAAGTTCATTTTCAGATAATAATATCCTATGTGAGGGAGAGATATATATTATGGGAAACAAAGTAAAAAACAATTACATGCCAATTTCTTTTTTAAACTACCCTTTATCATTTTGTTTAGAGACCAGAGATGAAATCATTATTTGCAATTTTTTTTTTTCGGCTAAATTTTGTCTTATTGAATTATATGTTACCAGTTGTTATTAATTGTATTTTTTTTATATTCGTATGATAAAAAATGATAAGTTATTGTTGATTGTATTTTTTAATGTTCGTATGATAAAAAAATTAGGATTAAGCCGATATTGATTGTGTTTTTTTTGTTCAGATAGTTGATGACTCGAGATCATTTCATCCGGATCAAATTAAAGAAGATCGAAAACATTGTGTGGATTTTATTATGGAATTAATTGAAGAAAATGACAATGCTAATATATGTCTATTGAATATTGCTACATTGTGATTTTGTAATTTTGTTAATAGACATCTAAGTTTTTTTTTAGTCTTGTCAAGATTAGTTAGAAATGGGAGACATCTTCTTTGTACTCAATATTTTTTTGTATGAACATCTGATATTGTATATTTTGATTATTAGATGGTTATATAAAATTATGATTGCAATACAATACTCTGATTTGAAATTTAATAAGAAATATTGTATATATGTGTGGATTAGGAGCATAAAAATAAAATGATAAATTTATTTAAAAAATAATTATTTTAACTCTATCAATTAAGTCAGTTGGTCAAAAGATTCGACTTAAAAAGATGATTTGTTGAACTGAGTTTATGATGTTTAAGTCGGTTAAACTGAATCGACTTAACAGGAAGAAACTCTGTTAAGTCGGGTCATGAAACGAGTTAAAAAACATGTTTTTTAAGTCGTTTGCTATTAACTCAGACACAGAACTGACTTAAAATGTACATTTTGACCGACTTAAAAAGGTAAAATTCTACTAGTGATCTACCAGTTAGTTGATCTATTTCCACCCATTTTCTAATGTCTTTAACAAATAGTAGGATTTTTGTTTTAAATGAAATAAAATAAAATAAGAGGTTTAGCTAAAGTTCACAAACTACTTAAATTTGTACAAGTGGTACAAAATTTCATGGTTCAGATTAATATCTCATGGTAGATGATATGCATAATGAAATAAAGAAAAAGTAAAGAAATACATATTATATTAAAATGTAATTTATAAATATATTAATTGATTGTGGGGGAAATAGTTCCAATTGGAGTAGCATATGGATTTTAGAATCCGTTACCATAAGGAACTGGAGGCTCTATTAGAAGTAAGTTTTGTTAGGGAAAGCACAGCATAAGAAAATAATGAAGATAGATATTTGTCTCTTTGTATTATATTTTGGCAAATAAGTTTACAACATAAATTCATTGAAAATTGTCCTACACAAGTTCTACTCTCACTGTTCATAACTATACTCAAGTGCCTGCTGTACAAAATTGTCTCAAATAATGAATGTCAGCTACTTCCACAAATGGATTTAGCAAGTATTGAGGCGAGAAGTGATATCTAAGAACAAGTCTTCTCCACAGGGAATAGTGAGACCACCCATAGGATGATCATATCCGAATTGTTCCTCAGCTTGGCACAACAATTCTTGAAACGATGTTTGGTTCAAGTATGATACAGGGATCACAAACCGCTTCATTTTCTCTCCTACATATACCGCAAGATAGCCCTTTGGCACATCCACACTTTTTGAAGATGCTGCCCTTCTTATGATAGTAGGTAAACGAAAACCCATTCTTGTGTGTCTTGTGAAAAGAAGATACTGGTCTAAAAATGAAAGACTTGTGTATAAGAAGAATGTTTCTGAATTTCAAATGCTTTGGGTTGTGAATGATTTTGTGTTGGTCCTAAATGCTTGCAGCCATGAATATATATAGATGATTGAAAAGATATGTAACAAACGTACAGTTGGCAGCTTGAATTATCAGTGAAGGAAGACCATGAGAATAGATATGCATGGGAGCCATAGAATCAAAGGGAGACAAGGGCATATAATAGATCACATGGTGTTGTCTTAGATGATTTTCTCAAATTTCAACGTCAAATACTCAAATGTCATAATAATAGATAATGTAAGTCCCACCTCCTTGTGCTAATGCTAGCATAATAATTCAAATGAAATAATACAGATGTATAAATATAATCACAAACATATAGTTTGGTCTATAATGATCTATCTATAGTTATCCATCACTGCCTTATAGTCACTTACCAACTGGACATAATGAAGAAAACATGTCTAAAGCATGTTTAAAAAATGATCAAGTACTAGTTAATGCATATGAACAAATATGAGGTTGCACTTAAGCACCTTTCACTTAGTTGCAAGTGGAGGCTTTGTATTGGACATTGTTTGAGAAGGTGGGGTGCAATCTTAAGACAACACCACATGCTATCTCATTCTATGCTTTTAACTCTTTCAAACAATAATTTAGCTTGGAATTGGGTTTCAAGAGAACCTCCATTACTATAAATATAATTACAATTGCCTTCAAAAACAGCAAAAGTCATTGACATCCTCAAGTATTAGTTACATCCTTTTTAAAAAATTTGAGATATTTTCTCTGTTGAGTTTTTTCTTCCCTCAAAAAAGTACAAAAAATGGGTTTCCGGTTAAATGTTATTCGGCGAGCACTATTAATTGATAGCCCAACAGCATCAAAATCAGCAGAAGTTTCAAAGGGATATCTTGCAGTGTATGTTGGAGAGAAACAAAAACGGTTTGTGATCCCAATATCATACTTGAACCAACCATCATTTCAAGACTTGCTGAGTCAAGCTGAAGAAGAGTTTGGTTATGATCATCCCATGGGTGGCCTCACCATTCCTTGCACAGAAGATATCTTCCAACATATAACTTCTCATTTGAATGGACTATGAATCTCACATTGTAACAAAGAATATTGACATAGATTAGATAAGTAGATACATTTTGTAGAACAAGAATCTTCTTAATTTGTATAGATTACCTCTTTTCATGAGAAATGTCAAGAGTGCTACTGACAAAAAAAATTGTTTTCTGTTTTCTTGTTTAATATCAATTACAGTTTTCACAACTCGCTGCAGTTTGGCAAATTATGCACAAATATCATGACTGTTTGCTGTAAAATAAATTATTTTTTTTTTCCCTGACTTTTTCTAATAAATTCCTTAGTAGTGAAGAACCATTTCGTTAGAAAAGTTTCCCAAAATTCCACCACATCTAGCTACTTTTATAAACAAGTAATTTGAAGAAGGCTAAATTTATAAATTGATTGAATTTTATGTGTCATTTGTCAACACGTATATGTTTCCCTTGTCTAGAGGGAAGTTCCCACTTCCACAATTCAATGTACCAATCTTATTTTACCTAAAGTGTTAGGCACATGTCTTACTATTTATATGTCTAGTTTCTAAATCACAACCAACTTCTTGATCATTCATATATGTCTTGTTTCTAAATCACAACCAACTTCTCTATATATATACACATGTAACATCCCAAAATCCTTCATCAAGTTTACACACTTTTCCATCAACTAGTCCTTTCTTCAAAATCTGTCATCAACTTCTCTGAAAAAATAATAATGGCTATTCGTTTGCCTTTGATCATGCAGGCTAAGAAGCATATCCTCTGCAGCACACTTTCAAGCAGCAAAAAAGTGTCATCTGTTAATATACCAAAAGGTTATTTGGCAGTATATGTTGGAGAAGAGAAAAAGAAGAGATTTGTGGTTCCAATATCATACTTGCATGAACCTGCTTTTCAACAATTGCTTTGTAAAGCTGAAGAAGAATTTGGATTTAATCATCCAATGGGTGGTCTCACCATTCCTTGCAGAGAAGATATCTTTGTTAGTGTTACTTCTCAATTGGAAGTTTAATCACAAACAACAAACAAATCACCAAGTTCATCATATATCACATACTTTTCTCTGCAAAGCCACTTGAATTAAGTGTCAGAAAAGACTCATGTTGGTTTGTGGGCATAGCTAACAATCCTGAAAGCAGTCTGAGATGTTACACCGTCCATTGCATATCACAACAGTTTGAGACTACGAGTGATAAGTACACAGGTTCCCGTCAAGCCACGATCTTTGCAGCCATTTCATCAAATGGACTATACAGTACCAGATATTACTAGAAGCCATTCTGCTTTGAAGCCTGTTGAAATTAGCAGAACACATGCATCCATTGGGATATAATTTCATTCTTGAAGAGTTTATCATCTTGTCTCACAAAACGTCATGATGAATAAGATTAGTCTAGAGAATTACATCTAGAAGCATTGGTTTAAGGTACCAGAGATATGTTGTAAAGCATTTTGTATATTATGAAATGAGAAAAACAAGGAATTTATTTAACTACTCTTGTAACTTGTAGCTTTTATATTATTTTCATGGATCAATTGATATTTAATCCATGCCTCTTGTTTCTCTTATATACTACAAAAACCGAATATGTAGTACAAACATGGATACGATCCAACACAAATATGCAAATACTATAAACTTTTAAAATTTAAGATATGACACGACCTAAATACGATAACAAAATTTTATGCAAATTACTTGTAAGAGATATTGATCATTCCTCATTCACTCTGATTAAACTATATATGTTGCATTGTGTCGATTACAGTGGGGTCTTGATGGAATGGAGACAATCAAAAGGACTTTCCGTGCTCTTCACAAGGACTTGTCCTTCAAGTTGTTATGACAAAGAAAACCAATGTCCAAATATTTATCAAAATTTGAAAAAGTTTCTTGTAGTTATCAAGGATAATGTATTATAACTAGTCCATATAGAGACCAAATAGATATATACAAAAAAGTGAAAATGTGAGTTGACTTGAGCATGACATGTCTTGAACATAACAGCTAAGGATATTGATTAAACAATAAAAAAAGGATACCTTGCAAATAGCAAGCATTATTAGAAGGTCAACCTTTTTTCCAATTCAAGCAACTTCAAAGGGACTTGAAGTTCCAAAAGGATACCTTGCAGTCTATGTTGGAGATAAAATGAGGCGGTTCGTGATTCCAATATCATATTTGAATTAACCTTCATTTCAATAATTCTTAAATCAAGCAGAAGAGGAATTCGGATATGATCATCCAATTGGTGGTCTCACAATTCCATGCAACGAGGATGAATTCTTAAACCTTACTTCTTGCTTAAAACCATACTAATAGAGCCTGAGATTAGTTAGTTGTACAGAAGGCACTTTCTTCTCTTGTGAGGATTTTTCATTTTGCTTCTTTGTATAGAAAAATGATCCTTGAATGAGAACATTGTGACAAGACATTGTAAAATAACTTCTAGCTTTTGTGAAATCACTCCCGAGAATTTTAATATATGAAACATTATCATTATCATTATCAAATTGAGTTAATTATATATCAGGTTATCATTAGGTACATAGCAAGAACTTGTCATCTTGGTAAGTTTATTAAAAGATGTAGAACACGATGTTATCCCAGTGTATTTTGCATCTTTTCTTCTAGCTAAGTTACCTTATGCATTGCTAATGAATCTTTGTTTGAACTATGTAATTAGTGTTGCTTTATATGAATCTCCTTTCAATATATAATCATGCTTATTTATTTAGAACTTAGTTTTCCACTTTTCTACCAACATACACTAATGGTTTGCTGTCACAATTAGCATCTTTACTTTCCACCTTATGGGCAGAAAAAAAAAATCTAAGAAAATTTATAGATAAACCATACTTAAATGGTAGGAAAGAAAGATTTTCCTATTAGAATTAGGCTAGTGCCATTCAAAAATCTTAATTGCTTTAATGTTAGAAATAAAATTATCTTTCCCTTTAAACTTAATAAACAAAAAACACAGAGGAGCTGCTTGAGTAATCAAATTCATTGTCTTGTCATTAAACAAAAAAAAAAATACATACTCTATGAATTATCAATCTAATGGTAATTTCTTTTCCCATCTTTACAATTTTACAATAAGCCTAATTTACAAAAATGTGTCTAGTCTACTAAACTATGTCAGTCTCTTCTGTTGGGAAATTTATAGCCCGTTCAAGCGCGAAGTTACATGTTGGAAGACATCTTCGTCGCAAGGAATGGTGAGGCCACCCATGGGATGATCATATCCATACTCTTCTTCAGCTTGACTCAATAAGTCTTGAAACATTGGTTGGTTCAAGTATGATATTGGGATCACAAACCGCTTCTGTTTCTCTCCAACATACACTGCAACATAGCCCTTTGCCACTTGTACAGATTTTGATGCTGTTTGGCTAGCAGTTAATGACGCTCGTCGAATAACATTTAATCTGAAACCCATTTTTTTGCTTGTTTGAGGGAAGAACTCAAATTTATTAAGGATGTAAGTAAATACTTATGAAAGCCAATGACTTGTGTTGTTTGTGAAGGCAAAAGTAAGTATATTTATAGCTGTTGAAATTGTATGGAAACCCAATTCCAAGCTAAATGGTTGTTTGAAAGGATAAAATAATAGAGAGCATAGGATGAGATATCATGTGGTGCTGTCTTAGATTGTACCCCACCTTTTCAAACAATGTTCAATACAAGAGCAACCTCATATTTTTTCATGCATTAACTAGTACTTGATAATTTTGTAAACATGCTTTAGACATGTTTGCTTCATTATGATAATGCAGATGTCCAACCGATTAACTATAAGGCAATGGACAATGATAGATCATCATAGACCATTCTACATATTTGTGGTTATACTTTCAAGTGGATTAATTATGTGCTGGCCTGTACTCAAGAAGGTGGGACTTGTATTATGTACTACAGCATTTGATGTTGATTCTTAATAAAGACCTCCAAAGACAACACCATGTGATCTTTCATATGCTCTTGTCTCACGATGATTCAAACCTCATGGCCCTCCTTCACTGATTATTATAGTTGCCGACTATTTGTTACATATCCTTTCATTCATCTATATATATTCATGGCTGCAAGTATTAAGGACCAACACAAAATCATTCACATCCTAAGTCTTTTGAGAAACTTGAGTCTTCTATATACAAGTCTTTCTTTTTAAGACCAATTTCATCTCTCTTTTTTTCAACATATAAAAGAATGGGTTTTCGTTTACCTAGTATCATCAGAAGAATATCATCTTCAAAAGGTGTAGATGTGCCAAAGGGAAATCTAGCAGTATATGTTGGAGAGGAAATGAAACGGTTTGTTATTCCCATAGCATACTTGAACCAACCATCGTTTCAAGAATTGTTGAACCAAGCTGAGGAACAATTCGAATATGATCATCCAATGGGTGGTCTCACTATTCCATGCAGAGAAGACATGTTCTTAGATATCACTTCTCGCTTGAGTAGGTGCTAACCCCTTCAGTAGAAGGAGGTGACATAGATTATTTAATTTTAGTCAATTTGTACATCAGACAATTTTTTTTTTCATTTTACTCTTCCTCCTTTGTAAATGAAAGGAAAAAGAAAAGCATTTGAGAGGGATAGTCATGGTCAATGAGATTATCATCTGTTTAGGAATTTAGGCCAATGCTCAGTGAATATATTCTTTTTTTATAACAATATTTTCCAAGATATAATACACAGTAACAGATTTGTCTTGCATATGCTTTTCAAAGTTATATTCCTTCACAGCTGTACAAAAAGTACCACCTTAACTTCTAATGAACGGGTTTAAGAAATTAAAAAATGACTATAATTTGTGATTGGTTTTTCTGAATGTGTCATTTCCATTGGAAATTCTCCTCTAAATAATGTTGATATAGAATCTACACAGTTAATGATTATGAAAACTGCCAATTCCATTGACATCCTCCTCAAATTGATGTTGGTGAGTCTATAAGCATCAAATTTGCTGATTAGAAAATTACGTCGTGTCAAGGATTTGGCACGGACATCAGCCAATTGAACTGATGTTGAGAAATGAGGCAGAGTAATAACTTTGCGGTCATAGACTTCCCTAATTGAATGGCAATCGACTTCTATGTGTTTCGTTCTTTCATGATATATTGGATTTGCTGCAATTTATATGGCACTTGTATTATCAGCATGCAATTGAGTTGGTTTTGTTTGTGAAAACCAAGTTATGAAAGAAGGCCACGCAACCAAATAATCTCTATGCATGCTGCAAACATGGACCGATATTCTGCTTCAGTAGAGGATTTAGATACAAAGTCTTGTTTCTTGCACTTCCAAGAAATAGGGGCATCACCTAGAAACATGCACCAACCGGTGGTAGATTTTCTTGTGTTCGGACAACCATCCCAATCAGCATCACTATAAGCTTAAAGTTGTATTGTTGCACCATTAAGGAATAAGAGACCGCCACTATGGTCACTTGGAAGCAAGGTTATGTCACAACAAAATTGAAGAGTATATAATTTAATCCATCTCAAATAGACTATATACATCTCCTTGAGTGTGAATTTGAGAGAAAAAACCGTTGGAAAACAGAAAATGAATATCAAATGGAATGAAAAGATTTCAAAATATGCAGACATATTGAACAAAAACACCTAAGAATAATTAATAAAATTTGACAAGAATAGACTATCGCTCACCCTCTCAATTTGGCCTGTTCATGTTTGAGACTTTGGTCTAAAAAAACAAAGCAAAGAACTCAAGTCTCACAAATACTAAATTTGGTTGTTTATAGTTTTAATTATGTCTAGACATTTTATCTGCAAAAATAATTGGCTTAAGGGGTGGACTTCCATTATCTATCTGCTATGACTTCTGATGTTGGTCTTTGAGATTCTCCTTGCTGGAGACAACACTATGTGATCTTTTATATGTCCTTGTCTTTCTTAGGTCACACTTTTTATGGATTAAAATTTTGATTACGAGAGACACACTTCATGCAAAGTCCGAGAAAACTACGAACTTCAAACAATTTTATAATGGAGTAAACTTATAGCTTACAAATGAGGTAATTCAAACTTACTAGTTTTTTTGATTTAAAATTTCTCAGAATACCAAGCCTTTATTTTCTTATAGCAAGCAGCATTGCTCATATCTCATAAGTCTTTAAGAGCAAGGAGGAGTGAACGTTTTAAGCTTTAACTAATAAACCAAAGACACAAAGGAGTGGCTTGAGTAGTCGAATTCATTGTCATTTAACAAAAAAATACATACTCAATAAATTTGTCAATCTAATGGTAATTTCTTTTCCCATCTTTACAATTTGATAACATGCCTAATTTACAAAAATGTCTCTACTAAACTATGTCAGTCTCTTCCAGTCTGAAATTTATAGGCCATTGAAGCTAGAAGTTATACTTCGGAAGACATCTTCGGTGCAAGGAATGGTGAGGCCACCCATTGGATGATCATATCCAAATTCTTCCTCAGCTTGACTCAACAAGTCTTGAAATGAAGGTTGGTTCAAGTATGATACCGGGACTACAAACCGCTTTTGTTTCTCTCCAACATACACTGCAACATAGCCCTTTCTGACTTCTAAAGCTTTTGATGTTGCTGGTCTAGTAGTTACTGATGCCCTTAGAATAGCATGTAAACGGAAACCCATTTTTTGTTGGAAGAACAAACTCAATACTCAACAGAGCAAAGGACTCAAATTTACTAAGGATGTAACTAAATACTTGAGAAAGCCAATGAGATGTGTTGTTTGTGAAGGCAAGAGTTAGTGTATTTATAGATATTGAATTTCTATGGAAACCCAATTCCAAGCTAAATGGTTGTTTGAAAGGGTAAAATAATAGAGAGCATAGGATGAGATAGCATGTGGTGTTGTTTTAGATTGTACCACACCTTTTTAAACAATATTCAATACAAGTGCAACCACATATTTTTTCATGTATTAATTGATAGTTCATAATTTTGTAAACATGCTTTAGACATGTTTTCTTCATTATGATAATGCTGATGTCAAGCTGGTGGACTATAAGGTAATCGCTAACAATAGATTATCATAGACCATTCTACATGTTTGTGGTTATACTTTGAAGTGGATTAATTATATGATGGCCTCTACTCAATATGGTGGGACTTGTATTATCTACTACAGCATTTGATGTTGATCCATGAGAAAGTACTCCAAAGACAACACCATGTGATCTTTCATATGCTCTTGTCTCACCTTGACACAAACCTCATGGCCCTCCTTCATTGATCATCATTATAGTTGCCGACTATTTGTTGCATATCATTTCATCTATATATATTCATGACTGCAAGCATTTAGGACCAACACAAAATCATTCACATCCCAAGGCATTTGAAGTTCAGAAACTTCTTAAAAGAGAAAAAAAAAGTCTTTCTTCTATAGACAAATCTCTTCTTTCCACACATACAACAATGGGTTTTCGTTTATCTGGTATCATGAGAAGGACAACATCTTCAAAAGGTGTGGATGTGCCAAAGGGAAATCTAGCAGTATATGTTGGAGAGGAAATGAAGCGATTTGTTATTCCCATATCATACTTGAACCAACCATCGTTTCAAGAACTGTTGAACCAAGCTGAGGAACAATTCGAATATGATCATCCAATGGGTGGTCTCACTATTCCATGCAGAGAAGATATGTTCTTAGATGTCACTTCTCGTTTAAGTAGGCTCTAATTCCTTCGGTAGAAGAATTTGACATAGATTACTTAATTTGAGGCAATTTGTACAGCAAACACTTTGGTTTTTCTTTCATTTTAGTTATGGACAAAGAGACTATAACCTGTTTAGGGTATAGGGAAATGTTCAATGAATATAAATTACAAACTTATTTGCCAAGATACAATACAAAGTGATAGATTTGTCTTGCATATGCTCTTCAAAGTTATTTTCTTTTGCATTGCTTCACTGCTGTACAGAAAGTACTAACTTAACTTCTGATAAACGTGGGTAAGAAAATATCGAAATGACTATAATTTGTGATTGGTTTTTCTATTTAGACAAGCATGGTTTTTCATCATGTGCACAAAAATCACTCTAAAGAAACTAGAGTGACTAAAATTGCATATAACTCAAACTAAAAGTATCAAAGTTGTAATTAAACCTGTTTTTCTTTAGGCAAATGTTAGAGGTTAATTTGTGAGAGGAGGAAATATTTGTTAGCAGTAAGGATCAAACTCTAAACCTCCATCTTAATACTCTTTCAATGTCTCAACTCATACCATTGTGCTACAATTGAGACATTAATATTATATTTGATATTTATATAATTGAGTAAACCATAGTCCTTAAGTTCTAGTTTAACTGACAAATGCCGAAATTATTAGGTTGAACACCATGTCCTGAGTTCAAATCCGGGACCTCGCAGTTGTGTGTGAGTTTCTAGTGGTAATTATACCATCTCATATATAGACAAAAAAAAACCATACAAGGATGATCATGGATGGATAAAATTTGATCTCAGATAACACAGTCCATGTTTCAGCGCCGGCCTTGTTTGAGTGACTCAGTGACTACCAAACATTAAATAGGGATGGTCCCCAGTTATTATATTTAGGAAAAAGAAAAATGTGAGACTTTAATTTAAGAGAGTTTGGATGAGTTAACATGAGTACTTAAAATAAGATGACACAAGTTTTTTAAAAAAATATAAAGATTAGAATTAGATGAAACTAGGTTTTTCAGTCTAAACAGAAGTTTTTAGAGAGTTTTGTCGTCTATGTGGTTCAATTCAGCTCAAGGGTCGAATTATAAAAGTAAGTGCAAGATGTTATAATTTGTTTGAGTACTTCCTGTCCATTTTATCTTTTAGAGACTCCAAACTGAACATTTGACCAATAGATTCTTGGATTTTATGATTGATATGTAAGGGAGAAAAACAGAAATACAGTAATAATGTTAATAAATTTCTCATTTAGATGAACTTTTTTACAACCAAGTATGATAACAACAAAAGATAAAATCTTTTGAAACTGAGAACTAAACTGCTACAAAATTTGGTCAAATATCTACGTCAGTCTTATGATATCTTCAGACGGTTAGCATGTATTCAATTCAAGCGAGAAGTGATATCTAAGAAAACATCTTCTCTGCAAGGAATTGTCAGACCACCCATTGGATGATCATATCCAAATTGTTCCTCAGCTTGGCTCAACAATTCTTGAAATAATGGTTGGTTCAAGTATGATATGGGAATCACAAACCTTTTCATTTCCTCACCAATATATACTGCTAGATAACCCTTTGGAACGTCCACACCTTTTGAAGATGATGCCCTTCTGATCATACTAGGTAAACGAAAACCCATTCTTGTATGTGTTGGAAAAGAAGATATTGGTATAGAAGGCTAAGTTTCTGAACCTCAAATAATGATTTAGGATGTGAATGATTTTGTGTTGGTCCTAAATGCTTGCAGCCATGAATATATATATAGATGAATGAAAGGATATGTAATAGACAGTTGGCAACTTGAATGATCAGTGAAGGAGGGCCATGAGGTATGAGTCATGGCCAGACAAGGGCATATGAAAGATCACATGGTGTTGTCTTAGAGTACTTTCTCAAGGTTCAACATCAAATAGAATAGATAATGAAAGCTCCACATCCTTGAGCAAAGGCCACCATATCAATCTACCTGATATAATAACAAACATGAAACATGTAGAATGGTCTATGTTGATCTATTGTTATCCATTTCCTTATACTTACCAGCTTGACATCAACATTATCATAAATAATGAATAAAACATGTTTAAGCATGTTTACAAAATCATTAAATACACCAATTAAATCATGAACAGATATGAGGTTGCTCTTGAGCACCTCTTAGTTGGTAGCAAGTGGAAGTTTTGTATTGGACATTTGTTTAAGAAGGTGGGGTACAATCTAAGACAACACCACATGCTATCTCACCTGTATGCTTCTATCCTTTAAACCCCTTCAACAACCGTTTCTCTTGGAATTGGATTCTTAGAGAACTTCAAAACTATAAATACACTTCCTCTAAACCTTCACAAACAGCACAAGTCATTGGTATCCTCAAGTATTTAATTACATATACTTTTTATATTTGAGATTTTTTTCTCTGTTCTTCTTGTCTCAAACAATCACAAAATATGGGTTTCCGTTTACAAGCTATTCTAAGGGCATCAGTAACTGCTAGACAAGCAGCATCAAAATCTGTAGAAGTGAAAAAGGGCTATGTTGCGGTGTATGTTGGAGACAAACAAAAGCGGTTTGTAGTGCCTATATCATACTTGAACCAACCTTCATTTCAAGACTTGTTGAGTCAAGCTGAGGAAGAGTTTGGATATGATCATCCTATGGGTGGCCTCACCATTCCTTGCACCGAAGATGTCTTCCATCATATAACTTCTCGCTTGAATGGACTATGAATCTTACACTGTAGCATACTGACATAGACTAGATTAGTTGACACATTTTTTGTTTATGATAGGCATTTTTTTGACATGTAAATAATTATTACCCTTTTCATGGGAAATGGAGAAATATTGCTATCAGAATAACAAATTCAAAAATTATTGTTCTCTTTTTTCTTGTGTAGTGAAAGTGAGCAGTAACTTTATCAGTTACAATTTTAACATACTAATGCAAAAATAGCAAGCTGCTTGTTAATGGGGATAAAATGACATGAATTTCCTCATAAATTTTACAGTAGATATGAATTATGATATTCATAGTCAGTGCATAGCTAAAATTTATTTTCCAGAATCAAAGAGAAGTATCAAGGATAAATTTATTTGGAACTGCATTGAAATAATTTTGAGTTTTATGCTCAGATGTGTTAAATTAAAATTGATGACCCCGATCAAATTTTTATTCTTCCTTTGTATATGGTAAAGAACCATCTAGAGTGATGTTAAGGACACATTATATAAATTTTATCTCAACTTCAATAAACTTATGTACACACTTTTTTGCTGAGATTTATATGTATAGACTTGTATATGCTACCCTTCATTTTTGTCTTCTGACTAAGGCAACCATGAAGCCTAATACAAGTTATAGTTAGTTCTAGCCAGTTGAAATGAGATAATCTGTTACTTTTATTTCTCTAAATTAATACTAGCAATAACTATTAATGATTTAGCCAAATTAATAAGGCTTGGCCCAAGGCCTCGTATGAATCAACACAGTTTGACTCAGTTTTCTGCATTCTCAAAATTCTATTCAAAATAGGAATCAATTATTTATTTTGAATGACACATCTTACAAGATAGGATTTGGGAAGAAAGAGTTGATTGGTTTAAGATTTACATTTACATTTACTAGAAGTAACATGAACAGGTTATATATTAACCTGAGAATTAAGTGTAGGGCCTTTACCAACAAGAGCATGTGGTTACTTATAGGCACTTCCCACCTTACAACAATTTCTCAGTTTGCAATTAAATATTATGTTGCATGGTACTTGTGTGGTTGGAAACAATGGGGTCTTGATGAAGAATACAATCAAAAGGACTTTCCGTGCTCTTAAGTTGTTATGAGTTATGACAAAGAAAACCATTTATTTTCATTGGAGACATTGTAACATGCAACCATTGAGTTTAAGCTCCAAGTCCAGACAGCTAACTAATATGCAAATAATTATAAAAAATTGAAGAAATTTCTCTTGGCTATCATACCACCATTTTAGCAATGAACAGCTTATTATGAATAATCCATATACAGATAAACAAAGTGAAAATGTGAAGTTTCTTGAACATAAGAAACAATTAATTACATCTTTTAAACAATAATTAAGTTCCTTACTGTACAAATCTCTTTAATTTCTACAAAGTGGGCCATTTACTCTTAAATCTCTTGTGATTCTTGATGACAATAGCATGTGGTAGTTCATGAGCACTTATCTCTCACTAGAACACATCATATAGCACATTAACCATTCAATTCAGTAGATAAGGATATCCATACAAGCACCATAGAATGAGGCCTGTGTTATTCAGTGGAATATTTGACCTTGTTATTGTGCACTTGCTTATGAAGGGAAGGTACCTCATGCATGATTAAGGCTTTGGCGCCCAAAAATTTAATTTCATGTCTATATTATGTAATTTAAAAATAAATAAAAAATAAAAAAAAAAACTATTTGGTAAAGTTATCTTACACCTTTGTCCTACGAAAACTGTTTTGCTCTGCTCTTGATTGGTGTCATGTATTCCATTCCAGCTTTGAAAATTTTCAGAATACCAATTTTTTCTTATGGCAAGCAACATAACTCAAACAGTCATATTTCATAAGTTCTTAAGTGCAATAAACCAAAAACACAGACGAGGTGCTTGAGTATTCAAATTCATTGTCATTAAAAAATATATATACTCTATAAATTTGTCAATCGAATGGTCATTTTTTCCCATCTTTACAATTTGATAAGATGCCTAGTTTACAAAAATATCTCTACTAAACTATGTCAGTCTCTTTTGGTGTCAGATTCATAGCTCATTCAAGTCAAGCGAGAAGTTATATGTTGAAAGACATCTTCGGTGCAAGGAATTGTTAGGCCACCCATTGGATGATCATATCCAAACTCTTCTTCAGCTTGACTCAGCAAGTCTTGAAATGATGGTTGATTCAAGTATGATATTGGGATCACAAACCGCTTCTGTTTCTCTCCAACATACACCGCAACATAGCCCTTTGGCACTTTTGTTAATGATGCTCGTCGAATAACATTTAACCGAAAACCCATTTTTTGTGCTTCTTTGAGGGAAATAGAACAAAGGCCTAAAAATATTTAGAAGGATGTATTGTAACTAATACTTGAGGATGTGAATGAGCTGTGTTGTTTTTGAAGGGAACTGTAAGTATATTTATAGTAATTGAGGTTCTCTTGGAAACCAAATTCCAAGCTAAATTATTGTTTGAAAGAGTTAAAAGGGTATTGAATATAAGATGATATAGCATGTGGTGTTGTCTAAAGATTGTACCTCACCTTCTCAAGTACAACCTCATATTTGTTCATATATTAATTAGTCCTTCATAATTTTCTGAACATGCTTTAGACATGTTTTCTTCACTATGATAGTGTTGATGTCCAGTTGGTAAGTGACTATAAGGCAATGGATAACTATAGATCATGATAGATCAACCTACATGTTTGTGATTATAAGTCTGTATTATTTCAAGTGAATTAATATGCTAGCATTTTCACAATGAGGTGGGACTTGTATTATCTATTATTATGACATTTGAGTATTTGATGTTGAAATTTGAGAAAGTCATCTAAGGCAACACCATGTGATCTACAGGCCCTTGTCTCCCTTAGTTTCTGTGGCACCCATGCATCTCGGTTCTTATGGCCCTCCTTCAGTAATAGTTCAAGTTGCCAACTGTTTGTTACATATCCTTTCAATAATATATGTTCACTATATATATTCATGGCTGCAAGCATTTTGAACCAACACAAAATCATTCACAATTCAATATCTTCTTACACACAAGTCTTTCATTTTTAAACCAATATCTTCTTTTCAAAAGACATACAAGAATGGGTTTTCGTTTATCGAGTATCATCAGAAGAGCTGCAAACCAAGCATCTTCAAAAGGTGTGGATGTGCCAAAGGGCTATCTTGCAGTGTATGTAGGAGAGAAAATGAAGCGGTTCGTGATCCCAATATCATATTTGAACCAAACATCATTCCAAGAATTGTTGAGCCAAGCTGAGGAACAATTCGGATATGACCATCCAACAGGTGGTCTAACAATTCCTTGCAGAGAAGACGTTTTCCTAGATATTACTTCTGGTTTGAATTTGTGTTGATCCATTTAAAAGAAGGAGCTGACATAGATTATTTGAGGCAATTTTGTACAGTAGGCAATCACTTATTTTTCATTATAGTCTACCTTTTGTATGTGAAAGAAAAACAACTTACTGAGATGATTATGGACAAAGAGATTATGACTTATTTAGGAAAGTTTTCAATCAATTTGTAATACAAAATATATGCAGAAATATAATACAAAGAGATATACTTTTCTTGCATATGCTCTTCTGATTTAATGCCTTTTAACTTTTCTTCTGTTCCATAATTCATGAAGAACAAATTTTACCTTACTAAGAAAGAAGCAAAAATATGTTTCATTTCAAAACCAGCCTTGAGTCTATACTGTTTTTGGATCAGTAATAGTTTTGTTGGATTGTTACTAAGAGAAATCCGTTGCTTTGATTTGTTCAGCATATTTTGGAATCGAAGGAAATAGATCAATGAAGCAGTGGATTAGGATCCATCTTATTTCTGCCACAAAAGGGCAACATACCTACTGGTTTAAGTTTAGTCTTAAATTTCAGTATGTGCATGAGTTAATTTTGTAATTTATAAAATTAGATCAAATTAGTACTTCACAGGAACTAAAAGGAGATAATTAAAATTTTATACACTCAAGAATAAACTTGTACACATGCTTTGTAGGGATTTCATACTTCATGCAGGGATTTCATACTTCATGTGATAATTAGTACTTCATGCTTTGTAGGGATTTATCATCCCTAGGATGATTTACAATTATATATTGAATGGAAGTTTAATGTATGAATCATTTATCCTCACATATAGAATGTCATGTGACTCTCTAGTGTAGGAATAGTCATTAATCCAAGTACAATTTTAAATAATCTATCGTGGTGTTTTCTCTTATTTAAGGTCAACTAAGGAATCAGATATTTTGATTATAGTTAAAAGTTCAGATACATTAGGAATTTGGATTTAACTTCATTTCTTAATAAACCATTTATTTGTTTTCACTTGACAATTTAAGGTTTTGAAAGAGTTGGCTCATGATGTGGTATTAGAACTTTTATGATCAAGTCTAGAATATAACCCTTGAAATCCTTATTCTTATAAGATATTATAAACTTATCAAACAACAGTAGCAGCAGAACATCAGATATTATAATCAGTAATAAAATAAAGAAAATGAAGATAATATGCATAAAGGTGATTGTTAATATATATAATTTTTCACGCAAAAATAAGATGTATACAGAAGTTCATTGAGATTTGGCCTAAACTCAAACATCTCTCCGTTCAATGACATTTCCTCTTAGAAAATAGTGAAAAATGAAAGTGCCTCATGTACAATTTGTCTCAACTAACTAATATCTATGTCAGTCTACTTTAGTGAGATTTAACATTCACAAGTGAGAAGTGAGATCTAAGAAAGTTTCTTCTCTGCAAAGAATTGTGAGACCACCCATTGGATGATCATATCTAAATTCTTGTTCTGATTGACTTAATAATTCTTGAAATGAAGGTTGATTCAAGAATGAAATGGGAATCACAAACCGCTTCATTTTCTCTCCAACATAAACTGCAAGATAGCCTTTTGGTATTTCAACAACCTTGGAAGATGATGACCTTCTAATACCAGGTAAGCGGAAGCCCATATTGTTATTATGAGTTGCAAAACACAAAAAAATAAATGCAACAGCTTGTGTACCAAATAAAGAAATAAATATTTTGAATTTGTATTTAATGAGTGACTTGTATTGCTGCTGCTTGAGAATGTCATGATGATGAGTATATATAGATAGATAGTTAGAGTCTTTGTGGACTGGAAACTGAAAAATCTCTGCTGAATTGTGTGGTTGTGTTATGTGTGGACACTATTTGATAAGAGACAAGGACCAATGAGATATCACATGCTATTGTTTCAATGTGTTATGTGGTTGTTTAATTATATAAAAAATTATTTAAGACTTGAAAACTTATGCCCCTTTAGAAAGAGACTTTACAACAATAAGCTAATAATAGAATTATCGCAGCAGACAAGTTCAAAACATATCTTCCAAAAACTATTGTTAAACAACCAGAAAATTGGCTCTTGGGATCTGATATGTGAACCGTGAAATCTACCTGATAGCTACTAAATAATGGAACTGGAGATAAGGGAAGACCACATTTGGTGATACGTCCCTAACTAATGTTACTGTTACTTGGAAATTGGTAGACATGGTGGTCCTACAGTTGGGCCAACACCTTGATTATTCACCAAGTAGTTATGTAATATCAGTCACTTCCTCTCAGTAACATAAGTAGTGCAAGAAGTACATCACTTATGTAATCCAAGCAAGAAAAGTTTTAAATATTGTATAAGGCAGCTACTAATGACTGAGTCTCACAAAGACTGCATTGCATAACTTAAATTTGGAGTTTATTTGATATGCTAAATTGCTCTGACCAGATAAATATCTAGTTAAAAGAGCCAAGTCAAAGTTTGTTTGTTTTCCTATGGTCTTACTACGAAGCATTTAAGATACAAGATTGCCTAAATAACTTAAGGCAAATAAATAAATGTAGATATTTTGGATTTTGAGGCACATAGATTAGATTGATTAGATTTTTTTTTTTTTTTTTGAGCTAGTTAGAATGATAAAATTTCAAATTTTACAGCAACTTTCGTTGATATTCAGCACAAGTAGCACATGAATCTGATACATAAAAGATCATCAATAAATTTTGAAAATTTTGAAGCATATCTAAATGTTCAATAAATTATAGTCATTGTTATTGACATTGTACCTCATGGTTCATGTCTGATAAATAACATATCTGCCCTTACTAGCAATCATGTGTTTCATTAGTGCTTTGAAATTTATCAGAACACCAACTTTGTATTTTCTCATTGGAAGTAACCTTGCTCATATTTTGTAAGTTTTAAAACTGATAAATAAATAAAACACATAGAAGCTGCTTGAGTGGTCGAACTCATTGCCATCAAATACAAAACACATTCTCAAAAAAATTTCATTCTTATAGAGAGTTGTAATTTGATTTCCAATTTCAATGGAAAAGGGTATCTTTACAATTTGATATGATTCCTAATGTACAAAATGTCTCAACTAATCTATGTCAGTTTCCTACAATGTTAGATTCATGTCATGTTTCATAGCCCAGCCAAGCTAGAAGTTATATGTTGGAAAACATCTTCACTACAAGGAATAGTGAGGCCACCCATGGGATGATCATATCCAAACTCTTCTTCGGCCTGAACCAACAAGTTCTGAAACGATGGTTGGTTCAAGTATGATATCGGGATCACAAATCTCTTTTTTGTCTCTCCAACATACACCGCAAGATATCCCTTTGGCACGTCCACATCTTTTGAAGCTGCTCGGTTTGCAACAAATGATGCCCTTCTGATGATACTATGGAAACGAAAACCCATTGTTGTATGTGTTAAAACTTGAGAAGAAAATGGTTTTTAAATAGACTTCAAAGAAAGAAGCAAATTTTAGGATGTGAATGACTTGTGTTGGTTCTAAATGCTTGCAGCCATGAATATATATAGATAAATGAAAATTGATAAACCATTGGCTACTTGAATGATTGGTGTAGAAGGAGGGGTATACTATAGTTTAGGAATAGGATGGGGTCATAGGATCTACAGGGAGACAAGAGCATATGTAAGTTCACATGGTATTGTCTTAGAGGTTTTTCTCAAAGATCAAATGTCATAATAGATAATACAAGTCCCACATTCTATAAAGAAAACCAACATATCACCCTACCAGAAAATAGACTTATCCATGCAAGAGAAAGTTTAATTGACCTTGATAATTATTTAGGAAGGCAGGGACCGCAAAGTTCCTGTATGCAAGCCTCATGGGGATTGTCTTGCAAAAATATAAAATGTGGTGCATAGTGGCTTGTGTTCAATATTGGTTCTCTTCTTGTCTCCTAACACATGTTTCTTATCAATCAGGTCCTTCTCAAGGTTTAATTCAAAAGTTGCACATAAATAAATAAAATAATATTAGTTGGCAGATGTATATCAGCTGCATTGTCAATATAAAGAAACATGTGAGATGTCTAATGCATGTCTACCATTGGATAAGCTATAGCAAATGCATGAAAAAACATCAGGTTTCTTTAACCATTGCACTATCTTAAATTTCAAGGGGGTTATCTGTTGGCCATTATACATAATGTAGGATATGAAAATGACCTCTTTAAGACAATACCATGTGATCCCTTATCCCTCACTAGGCCCTATCACATCACATTGGTGTGCAAAGGCCCTTAACAGCTATATATACACTATTCCTTGGGCTCTCAAACAACACAATTCTTTTGCATCCTAAATTATCAGAACTCAAATATTTCATTCTCATTCAATCCTCTGACATCATTAATAATTTTGTGTGTAGAACTATAAAAAAAAACAATGGGTTTCCGCATAGCAAGTATTATCAAAAGGGCATCATTTTCCAACACTCGAGCATCTACCAAGGGATTTGAAGTCCCAAAAGGCTATCTCACTGTGTATGTTGGAGATCAAATGAGGCGATTCGTGATTCCAGTATCATACTTGAACCAACCATCATTTCAAGAATTACTACATCAAGCTGAACAAGAATTTGGATATGATCATCCAATGGGTGGTCTAACAATTTCATGCAGTGAGGATGAATTCCTAAACCTCAGTTCTCGTTTGAATGAGTTGTAAATCATGCTGAGGGATATTAAGATAGATTAGTTGAGGCAAATTTGTATAGAAGGATTTTCTTCAGTTATGAAGATTTTTCATTTTTTTTATTCATTGTATCATTCCTAGGGAAATAGAAAATGTTTCCTAAATGAGAATGTTATGAATCATATGACATAATATGACATAAGAGACAAAATATTGTTAATATATAGTAGCATCAAGAATCTGTTATCAAATTTTATTTGACATAAACCGAGCATATCAGTATTTAATAGGGATTAAGTACAATGACTATTTTGGAAATATTGAACATATTATTTGATAGTTGTTGTGACTTGTGATTGCTGCCTTATTGTATTTCAAACTGTACGTACTTCAGTTTTTTTTTTAAGCTAAAATAAATTTATTTAAGAAATTAATAATTAAAACAAAGAACTGGGGGACAAGAACCCCAGGAAAAAAAAAACAAGCAAAATAAAAAATATCAATGACGAAATTATAGTTTTCTTAAGCCCTTAGATTATTGTCTCCATTTGATATTAGATTTTGTTTTCTTTCTTTTTTCCATTTTGGTCACTAAGCTTGTTAGAATGATAATTATAGCTACTTTCGTTTACCTTCAGCACAAATAGCACTGGAATCTGTTAAAACATTGAGATTTGAGATGTTCACTAACAATATTTTGTGATCTTTTGTTTTATCTTGAGTGTTATTTTTTTGTTCAAGTTACCTCTGCATGAAGTATGGTGACCCATACTTGTTGGAGTGGTTTAAGACTTTGTAATCATAATTAGGTGATAGACCACCATGTTATCCTACTGATTTTCTCTCTCTGTTTTTTTATATATTGTATCAGAAACAATATATTGGTAGTGAATGAAAGTGATCTCATGTTTCTAAAATTTTTAAAGAAACTAACAGAATCTGATAAGTACAACCTTATCAATGAATTTTGAAAATTTTAAGACATATCTAAATGTTCAATAGGCAGAACTCAGATAATAGAAAATCTACAGATACTCAACTAAGTCATTGTAATTGTCATGATAAGTACAACCTCTGCCATGAGGTACAATCATGTGTTTCAGAAATGCATTTAAGGAAGTCACCTCAAGGCTCATGAGTCATGTATGATAAGTACAACCTCTGCCATTGCTAGCAATCATGTGTTTCAGAAATGCATTTAAATTATCAGAACGCCAATTTTGTTTTTTTCTCATAGCAAGCAACCTTGCTCATATTTTGTAAGTTCTTAAACATTTTAACCGTTGAATAAAAAACACATTGGAGCTGCTTAACTAGTCAAATTCATTGTCTACAATAAAATACACATACTCTATAAATTTATCATTCTAATAGTAATTTGTTTTCTCATTTCGTTGGAAAAGGGGATCTTTACAATTTGATGTAATTCCTAATGTACAAAATATCTCAATGAATCTAAGTCAGTTTCCTAAAATATCAGATTCATGTCATTTTTCATAGTCCATTCAAATGAGAAGTTATATGTTGGAAGATATCTTCGGTGCAAGGAATGGTGAGGCCACCCATGGGATGATCATAACCAAACTCTTCTTCAGCTTGACTCAACAAGTCTTGAAATGATGGTTGGTTCAAGTATGATATTGGGATCACAAACCGTTTTTGTTTCTCTCCAACATACACTGCAAGATATCCCTTTGAAACTTCTGCTGATTTTGAAGCTGTTGGGCTATCAATTAATAGTGCTCGCCGAATAACATTTAACCGGAAACCCATTTTTTGTACTTGTTTGAGGGAAGAAAAAACTCAACACAGAAAATATCTCAAATTTTTTAAAAAGGATGTAACTAATACTTGAGGATGTCAATGACTTTTGCTGTTTTTGAAGGCAATTGTAATTATATTTATAGTAATGGAGGTTCTCTTGAAACCCAATTCCAAGCTAAATTATTGTTTGAAAGAGTTAAAAGCATAGAATGAGATAGCATGTGGTGTTGTCTTAAGATTGCACCCCACCTTCTCAAACAATGTCCAATACAAAGCCTCCACTTGCAACTAAGTGAAAGGTGCTTAAGTGCAACCTCATATTTGTTCATATGCATTAACTAGTACTTGACCATTTTTTAAAACATGCCTTAGACATGTTTTCTTCATTATGTCCAGTTGGTAAGCGACTATAAGGCAGTGATGGATAGCTATAGATAGATCATTATAGACCAAACTATATGTTTGTGATTATATTTATACATCTGTATTATTTCAAGTGAATTATTATGCTAGCATTAACACAAGGAGGTGGGACTTACATTATCTATTATTATGACATTTGAGTATTTGATGTTGAAATTTGAGAAAATCATCTAAGACAACACCATGTGATCTATTATATGCCCTTGTCTCCCTCTGATTCTATGGCTCCCATGCATATCTATTCTCATGGTCTTCCTTCACTGATAATTCAGGTTGCCAACTGTACGTTTGTTACATATCTTTTCAATCATCTATATATATTCATGGCTGCAAGCATTTAGGACCAACACAAAATCATTCACAACCCAAAGCATTTGAAATTCAGAAACATTCTTCTTATACACAAGTCTTTCATTTTTAGACCAGTATCTTCTTTTCACAAGACACACAAGAATGGGTTTTCGTTTACCTACTATCATAAGAAGGGCAGCATCTTCAAAAAGTGTGGATGTGCCAAAGGGCTATCTTGCGGTATATGTAGGAGAGAAAATGAAGCGGTTTGTGATCCCTGTATCATACTTGAACCAAACATCGTTTCAAGAATTGTTGTGCCAAGCTGAGGAACAATTCGGATATGATCATCCTATGGGTGGTCTCACTATTCCCTGTGGAGAAGACTTGTTCTTAGATATCACTTCTCGCCTCAATACTTGCTAAATCCATTTGTGGAAGTAGCTGACATTCATTATTTGAGACAATTTTGTACAGCAGGCACTTGAGTATAGTTATGAACAGTGAGAGTAGAACTTGTGTAGGACAATTTTCAATGAATTTATGTTGTAAACTTGTTTTCCAAAATATAATACAAAGAGACAAAGATCTATCTTCATTATTTTCTTATGTTGTGCTTTCACTAACAAAACTAACTTCTAATAGAGCTTCCAGTTCCTTATGGTAACGGATTCTAAAATCCATATGCTACTGACTAATACAACCAATTGGAACTATTTCCTCCACAATCAATTAACATATTTATAAATTACATTCTAATATAATATGTATTTCTTTACTTTTTCTTGATTTCATTATGCATATCATCTACCATGAGATATTAATCTGAACCACGAAATTTTGTACCTCGTACTTGTACAAATTTAAGTAGTTTGTGAACTTTAATTAAACGTCTCATTTTATTTAATTTCATTTAAAACAAAAGTCCTCTAATTTGTTAAAACATTAGAAAATGGGTGGAAATAGATCAGCGAACTAGTGGATTAAGATCCACCTTGTTTTCTTCCACCTAAAAGGGCAATATCTTCTTGTATTGGTTTAAGTTTTGGAAAGTATCCAATCGACGGGGGACCTGTCACATCTCACTATCAGGTTCAAGTGTGAGTGGTTAAGTCTTACATTGTAAAAGTTTCTTGTGATTCCCAAGTATTTGGTTTATTATTGTTCCTGCGCTCCTTTGAACTCTTCAACAAGTAGTATTAAAGTGATGGTTTGCCTTGGTGAGATTGCTCCTGCACTTATGAGACTCCCTAAACAAAAAGACATGTGAAGATGCAACTTGACACATAAATGAAAGCTTCTCTAAATTTAAATTCAATCCAAAATATGACCAAATTAGGGATGCAACGGATATACATAGGTATGGATTACTCACCGTTGAATAAAAATGTGCGGATATCTACTTCACAAATATTTAACGGATTTTTTAAAGATATCCATAAATATCATCTTTTAAATAAAAAAATCAGTTAAGTACAAAAATTATGTAGAATTTGTCCCCTCTCTTTTGTCAATACAAAAAATGAGTGAATATGCAAATTGGTCCTTAACATTGTAAATATCAGTCAAATTATTCTCTGAATTTTGTGAATTGGCAAATATATCCTTGGAATTGAAAAATATCAATCAAAATAGTTTGTATGTAAACTTTTGTCGTTAGATATTGTGATGTGATACCGTAATTGAATATGACTTTTACATGTCGATCTCATATTAATGTCATCTTTTCGGAAACAAATTTGCGATGAAGTTTTGTTATCTCATAAATAAATTTGTGAGTAATTGTAATTGTGCATTGACTGATTATGGACAAATTAGTATATAAAAGATTTAAATTTCATCGAAAAATTAGTCCACATTGTGATGATATTGATATGAGATCAACGTGAAGAAATCAAATATTCAATTAACAAATCATATCATAATCTATAAAGATAGAAAGTTTAAATATAGATTATTTTGATTACTATTTTACAATTTCAGAGATGTATTTGTTAATTTACAAAGTTCAAAGATTAATTTGACTAACGCTTATGATTTGAATAATCAATTTGCTCAAATAAATTTAACGCATCTAAGCATAAAACTCAAAATTCTTTCCATGCAGTTCCAAATAAATTTATCCTTGATACTTCTCTTTGATTCTGGAAAATAAATTTTAGCTATGCACTGACTGTGAATATCATAATTCATATCTACGGTAAAATTTATGAGGACATTCATGTCATTTCATCCCCATGAACAAGCAGCTTGCAATTTTTGCATTAGTATGTTAAAATTGTAACTGATAAAGTAACTGCACACTTTCACTACACAGGAAAAAAGAGGACAATAATTTTTTGAATTTATTATTCTGATAGCAATATTTCTCCATTTCCCATGAAAAGGGTAATAATTAATTACATGTCAAAAAGATGCCTATTGTAAACAAAAAATGTGTCAACTAATCTAGTCTATGTCAGTATGCTACAGTGTAAGATTCATAGTCCATTCAAGCAAGAAGTTATATGATGGAAGACATCTTCAGTGCAAGGAATGGTGAGGCCACCCATAGGATGATCATATCCAAACTCTTCCTCAGCTTGACTCAACAAATCTTGAAATGAATGTTGGTTCAAGTATGATACAGGCACTACAAACCTCTTTTGTTTCTCTCCAACATACACTACAAAATATCCCTTTGTCACGTCCATAGCTTTTGAAGCTTCTCGGTTTGCAGCAAATGATGCCCTTCTGATGATACTAGGGAAACGAAAACCCATTGTTGTATGTGTAATTTGATGAGAAGAAATGATTTTAAAATAGAATTGTAAGCAAGAACCAAGTTTTTGAAATTGGAATGTCTCTGATGTGAATGATTTGTGTTGGTCCTAAATGCATGTAGACATGAATATATTTAGACTAAAAGAAAATTGAGAAACCATTGGCTAGTTGAATGATTGGTGTAGAAGAGTATACTAAGGAGACAAGAGCATATACAACTTCACATGGTATTGTCTTAGAGGACTTTTCTAAATATCAAATATCATAATAGATGATACAACTTCCACCTTATGTTAACAAATTAGGTAGGCAGGACCACAACATTGTGGTATGCAAATTTCATGTGGTTTATCTTGCAAAAAATATTAGTTGGCAGATGTAAATTAGCTGCATTGCCAATTCGAAGAAACATGTGAGATGTCTAAAGCATGTCTACAATTGGAATAGCTATAGCAAATGCATGACAAAACATCAGGTTTCTTTAACCATTGTACTCTCTTTAATTTCAAGGAGTTATCTGTTGGCCATTATTCATAATGTAGGGTATGTGCATGTAATCCCATTTAACTTCCTAATCCTTGAAAAAGACCTCTCTAAGACAATACCATGTGATCCATGTCACTAGGCCCTATTACAACACATCAAAATGCATTCATTGGTTATGCAAAGACCCTTGGCAACTATATATACACTATTCCTTGGGCTTTTAAACCAACACAAGTCTTTTGCATCCTAAATCATCACAATTCAAATATTTCTTTCTCATCCAATCCTTTGACATCATTAATTAGTATTTTCTTTTTTGTGGAACATAAAAAAAACAATGGGTTTCCGCATAACAAGTATTATTAGAAGAGCATCATTTTCCAAAACCCAAGTATCTACCAAGGAATTTGAAGTCCCAAAAGGCTATCTCGCAGTGTATGTTGGAGATCAAATGAGGCGATTCGTGATTCTAGTATCACACTTGAACCAACCATTGTTTCAAGAATTACTACATCAAACAGGAGAAGAATTTGGATATGATCATCCAATGGGTGGTCTCACAATTCCATGCTGTGAGGATGAATTTCTAAACCTCACTTCTCGGTTGAATGAGCTGTAAAACATGCTAATGGAGATTGAGATAGATTAGTTTAACCAAATTTGTACACAAAACATTTTCTTCAATATTATGAAGATTTTTCAATTTGTTTGTTCCGTGTACGTCATTCCTAGGGAAATAAAAAATGTTTCCTGGATGAGAATGTTATGACACAATGAATTCTAATATTATATATATTTTTGCCATCACTTATCAATTAATTATTATCAATTCAAAGCTAAAAACTGGTGATTCAACATCTCTTTAGGCTTAAAGCGAAATTTAGAGGCAGAATTTTTTTAAAACGTAAGAAAATATTTCATTAAATTTATTGTTTATAATCAATTGTGTTAATTTTTCTTTCAAAAACAAATTATATTAATACAAATATTATGTAGCAATTATGTCAGTGGATAATAATATGAATATTTTGTATTTGAATAATCTTAGAAGTTGACTGTATTTTATACATGCTGTTGCTTTATATGATTATGAAAAACATTAGAATAAAAGGGATAGTTGCAAATTTTTTAAAATTTTATAGGCTATGCAAACAAAATTTGAATGTAATACTTGAATTTCAGACCAACCAAAGTCACAATGATAGAATCTCAATCAACGAAAATAAGACACTTATTTACCGGTACAAATAATACTTCTATATAATATATAGAGGAAAAAATTTGGGGAGAACTAAACCTTTTGTTTAGTTGTCTTTCCGTTGGACAGACTATGATACTACATTTATTTTTAATTGTAGTTCGAATGTTATTTACACAAATTAAAAAAAAAAAAAAACAGTAAATTTTATTATTTTTTATTGTAATTATATGCCTTTTTTATAATATTATTAACTATTTATTATTTTAAAAATGACAAATACAAGTAGATAAAAGAAGGAGAAGTTATAAACATAAAAGATTGAGAGAAAAATTAGGTGAACTTTAATTTGGGCTCTTGTCTAAGGTTGAGTGGATACGACCCAACTAGATGAAGATTAGAAGTTCGGGATTTCTTTTTGCACCCTTTTCTTTAATACACTTACTATTCATCTTTAACATTTCTCTTCTAAGAATTCTCTTTCAGAAAGTTAACTTCTATAAAACAGTTATACATTTTCAATAACACAGGATCCACATGCACCTCATATTTTTCTCTCCTTCATGCTCTTCCTCCAATGTCCAAATTTTCTTTCTCTCTTACAATATCTCTTTCCATCTTAGTCTCCTTCATTCTTTATCGATCCTCTGAATAGGAATCACTTGCACTTAGTAGTAGAAATCGGCAAAGTCGAGTTAACTTTTGTAAAGTCTAAGTCTGACCTATTAAAAAAAAATCAAAGTTTGTGGTTTGTCATAGACTACTTTAAGGTATGAGTCTAACCTCTATGAAAATTTTGTATTAAAAGTCTATTTCATATTAATATTTTTAACTAAGTAATAAAACATATATTTAAATAGACTAATGAGTTAATAGATCAAAATTATACATTTAAATATGTCAAAATTAATGTAGACTAATATGATTAAATTACTAAAAAAGCTAACAAATCTATAATTTAACATGAAATTCAAAATCTAATAATAATAATAATAATAATAATAATAATAATAATAATGTAGTTTTTTTTTTGGACATGTAACTTGACCTTTTTAACTAAATAAACTTTTTAAAAGCTCTTAGTCTTATTTATTTTAAAAAAAAAAGTTGTTATTGGTTGGACTCAGACTAACTCAATCCAACTCATAGGTAAGCATGGAAGATTATCAAATCATGGCATAACAACGGGACCAAAGGGAATCTAAGGTGGGTGACCATCAGAACTCACCTACACCTCTTTTCAATGTCACATGATGGCAATCATATCACAACATCAGCCACACGATAACATCATCTATCATTAAGGATACGCTTTTGAGATCAGACAATGATTTGTGATACGAATCATCCAACTCACAACCCTAATGGATTTCTTCTTAAAAATCTAGGGAATGTCGTACAAAAGAACACCTGATGTAGAGAAACGATACACATTACTTTAACCATGATCGCCAGAATGGGTGTAGGTACACCACTTCCGTAGAGGAATAATCGTTGTCATTACCACCTCTACGACCATTAATTATGGTCCACTTCAGATCAATGATTTCGTTTGTGGGAATCAACGACTACTATATTCACTATCATTACTCAAAAACTTTATGATTCATGGCCTTAAAAAATGTTATCAGACCAAGAAAGAAGGCAAGCGCGGTGGTCAGACCTTGTCAACCACCACCAAGGGATGGATCCATTTCTTCTCCATCACTAATCACTACGCGAAAAAACCTTTTTTACAGCGCTTTTTTTAAGCCTATTACAGCGCTTTTGTTAAAAAAAAGCGTTGTAGTTACCAGCGCTGTAAAAGGATATAACAGCGCTTGTTTTTTATAAAAAAAGCGCTGTAAAAAAGGTGGATATATTGCGCGCTTGTTATACGCCTTTTACAGCGCTTTTTGAAAAAGCGCTATAAAAGGTGCACATCCAGATGCATTGTTATGCACCTATTACAGCGCTTTTTAAAAAAGCGCTGTAAAAGGTGCACATCCAGATGCATTGTTATGCACCTATTACAGCGCTGTAAAAGGTGCACTTATCCAGATGCATTGTTATGCACCTTTTACAGCGCTTTTTCACAAAAGCGTTGTAGTAGGTACACCCTATTACAGCGCTTTTTCAAAAAAGCGCTGTAAAAGGTGTTTTTTTTTTAGTTTTATTAAATAATATGCTGTAAATTTTAGAAGCGCTTTTTTTAAAAGTGCTGTCTTTTAGTCCAGAATCACTTCACAAATTTTATTCCAAAATCATTTTCACCTAGAATCATTTCACAATCCAGAATCAGTAGTACACAACAACAAAACAGCACTAAAACACACAAGAATCAGTACACAACAACAGATTCACTATATTTTCAAATGCACAAATATTCACAACAACCAGTTCATAATTACAGCACATAACTACCATATTCACAACCTAATATATACACAAACAACACATATTTTAATTCAACTACTCATATTCACAACCTAGTATAATTACAGCATTATTTTCATACAACTACTCATATTCACAACCTAATATATACACAAACAGCACATAACTACCATATCCCTTACAGCTTGCCATTTCCCAGCAAATCAAATAATATTCATTTAAAGCACATACTGACATCAGTCTTCCTTTATCTCTGTTAGTTCTTCTTCAGAATACGATGGACCGGAATTGTCAAAGTACTGATATAAAAATTGAACATAAATAAGTTAGAATCAAATATAAACATAATTTATATATAAAAATCAAATAATTAAAATATCGTACCGTTTCTGGGATTGAAATTTGATTCTTATCAACAGCTCCTTCATGAATCGCAATACATAGTACCCACAGTCGATGTTGTTAGTTTGACGAGGGCACTATAAAATAAAACATATAAGTCAATAATTATTTAATTGTGTATTGATTGTAAGTGAAATTTAAAAGCATATATTTCAAACCTTTATTGGAATCCATGTGATGTTATTTGACTTTAGCTTCGACACTGTCGCACCTCTTTGAGCTCGAAAAACTTGTAAAGCACTATCGAATAAATAAATGTGATTATAAATCAATGTGATCTTAATATATATATATATATGCAAAAAATAAATGAATATTACTTACGTGTCGAACAAAGTCTTTAACTCGGGGCGATTGTTGTAATGGTCGTGCAAGGGATCTAGGTAGTATATAACTTCAGAGGTCGCATTGATTGCAATTAGCACCCAATGTACCCTACAACAACAAAAATTTAGTTTAACAACTAATAAAATAAGATCTCATAAATTAAAAAAGATATAAATATAGAATATATAATTACGTACGCTGAATTATATGCTGCGAGGAATAACGTATCCTTCTCTTTATTTGCTAATAGTATATCTAAAACGTATTTATTTACATTCGCTGGATCGTGTTTAAGCATGGAAATCTGATGCTGAGACAAGAATGAAAATCTATTCGACAATCTGCGCGCGCACACGAACTTGTCATACAAAAACCTTCAATAAAAAGTAGGGAAGGTTGGTGTGTTGTGCAATACTTCAATAAAAAGTAGGCCCGCAGGAATTGGTGTGTTGTGCAATACTTCGCCCGGAGCATTGCACAATGTTCCCTTTCCGACCTTCCGATGAGTAGGGGAGGATAAGTATAGAAAGCATGGAGTGACCCCCTAAAATTAATGGTTAATTAATACATAAGTATATGTGAAACAAGAAAATTTAATGAATTTCACGTTGGGGCTGGTCCGCAAATTTAATTACCTCAGGAATACTGTTGAGACCAACGTTGCAACTTCCGTTTTCACTCTCAATGTGAATTTCACGTTGGGGCTGGTCCGCAAGTTGCTTGTATTTATTTGTCTTCACCAAGAGGGCCACTTGCTCCGTTAATACTCTAATCTTCTCTAATACTTCCTCGTTAGATGGATTTTGGCGCTTCTCTTGTGAAAAATAACTTCTAGGAGTTACGCCAAATCCTTTCCCCCTCACGCGGCCGGAATATTCAGGAACATTAAACACTTTACCCAAAATGTTCCTGCAACTTCCCTTGTTGTCCTCTTGATTTTCCGATTCAAGATTCGCCTAAAATACACATAGGATTAAAAAGATAAGTTCAAAAACATTTTAAAACACAATATTAAAAAAATATTAAAGTGATAAATATACTTACACAAAGTTCTATTACTTTTTGTACATTTTCGTTATCAACCACTCCATCTTTATTTACACGAGCTTCCTTCCACAATATATGACGACCCAACGGTTGATCGGATTGGGTGTCTTGTAGCTATTATCGTTAAGATCATAAACAAAATATTAGTTAGATAGTATAGATTATAATATACCACATTAATTAAATATACCACATTAGTTAGATAGTATACTTACAAGTTTTTGCTCTAGACTAGCATATCCCATACGAGATTTCTTGTATGGGTGGGGAATAATTTTTGCCCTCTCGCGATTTGCCTTACTAATATTCTAAATAAAAAAATAACAATCTAGTAAAAATTTAAAATACGCTATGAATATGAATAATAAAAAACAAATGCTAATAATAAAATCACTTACAACAAACGCGGGCTCGGAACGTTTTGATACGAATGCGCTCCATTCCTCATTTGATATATAATGTTTATATATTTTTGGAGCTTCCGCAATCGTATTTCCTTCACAGTCTTTTAAATAACAATTTGAGAGGTGAGATCTAAAGCCCCGGTGTATTTTCCCGGCAACTCTGAGCACATAGCTCTTTCTCACCTCATCAAGAACAAAAGCTGACTGCAAACCAAATAAATATGTAGTTTGAGTAAAATACTTCAAAGCAGTATATTGTAAAATTTATAAATAATAGGGTGGAGTAAAAAAATTACCTGAATATCAGCCCACAACACATCTTTGGCATCCTTCAATGCCTTATCTCTCCAATCATCTATTGTGATTGGTATATTTTGACGAACAACAGCTCCAATATAGCTAACAAACATGGAACTGTTGGGGTCAATTGGTTACTAGATTTACGTAATGAACATGAAACTGAAGAGGTTTACTATTATATATATGACCCTATTACAGCGCTTTTTTAAACAAGCGCTGTAATAGGTCTCATCATTTTATTTTTAAAAGCCTATTACAGCGCTTTTTCATAAGCCTTTTAGAGCGCTTGTCAAAAAGCGCTGTAATAGACCTTCCATATACAATTTTTAAAAGACCATTTTACAGCGCTTATGTGGAAAGCGCTGTAATAGACCTTCCACATACAATTTTTAAAAGACCCTTTTACAGCGCTTGTGTGGAAAGCGCTGTAAAAGACCTTCCTATTTTATTTTTTAACCCTACTACAGCGCTTTTTCAGAAAAGCGCTCTAATAGGGTTCTATATATTAAACGACTCTTTGTTTTACCATGTCCAAAGGCTGTTTTTTACAACGCTTATGTGGAAAGCGCTGTAAAAGACATTCCTATTTTATTTTTTAGCCATATTACAGCGCTTTTTTAGAAAAGCGCTCTAATAGGGTTCTATGTATGAAATAATTCTTTGTTTTATTATGTCCACTGACTCTTTGTTTTACAGCGCTTAATTCGTGAGCCCTTTTACAGCCCTGTCCAATAAACCCTAAACCCTATAATAATATATTTTATTCAAAATTAGTTAAATTATTTTTACATAAGCCCTGTAATAATTTGTTTCTTCCAAAATAGTTAAATTATTTTTTCTTCCAAATTGTGTTTAACTGATCAACTCAAGTTCAAGCTAAATTGTGTATAACTTGAACTTAAATTTTTTTTGCTAAATTACATGTATAAGTTGAGTATACAATTACATACAGTATAAGCATAAATACCAAAATGCTCAATATGTTTGTAAATCCATTAATGATGCCAAAACATTTGTTTGTCCAATACATAAATACCAAAATACATAATTAAATACCAAAATACCAAAACACATTAAGATGCCCTTCTTCTTTTCTTGGTGGGATTCACATTTGTTTGTCCATTAATGATACGAAACGATGGATTAATCCAAATTCCCTCATCATGATCATCTCTAAGATATAAACCATCATTAGTTGAACCAATTTCATGTGGTTGTGATGTTGCAAAGAAAAGATCATTACCAACATCTTCATCATTATTGTTATCATCACTTATTTTATTGGTCGATAGGACAACGGACCATTTATCATCCGCAGGATCAGTGACATAAAACACTTGTTGAGCTTGCGACGCTAAAATAAAAGGCTCATCTTTGTATCCCACCCTATTAAAGTCGACAAGCAAGAACCCTGACTCATCAATCCGAACGCCATTATTATTATCGACCCACTTGCAACCAAATATGGGAACACGAAACATTGTGTAGTCTAGCTCCCATATGCGCTCGATAACCCCAAAATATGATAGATTTGCATATATTGGGTTCTTGTCTTTTGCACTTGAGATATGCATCGCTTCAGCTACGAGAGTGACTCCGCTATTTTGCATAGTTGTTTGATCATCTTGTTCTTTTGTATAAAATATGTAGCCGTTAATTACATAACCGGTGTAAGAAAAGACATGTAAACTCGGACCATTTGCTAGCCACCTCAATCTCTGTGAAATTGATTCGGGGTCTACATCAAACTTTGACTTTATGTGATTTTTTAACCATGTTATGAAACTTCGATTGTGCTCTCGAGTTATCCAATTTTGATTCCTATTCATGTTCAAACTAGATAATTGATCCATGTGTATTGTAACATACGGCTGAACCATTGTGCAAAACATACAATTGTGTCTGCTCTCATTCTGTCCTTGATATAGTCATTATTCTCTTTCTAATTATCCCTTCTCCTGATAATCTTCCCAAATGACGAGACATGGGAAGCCCTATGGATTCAACATTTGACAGATATTCAGTACAAAATTCAGCAGCTTCTTCAACAATGTACCGTTCAGCAATACAACCTTCTGGTCGACTTCTACTTTTTACGTACCCTTTTAATATTTTCATATATCGTTCTATCGGGTACATCCATCTCATATAAGCTGGCCCACAAAGTTGTGTCTCCTTAACAAGATGAACAGTAAGGTGAACCATTATATCAAAAAACGAGGGCGGGAAGTACATTTCAAGCTCACACAAAGTAACAACAATTTCCCTCTGCAATCTCGGTAATTTCTGAGGATCAATCACTTTACTACAAATTTCCCTGAAGAAGAAACATAATTTAGTTATGGTTCGGCGAACTTTTTCAGGTAAAATTGAACGTATACCTATTGGTAGCAAATGCTCCATTAGAATATGAGCATCATGGGTCTTCAAACCTTTTAACTTGAGGTCTTTCATGCAAACTAAAGTTTTAATGTTTGAAGAGTATCCTTCTGGAACTTTAACTTCATGTAGAAATTTACACAAAACAATTTTTTCCTTTCTATATAGAGTATGAGCGGCTGGAGGTAGATATGTGCGATTTCCTTTCTTTACGGGACCCAATTCATTTCTTATTCCCATATCGACCAAGTCCAATCTTGCATTGATGCCATCCTTAGACTTTCCTGGTACATTGAGTAACGTACCAATAACACTGTCAAATACATTTTTCTCAATATGCATCACATCGAGAAAATGTCTTACATACAATGACTTCCAATATGGCAATTCAAAGAAAATTGACTTTTTCTTCCACCCAGTTTTGACCAGCTCTCCCGCAAAAGGTTTGCCAAATTTATATGTCAAACCTTGTACCTTGTCAAGTATTTGATATCTAGTCGATGCTACAAGAGCTCTATCTTCCTCTGATTTTCCATTGAATGCATTTCTCCACCCACGATACTGATGACTATAAGGTAAAAATCTACGATGTCCAAGAAATACATTCTTCTTACGATGTTTCAACCGCATCCAATTTGTACTCTCTTCACATATAGGACACACACACTGACCTTTAATGCTATATCCTGATAAATTACCATATGCTGGAAAATCATTAATTGTGCCGAACATCATAGCCCTCAAATTGAAACATTCTTTCTTATACCCGTCATAGACTTCTACACCTGTCTCCCACATAATTTTTAAATCTTCAATTAAAGGAGCCAAGTATACGTCGATATCGTTCCCCGGTTGTTTGGGTCTAGAAATTAACAGAGACAACATCATAAACTTACGCTTCATACATAACCATGGAGGTAGATTATAAATCAATAAAATCACAGGCCACGTGCTGTGTGAGATGCTTTGAAGACCATGTGGATTCATTCCATCAGTAGAAAGTGCAAGGCGTAGATTTCTCGACTCTATCCCGAATTCAGGATACTCGTGATCAATTTTTGCCCATTGCGGAGAATCCGCAGGGTGTCGAAACTTTCCATCTCTAATTCTTTCATCTGCATGCCATGTCAAGTGTTTTGAATCTTCTTCACTGCGATACATGCGCCTAAATCTTGGTATTAAAGGAAAATACCACACGACTTTTGCTGGAGTAGATTCTTTCTTCTTATATCGAGATACATTGCATTTCTGACACGCCTTTAGTAATTCATATTCATTTCGAAATAAAATGCAATCATTAGGACACGCGTGAATCCTTTCATAACTCATACCAATAGAGCATAAAATTCGTTTAGCTTCATAGGTTCTACTGGGAAGTTCGTTATCATCTGGCAACATATCTTTTAAGAGGGTTAGTAATTATGTGAAGCTTTTATCAGACCATCCATTACTCGCTTTTAAGTTGTACAACTTTAGTATCGCCGAAAGTCTTGTGAATTTAGTACAACCATTATATAATGGTTTCTCTGCAGCACTCAACAAGCTCTCAAACATTTTAGGACAATCACGAAGATCTTCTTCAACTGCTTTTGCAATCTCCTCAACTCGGTCTGGCTCATATGTATCTGTGTCGAAATCAGTTGAAACATATGTATCTGTGCGAGTATTATCATTGATTTTCTCACCATGTCTTATCCAACATGTATAGCTTTGATCAATTCCATACCATACTAAATGTCCTTCCAATTCATCTGCTCTAATGCGTTTTCCAAAACAACACTTTAAACAAGGACAAACGACTCTATTTGGATCTTTTGCATTCATCACTGCAAACTCAATAAACTCCTTCACTCCATTTTCATACTCTTTTGTCAATCGATTGGCAGACATCCATTTCCGGTCCATTTATATGACCTATATATATAAATGCAGTTACACAATAAGCATGATTTCAAGTCTGATATATTATGACCTATATATATATTGATAATACACATATAAATAAAATTTATCAGAAACCCTATTATATCATGCAACAATTTATATCAGTAAGCATGATTTCAATTCTGATATATTATGACCTATATCAGTCTGATATATTATAAATAAAATTTATCAGTAACAAATTATATCAATAACAATAAACAATATTATTTCAAGTTTTTGATCATGTAACAATGTAACAATTTCATGTAACAAATGTAACAATGTAACAATTTATCAATTTCATGTAACAATTTCATGTAACAATGTAACAATTTCAAATTATATCATGTAACAATTTATCAGTTTGAATTAGTGACAACAACAAATAAATAAAATAAATTTGAATTACCTGAGACAACGTTGATGATCAATTTGTTTTAAAGGAGGAAGAAGTAAATCAATTTGTAGATGGGCGCACACGAGGGGTTCGCAGGGGAGGGGATATGAGATTTCGTAGGATTTTGACAACGTATTAAATTTGTTTTAAATTTGATTTTATTTACTTAAAGTGAACGCTTCTTATTTGAAATGAATGATTTTACAGCGCTTTCTAAAAAAGCGCTGTAATAGGTCCTATAAAAATTTAATGGGCAAGCCTATTACAGCGCTTGTCTAAAAAGCGCTGTAATAGGTCAACCAATGACACAAAGCGCAAGGCTTTTACAGCGCTTTATTTTAAAGCGCTCAGAAAGCGCTGTAAAAGCCTATGCAATAGCGCTTGATTTACAGCGCTTTCTGAAGAAGCGCTGTAAAAGGCTATGTGATAGCGCTTTCTGACCCTATATGACCCTACAACAGCGCTTTTTTTACAGCGCTTGTAGAAAAAGCGCTGTTGTAGCCTCCGTTATTTTTAAAAATTTATATTACAGCGCTTGTATTTAATATGCGATGTAAAAGACGCGCTATAAAATGTCATTTTTTGCGTAGTGAATGTTGAACGACACTGAACTGCAAGAGGTCCCACTTCAATAGGCTTTGCCGCTCAACATCAACTAACAAGGTTATCTAGTGTGACCAAGATAAGGTCAGATTCGAGAAGAAAAGAGAGGGAAGGCAGAATAAAGAAAGGGAAAGATGAAGGTTTATACATTTGCAAAAGAGATGGAAGAGGATGGAGGGAAAGAAATACCAACAATGCATCCATTTCACCCGCACAAACTTCATCACCGAAGAATCAAATGTTGAAACAAAGTTGATGGTGCTTTACAAGCACTAAAACTAAAAGATTAGTCCAAAAAACTCTCTTAATCGGATCCGATCTTAGAGAAATTGATTATATTAAAAAAATATTAATATAATAACTTTTATTCACTAAAATCATGGTTTTCTTAATTAAATTAATTATTTGATACTCATCACAAAATGTGAATATATACCGATGTCGATAACAAAATTATTCCAAAACTTAAATTACGTAAAAACATAATTAAATATATAATAATATAATGTGACTTCAAACCATTAGTCGTTAGATATTATATTTAATAAAACGATCTTATAGTTGAATTTGTAAAATAAAAAGTAATCTTTAATTTGTTAAAAAAAAAAACATTAGTCGAAAAGACCTAGACCAAGTAGAGAAATATCTGTAATTCACAATTGAAAAAATATATATATTTAATTTAAATTAAATTAAATATATTAATTTTTTTATTTATATTTAAGGCGGAAGTGGTATTTTGATATTATTTTGTATATCAAGTTTTCTTTCACATTTCTTATATATTTTTGTGTTCATTCTTAATAATATCTATCTTTTTGGACTCTTTCACAAGATGCCGAATCAGGGGTGACCATTGTTCGACGATTTATTAGTTTTCTTTACATAGTATGTCAGTGGTTGATTATCCATTAAATTTTAAAGAAAAACTTGTGGACCACATATTGACTAACTTAAGCTCTTGCAGTGTAGTGAAATTATATATGCATAAAAAACTAATGTTGCATGAATTAAATTAATTGAAATAATCTCCAATGCTCCTCCAAGCAGAAATTCGTACTTCACATGCCGTGTTGAAACTTTGAAAGCATATCGTATGCAATCACATGGAAATTAAAGTGCTTTTCATTTTCAAATTTCTACTACAGTGGTTCTATTATTGGACCACTTGATGATTTCAAAGGAGGATGAGGAATACAATCTATTGATGTCATCACTATTAACTGAAATTAATGCCATTGAGCAATCCAATATGATTGTGGTAATTTATTTGGAAATTTTGAAAGAGATAAAGTCTCGAGATTATAAAGAATCATATTCCTGCATGATAAATCGGTTTTATAATCTAATATATTAATAGAATAAAACGGTTTTATAATCTAATATATTAATAGAATAAAAGAGTTAATAAAAAATAAACTCCTCTTATTACTAAGGCATTAAGGCAATCTTATATTTCCTATTTTATAAAAAAGAATTAAATCTATGAAGAAGGAGAGGGTAATTTTATACAACAATATGACCTACTAGTATCACTAGTATGTTATATTATTCTTGAACCATTTAGTTTCATATGAAAGAAAATGGATTTATTAAAGGGTTGGAAAGGGGAGGAGAGACGTGAAATAGGGATACGTTTCATTCAAAAGAAAAGAATGTGAAGAGATGAGAGATATTTGGTTTGTTACTGTAATGCGGTGTGAAATATTATTCTGTAATCTTATTTTTCCACTAATAAAGGGGATGAAAGAAATATTTAATAATTTTTTTGTTGTGTTGATTTACTCAGTTTCTCTTCTCTCCAAATCCTCAAAATGAAAGGAGAGCAAACTAAGCTCTAAGAGGATTTTGGTTCCTTTCCCCTCTAAAAATTAAATTGAATATAAAAACTTAAAAATATATCTCTTATCCTTTATCTCTTCTTCATCTATCTTCAACCAAACACACCTTAAAAAACATTGCAGGATTAATGTAGACAACCAACATTTTGCCAAATGGAGTAATTATTTGTAGAACTAATAATGATTTTCTGCTGCTCGTTATCTTATCATTTCTTTATATTTATATATGACAATTTTGAATTTAAACTTATTTTATATTTATTGTTTATATTTGTAATAATGTCTATAAAAATGATGTAGGCATATTATTAAAAATTATTTCATTTTAAAATTGTTTTCCATAACAATTTTGCTATAATTCAAGTTATTAGTTTTAAAACGAAATTAATTTTTTTTTTTATAAATCAGACATCTTTCACACGTTAGTGTGTAAATTAATCTTTCAAATCAAATAGAAATATTACAATAAATGACAAATTTTTCTCTCAAAGATCTTTAACACTATTACATTTCTAAGGCCGATTTCAAACTCAAATCTATTAATTAAATTCGACTTTAAGTTATCAAGTTTAATTAAAAGTAAATTTCCAGTACTTGAATATTATTTAACCCAACATGATATTAGGTTGGATTAAATTACATATACATAATGTATTCCATTTGAAACTTGACTTTGTAATATTTAACCCGAAACAGTTAATTATATCTATTATCACAACAGAGGTTATAGTGGTGCCAAACAAATGCCAGTAAGGATCACAAGTCTAAATTCAAAGCTCCTTTGAATAAGTAAAGACCAAAACAACAACTTTTCCAATTCACGTTGGCATTTCATATCAAGAACGTGCCAATCATAGATTCATAAAATAGGCCAGGTTTTTATTTTCCTTAAAGAAAAGGCCAAGTTTTTATTTGTTTAAAGCAAGTAGCTTATAACCAATAAGTAGTGTAACTTTCAACAAAGGCCACAAATTTCAATTTGGGCTCAAAAATATAGTGGCCCCTCATGTTTTGGTCTAGATTAGGCATTATCATGTGAACCTACTATACTCCTACACCTGACATGTTCCTAAACATTCTTCATAGTTATCACTTATATCAAACAGTATTATTTAATGTTGCTTGACTCGCTATATATATACTTTCTAGAGATGACAATTCAATTCAAACTCACTAAGTCTTTTTCTTCTATAAATTAATATCATTTAATATTTTTCAAATTGATTCATTCCATATCTAGTTTTCTACATTATGAAGACAACAAGTAACAGATTTGTGGGGATAGTTCAAGCAAAACAGAAACTTCAAAGAACACTTTCACAAAGAATTAGAATGGCTTCAGCAGTTGCTGATGTTCCAAAAGGACATTTGGCAGTGTATGTTGGAAAAGACTATAAGAGGTTTGTAATTCCAATATCTTATTTGAGTCATCCTTTATTCAAAGATTTATTGGATTGGGCTGAACAAGAATTTGGATTCAATCACCCAATGGGAGGTCTCACAATTCCATGCACCGAAGATTATTTCCTTTGTCTAACTTCTTCTCTTAATTAATTAGTAGTAGTTGTTTGTTCAAATGAAGGAAAATGGGTTTCGTGAAATTGACCCATTGGATTGAACAACAATATTTGGTTTTTTATTTTATTTTATTTTTTGATGCTACCAATTGTTAGATAGGAGCAAATTAATCTGGTCTCTTCAATTCATGATGTACCGGATATTCATCTTAATCTAATAATAACATCCTATATAGTCTTGTGATTACCGTATAAATTGGGCAGTATATTAGCTTAACTTTTATGATATTCACTTCACTTTTTTTTATTTATATATATATATATATATATACACTACGTTTCTCTCTGCAATGTTTCATATTCTCTATCTCAACACTTTTAAAATTTCTTAAATATGCACTTTTGACTGAATTTATGGAATTTAGAATTACATGACCACACCAAAAAGTAAAAACAATACTTTCTTATTGTTAAGAAAGCTATTGAAGATAGCACCCAGAATGAAGTTCTCCTTTTTTGGATATCTAAGTGGATCTTACGTGTACTATTTTATAAATAAATAAAGTTTTTCTCATTCATTTATAATTTTTTTTATTAGTAGTACCGAATAAACTTCAAATTCTTCTAAATTAATTCTAACTAAATATAGATACTTTTTATTAAATGAGTTCCACCAATAAATATATTCTGTTTGAGTTATTTCTTTTACATTTTCTTCATCACTTTTTTCTAAGAGGGAAATCTTGTGCAAAAAATTTACTGAGATAGAAAGAAGGAGATAGTGATGGAGAGAACATATATAAAGGATTTAAATCTAATTATATTATTATATTTCAACAAAATTTATTTATTTTAATATAATTTATTAAGTGGAATCTTCAATAAGTGAAAAGAAATAGTTCTTTAATAGACATGCTTCTAAATAGGAATCACACTTTTTTACTCCACAATATTGTGAGTGTCTATTTAACTTAAAATAGAATCTCTCGTTATAGATGATCTTACATTTTGTAACACAAAGTTTGATGTAATTCGAAAACAAAATATTGACAAAACAAATTACATAAAATCAAACTTTAAATATATCATGATAAAATTTGAGTTAAATCTAATGCAATCACACAAATTTCTCTTAATTGGCTTACAAAGTAAAAGATACATGTCTCTCATTCATAAACAGTTTTTAAGGTCATATCACATTTAAGGTGAATCTCTCAACAATATCATAAAATAAAAATATTACTTTAGGTGTAAATATATTTTATAATAAATGATAAATTTATTAAACAAATTTAAAATGGAAAGGCACACATGAGATATTGAGATAGATAGCATATAGATGGCAATTGCACAATTTGAAAATGTTGCACATAATATATTGTGGATCAATTGAAAATAATTCAAAACTTCAACAATTGAAGTTGCTATCTTATAAGAAGAAGATCAGAGTCTTTCACCTCTTTATTTAAGCAATGTTGACTAAAAAAAATAAAAATGAAAACAAATATAAAATTAAATTTTTGAAACATTAATATTTATTTTTCTTTTTCAAATTGACATTAATTAGATATTAATCTCAGTGAACGTAATTCAAATTTTGAACAATACAAATACAAAATAAATTCATTAATACTCTAGAGTTTTATTAAGACCAATACCCTATATGATACACTATTCCCAGCATAAAAGCCATATGCACATATTAGAGCAAGACCAAATGGTCATTATCCTAAAAACAAGATCTCCTGTTTTGACTGCATTGAGATAAAGTCCTCACCCTATCCATTCCTCTGCAAATCTCATCCGTTTAACTGTTTATACAGTTTCGCGCCCACAGTCATCCTTTTCTTGTTTCCTGTTAAATAAACGCGAACAAAAATATACACTACATGTGTGCGCGTGCTAATTAAATTCAGAATTTTGAATGTGAACATTATAATATAGTAATTGACAGGTACGTTTAGTAGATAGAAATTGATAATATCAAGAAAACAATTCACGAATTCATCTCGATTAACATACATTCAATTCGTCAAACCCACACTCACGTCAAGAACGTGACCACTTTCAACAACACACGTCATACAAACACACAGCTTTTTATTTTTGTTAAACAAAAACGGTGGGCAATTGAATTAAGTGAATCGCCAACTTGGACCTCTCTTACAGATAGGCTCACATCATGCCATTGCCACATTACTATTACCAACGTTTTTTTATTGCGTTCATTTTAACTGTATCTACATGCAAAAATTCCTCATGAATAATCAACGACCATTTCATTTAAATGTTTATAAACCTATACTACATATATATAAGTCCTGTTTGGTTCAGAATTTAAAAGTGTGTTTTTACTCATTTTTTAACTAAAAAAAAGAGTTCAATTCATACATGGGTATCTATATGCTTCTGGAGATGATTCAACATGCAAAGAAAATCTTACGATTGCGGTCTCATCTTAAATACTACTCAAAGCACCATTTTTCAGGAAAAAGTTCCAAGAAAATTGTTCATCATGTCCCAAAAGGTCATTTTGCGGTGTATGTGGGTGATAAAAAGGAAGATGAATGTATAAGGCGGTTTGTGATTCCAATATCATACTTGAAGCAACCTCTCTTTCAAGCCTTGTTGAATCGTGCTGAGGAAGAGTTTGGTTTTGAACACCCAATGAGAAATATTGTTATTCCATGTGCCATTCATGATTTTCTTACACTCACTTCTCATTTCGATAATAGTTGTTGCACTTAGGGTGTGGACAAAGTTCATTCTAATCTAGAACTGTTTTAAAATTGAATCGAATCAGTTTTCAATTCAAAAAAATTGAACTGAACTGATTTTCAATTCGAAAAATCGAACCAAACTGATTCTATAAATTAGTGAACCAACTTGCACCAGCAAAAAAATCCTCTAATTCTTATTCGTTAACCAACTTATAATTAACTTACATAAGCATTTCTTTTCAGTGTACTAATCCACTTTTGTATTTCATCTATTCACATGTAATACTATAATGATTACCTTTTTTTTCTTTAACTTTTTTTTTTAAGGTGAACTATTTGTTTCAGAAGAGTGAAACTAATACTACTTCAAATGTTATTGTATATTCATAATAATTTTTCTTCTCATAGTGATTACTCCCTCTACTTTAAATAAAAAATACATTACCTTCTTTTAAGTGAATTTTATTTATATTTTGAGACGGAGTAATGAAAGAGAAGCAGCATGCAAAAAGACTAACAAATGCACTATTTGCGGCAGAACTTGTGCAAAGATATCAGAGCACCTACAATAGTTTTTTTTTTTCAAAAGCAAAATTGTATATTAATATGAAACACAAAATGTGTCAAAAGAGTACAATAATGTCCGAGTAATAGCAGCAAAAAGTAAGTGGAGAATTACACCACAAGCACTACGCCAAAAATGACATTTTATAGCGCGTCTTTTACAGCGCTTATTAAATACAAGCGCTGTAATATAAATTTTTAAAAATAACGGAGGCTACAACAACGCTTTTTTTACAAGTGTTGTAAAAAAAGCGTTGTTGTAGGGTCATATAGGGTCAAAAAGCGCTACCACATAGCCTTTTACAGCGCTTCTTCAGAAAACGCTGTAAATCAAGCGCTATTGCATAGCCTTTTACAGCGCTTTGTGAGCGCTTTAAAAAAAAGCGCTGTAAAAAGTAGCGCTCCCACCTTATGTTACATAGCTTTTAAAGCGCTTCTTGTGTAAGCGCTGTAAAAGCCTTGCGCTTTGTGTCATTGGTTGACCTATTACATCGCTTTTTATACAAGCGCTGTAATAGGCTTGCCCATTCACATTTTTATAGGACCTATTAGAGCGCTTTTTTAACAAGCGCTATAAAATCATTCATTTCAAATAAGAAGCGTTCACTTTAAGTAAATAAAAACAAATTTAAAACAAATTTAATATGTTGTCCAAACCCTACGAACTTTCATCTCCCCTCCCCTGTGAACCCTCGTGTGCGCCCATCTACAAATTGATTTACTTCTTCCTCCTTTAAAACAAATTGATCATCAACGTTGTCTCAGGTACTTTATTTTATTTATTTGTTGTTGTCACTAATTCAAACTGATAAATTGTTACATGATATTAGATATATATATATATATATATAGGTCATAATATATATCAAACTTGAAATAATGTTTATTGTTACTGATATAATTTGTTACTGATAAATTTTATTTATAATATATCAGACTGATATAGGTCATAATATATCAGACTTGAAATCATGCTTACTGATATAAATTGTTACATGATATAATAGGGTTTCTGATAAATTTTATTTATATGTGTATTATCAATATATATATATATATATATATATATATATATATATATAGGTCATAATATATCATACTTGAAATCATGCTTATTGTGTAACTGCATTTATATATATAGATCATATAAATGGACCGGAAATGGATGTCTGCCAATCGATTGACAAAAGAGTATGAAAATGGAGTGAATGAGTTTATTGAGTTTGCAGTGATGAATGCAAAAGATCCAAATAGAGTCGTTTGTCCTTGTTTAAAATGTTGTTTTGGAAAACGCATTAGAGCAGATGAATTGGAAGGACATTTAGTATGGTATGGAATTGATCAAAGCTATACATGTTGGATAAGACATGGTGAGAAAATCAATGATAATACTCGCACAGATACATATGTTTCAACTGATTTCGACACAGATACATATGAGCCAGACCGAGTTGAGGAGATTGCAAAAGCAGTTGAAGAAGATCTTCGTGATTGTCCTAAAATGTTTGAGAGCTTGTTGAGTGATGCAGAGAAACCATTATATAATGGTTGTACTAAATTCACAAGACTTTCGGCGATACTAAAGTTGTACAACTTAAAAGCGAGTAATGGATGGTCTGATAAAAGCTTCACAGAATTACTAACCCTCTTAAAAGATATGTTGCCAGATGATAATGAACTTCCTAGTAGAACCTATGAAGCTAAACGAATTTTGTGCTCTATTGGTATGAGTTATGAAAGGATTCACGCGTGTCCTAATGATTGCATTTTATTTCGAAATGAATATGAATTACTAAAGGCGTGTTCGAAATGCAATGTATCTCGATATAAGAAGAAAGAATCTACTCCAGCAAAAGTCGTGTGGTATTTTCCTATAATACCAAGATTTAGGCGCATGTATCGCAGTGAAGAAGATTCAAAACACTTGACATGGCATGCAAATGAAAGAATTAGAGATGGAAAGTTTCGACACCCTGCGGATTCTCCGCAATGGGCAAAAATTGATCACGAGTATCCTGAATTCGGGATAGAGTCGAGAAATCTACGCCTTGCACTTTCTATTGATGGAATGAATCCACATGGTCTTCAAAGCATCTCACACAACACGTGGCCTGTGATTTTGTTGATTTATAATCTACCTCCATGGTTATGTATGAAGCGTAAGTTTATGATGTTGTCTCTGTTAATTTCTGGACCCAAACAACCGGGGAATGATATCGACGTATACTTGGCTCCTTTAATTGAAGATTTAAAAATTATGTGGGAGACAGGTGTAGAAGTCTTTGACGGGTATAAGAAAGAATGTTTCAATTTGAGGGCTATGTTGTTCGGCACAATTAATGATTTTCCAGCATATGGTAATTTATCAGGATATAGCATTAAAGGTCAGTGTGCGTGTCCTATATGTGAAGAGAGTACAAATTGGATGTGGTTGAAACATTGTAAGAAGAATGTATTTCTTGGACATCGTAGATTTTTACCTTATAGTCATCAGTATCATGGGTGGAGAAATGCATTCAATGGAAAATCAGAGGAAGATAGAGCTCCTGTAGCATCGACTGGATATCAAATACTTGATAAGGTACAAGGTTTGACCAATAAATTTGGCAAACCTTTTGCGGGAGAGCTGGTCAAAACTGGGTGGAAGAAAAAGTCAATTTTCTTTGAATTGCCATATTGGAAGTCATTGTGTGTAAGACATTTTCTCGATGTGATGCATATTGAGAAAAATGTATTTGACAGTGTTATTGGTACGTTACTCAATGTACCAGGAAAGTCTAAGGATGGCATCAATGCAAGATTGGACTTGGTCGATATGGGAATAAGAAATGAATTGGGTCCCGTAAAGAAAGGAAATCGCACATATCTACCTCCAGCCGCTCATACTCTATCTAGAAAGGAAAAAATTGTTTTGTGTAAATTTCTACATGAAGTTAAAGTTCCAGAAGGATACCCTTAAAACATTAAAACTTTAGTTTGCATGAAAGACCTCAAGTTAAAAGGTTTGAAGACCCATGATGCTCATATTCTAATGGAGCATTTGCTACCAATAGGTATACGTTCAATTTTACCTGAAAAAGTTTGTCGAACCATAACTAAATTATGTTTCTTCTTCAGGAAAATTTGTAGTAAAGTGATTGATCCTCAGAAATTACCGAGATTGTAGGGGGAAATTGTTGTTACTTTGTGTGAGCTTGAAATGTACTTCTCGCCCTCGTTTTTTGATATAATGGTTCACCTTACTGTTCATCTTGTTAAGGAGACACAACTTTGTGGGCCAGCTTATATGAGATGGATGTAGCCGATAGAACGATATATGAAAATATTAAAAGGGTACGTAAAAAGTAGAAGTCGACCAGAAGGTTGTATTGTTGAACAGTACATTGTTGAAGAAGCTGCTGAATTTTGTACGAAATATCTGTCAAATGTTGAATCCATAGGGCTTCCCATGTCTCGTCATTCGGGAAGATTATCAGGAGAAGGGATAATTGGAAAGAGAATAATGACTATATCAAGGACAGAATGGGAGCAGGCACAGTTGTATGTTCTGCACAATGATGATGAGGCTCAGCCGTATGTTACAATACACATGGATCAATTATCTAGTTTGAACATGAATAGGAATCAAAATTGGATAACTCGAGAGCACAATCGAAATTTCATAACATGGTTAAAAAATCACATAAAGTCAAAGTTTGATGTAGACCCCGGATCAATTTCACAGAGATTGAGGTGGCTAGCAAATGGTCCGAGTTTACATGCCTTTTCTTACACCGGTTATGTAATTAACGGCTACACATTTTATACCAAAGAACAAGATGATCAAACAACTATGCAAAATAGCGGAGTCACTCTCGTAGCTGAAGCGATGCATATCTCAAGTGCAAAAGACAAGAACCCAATATATGCAAATCTATCATATTTTGGGGTTATCGAGCGCATATGGGAGCTAGACTACACAATGTTTCGTGTTCCCATATTTGGTTGCAAGTGGGTCGATAATAATAATGGCGTTCGGATTGATGAGTCAGGGTTCTTGCTTGTCGATTTTAATAGGGTGGGATACAAAGATGAGCCTTTTATTTTAGCGTCGCAAGCTCAACAAGTGTTTTATGTCACTGATCCTGCGGATGATAAATGGTCTGTTGTCCTATCGACCAATAAAATAAGTGATGATAACAATAATGATGAAGATGTTGGTAATGATCGTTTCTTTGCAACATCACAACCACATGAAATTGGTTCAACTGATGATGGTTTATATCTTAGAGATGATTATGATGAGGGAATTTGGATTAATCCATCGTTTCGTATCATTAATGGACAAACAAATGTGAATCCCACCAAGAAAAGAAGAAGGGCATCTTAATGTGTTTAATAGTATAATCCATGTAATCTGAATTGATTCATGTGTAATTTAATTGTTTGATCTGCCATATATTGAGCATTTTGGTATTTATGCTTATACTGTATGTTTGATCATTTTGGTATTTAGCATTTTGGTATAATGGACAAACAAATGTTTGATCTGCCATATATTGAGCATTTTGGTTTGATCTGCCATATATTGAGCATTTAAGTTCAAGTTATAAATGTAATTTAGCTTGAACTTGACTTGATCAGTTAAACACAGTTTGGAAGAAAAAATAATTTAACTATTTTGAAAGAAAATAAATTATTACAGGGCTTATGTAAAAATAATTTAACTAATTTGGAAGAAAATAAATTATTAAAGGGCTTATGTAAAAATAATTTAACTAATTTGGAAGAAAATAAATTATTACAGGGCTGTAAAAGGGCTCACGAGTTAAGCACTGTAAAACAAAGAGTCATTGGACATGATAAAACAAAGAATCATTTCATATATAGAACCCTATTAGAGCGCTTTTCTAAAAAAGCGCTGTAACAGGGTTAAAAAATAAAATAGAAAGGTCTTTTACAGCGCTTTCCACATAAGCGCTGTAAAACACAGCCTTTAGACATGGTAAAACAAAGAGTCATTTCATATATAGAACCCTATTAGAGCGCTTTTCTACAAAAGCGCTGTAATAGGGTTAAAAATAAAATAGGAATGTCTTTTACAGCGCTTTCCACATAAGCGCTGTAAAACACAGCCTTTGGACATGGTAAAACAAAGAGTCATTTAATATATAGAACCCTATTATAGCGCTTTTTTAAAAAAGCGCTGTAATAAGGTTAAAAATAAAATAGGAATGTCTTTTACAGTGCTTTCCACATAAGCGCTGTAAAAGGGTCTTTTAAAGCGTTTGCATATAATAAAACAATGAGGCATTTTAAAGTGCTTTCTGTATAAGCGCTGTAAAAGGCTTTTAAAAATATAAAATTAAGGAGGTCTTTTACAGCGCTTTTTGACAAGCGCTTTAAAAGGCTTATGAAAAAGCGCTGTAATAGGCTTTTAAAAATAAAATGATGAGACCTATTACAGTGCTTGTTCAAAAAAGCGCTGTAATAGGGTCATATATATAATAGTAAACCTCTTCAGTTTCATGTTCATTACGTAAATTTTTCAGTTTCCTCTGCGCGTTCTCTTTCTCCTTGCGAATCCTACGAACCCTACGAGAGTTTCAGTTTTCCTTGTTTCTTCCTCATTACTTACTCTCATCCTAGACCTATGATCGTACGTAAACATCATAATCCTCAAGTAATCCCGTTTTTATCCTCGTTTTCGTCTGCGAACCCCGTAACCCTACCATCGTTCGTAACCGTTCGTCCTCGTTTTCATCGTCTTCTGCGCCGTTCGTCTGTGAACCCGTAACCCTAAGCATTTTACAAGGACTATTTCAGGTATTGTAGTTATTATTTTTTTGTTTCACTAAAATGCATGTTAACTTTTTGTTGCTACGTACTTAGACTAAACTGAACCGCATGTTGATGTGCTGAACTGAACTGCATATATGTTGATGTTGAACTGCATGTTGTAGATAAATAGATACCAACAAGGGGTTAGATTGTCAAAATGAAGAAGTTGGCAACACTAAGACTTACGAAAATGAAGTCAAACGTGGTGCAACAATAATGCAAAATGTTATAAAAGCAAGAAGTACTGGGCAAAAATTTGAGGTATACTTTGTTGTTTTCTGTATCTGTTGTTTGCTATTAATATATTATACCTTGTTTGCTGTTAATACATTGAGTTACTTACTATATTAGTTTATTAGGTTGGATGGAATGAGAGTGGTCAACCAATTGACCCCAACAGTTCCATATTTGTTAGTTATATTGGAGCTGTTGTTCGTCAAAATATACCAATCACAATAGATGATTGGAGAGATAAGGCATTGCAGGATGCCAAAGATGTATTGTGGGCTGATATACAAGTAATTTTTTTACTCCGCCCTATTATTTATAAATTTTACAATATACTGCTTTGAAGTATTTTACTCAAACTACATATTTATTTGGTTTGCAGTCAGCTTTTGTTCTTGATGAGGTGAGAAAGAGCTGTGTACTCAGAGTTGCCGGGAAAATACACCGGGGCTTTAGATCTCACCTCTCTAATTGTTATTTAAAAAAACGTGAAGGAAATACGATTGCGGAAGCTCCAAAAATATATAAACATTATATATCAAATGAGGAATGGAGCGCATTCGTATCAAAACGTTCCAACCCCGCATTTGTTGTAAGTGATTAATTTATTAGCATTTGTTTTTTATTATTCATATTCATAGCGTAGTTTAAATTTTTACTAGATTGTTATTTTTTTATTTAGAATATTAGTAAAGCAAATCGCGAGAGGGCAAAAATTATTCCCCACCCATACAAGAAATCTCGTATGGGATATGCTCGTCTAGAGCAAAAACTTGTAAGTATACTATCTAACTAATGTGGTATATTTAATTAATGTGGTATATTATAAACTATACTATCTAACTAATATTTTGTTTATGATCTTAACGATAATAGCTACAAGACACCCAATCCGATCAACCGTTGGGTCGTCATATATTGTGGAAGGAAACTCGTGTAAATAAAGACGAAGTGGTTGATAACGAAAATGTACAAAAAGTAATAGAACTTTGTGTAAGTATATTTATCACTTTAATATTTTTTAATATTGTATTTTAAAATGTTTTTGAACTTATCTTTTTAATCCTATGTGTATTTTAGGCGAATCTTGAATCGGAAAATCAAGAGGACAACAAGGCAAGTTGCAGGGACATATTGGGTAAAGTGTTTAATGTTCCTGAATATTCCGGCCGCGTGAGGGGGAAAGGATTTGGCGTAACTCCTAGAAGTTATTTTTCACAAGAGAAGCGCCAAAATCCATCTAACGAGGAAGTATTAGAGAATATTAGAGTATTAACGGAGCAAGTGGCCCTCTTGGTGAAGACAAATAAAGACAAGCAACTTGCGGACCAGCCCCAACGTGAAATTCACATTGAGAGTGAAAACGCAAGTTGCAACGTTGGTCTCAACAGTCTTCCTGAGGTAATTAATTACTTAATAAAATAAGAAATTCATTAAAGTTGCTTGTTTCACATATACTTATGTATTAATTAACCATTGATTTTAGGGGGTCACTCCATGCTTTCTATACTTATCCTCCCCTACTCATCGGAAGGTCGGAAAGGGAACATTGTGCAATGCTTCGGGGCGAAGTATTGCACAACACACTAATTCCTGCGGGCCATGTCAAAGTATCGCTAGTTATTGCGTTGGAACCAAATGCACTGTTGCCTGTACCGGACAACGATGCAGATTTGAATTATTTGGGCGAAGCAATTGGCAGCTACGTGGCATGGCCCAAACATCTTGTCTCCCTTGACAAGGTATGTTTAATTAATTGAAATGTATGTTTAATTGATTATATTTAATTGCTGAATTTTTTCCAATGTTAACTTTAATTTCACATTTATTTAGATTCAAACAAAGTCTAATAAAGGGAATGATAAGAAGATTCCCATAAATGAAACAGTCACATCGCCCGAAAAGGTTTGTAACTTATTCTGTAAGGTTTGTCATTTTTTCTGATTCAATAAACTAACAATTTGATTAACCTCATTTTTTTAGATTGAAACTAATAAACCACCCGCACAGCAAGCCAGCAAGCCAGCTACCGCACCACGACTGGATGTTCGTGGCAAAAATAAAGCCGGCAAACCTCAAAAATTAGAGGGTAATAAAACTGGCAAACTGCAAAAGCTGGAGGGTAATAAAACGGCCAAAATTGTTGCTGCTAAAAAACTGGATCGTGTAAAATCAGTTGCTGCTCCTGCTCCTAAAATAAGTCAGCCACGACTTGCTCCATATGGGTCGTCTCTTGACATACAGGCAAAAAAAAAATATGGGCAGCGACGATTCACGAATAATAAGCATGGATAAAGATCTATTCGGAGACGCGTATGAAAAATATTTTGGAAAATAGCACATATACAAAATTCTCGACCATAAGGAGCTGAGTGCTATTGTTATGAGCATTTACATGAGGTAAAAATTACTTTTCATCGCATTTATTTGTAATTAATTTAATTTATTGGTAATTAATCTAATTTGAAATTTTTATTGAAGGTTTTTGTATGAGAAGTTCGTGTGCGCGCGCAGATTGTCGAATAGATTTTCATTCTTGTCTCCGCATAAGAATTCGATGCTTAAACACGATTCAGCGAATGTAAATAAATACGTTTTAGATATACTTTTAGGAAATAAAGAGAAGGATAAGTTATTCCTTGCACCATATAATTCAGCGTACGTAATTATATATTCTATATTTATATCTTTATTAATTTATGAGATCTTAATTTATTAGTTGTTAAACTAAATTTTTGTTGTTGTAGGGCACATTGGGTGCTAATTGCAATCAATGCGACCTCTGAAGTTATATACTACCTAGATCCCTTGCACGACCATTACAACAATCGCCCCGAGTGAAAGACTTTGTTCGACACGTAAGTAATATTCATTTATTTTTTGCATATATGTATATATTAAGATCACATTTATTTATAATCACATTTATTTATTCGATAGTGCTTTACAAGTTTTTCGAGCTCAAAGAGGTGCGACATTGTCGAAGCTAAAGTCAAATAACATCACATGGATTCCAATAAAGGTTTGAAATATATGCTTTTAAATTTCACTTACAATCAATACACAATTAAATAATTATTGACTTATATGTTTTATTTTATAGTGCCCTCGTCAAACTAACAACATCGACTGTGGGTACTATGTATTGCGATTCATTAAGGAGATTGTTGATAAAAATCAAATTATAATCCCAGAAACGGTACGATATTTTAATTATTTGATTTTCATATATAAACTATGTTTATATTTGATTCTAACTTATTTATGTTCAATTTTTATATCAGTACTTTGACAATTCCAGTCCAACGTATTCTGAAAAAGAACTAACAGAGATAAAGGAAGACTGGTGTCGGTATGTGCTTGAAATGAATATTATTTGATTTGCTGGGAAATGGCAAGCTGCAAGGGATATGGTGTGCTGTTTGTGAATATAATATCTGATAGTTATATGAATAGGTAGTTGTGTGAATATGTAGTTATGTGATGTTGTGAACATGTAATTATGAACTGATTGTGTGTGAATATTTGTGCATATTTGTGCATTTTAAAACATAGTGAATCTGTTGTTGTTGTATATTCATTCTTGTGTGTTTTGTAGTGATGTTTTGTTGTTGTTGTGTACTACTGACTTGTGAAATGATTCTAGATGAAAATGATTTTGGAATAAAAATTGTGAACTGATTCTGGATTAAAAGACAACGCTTTTAAAAAAAGCGCTTTCTAAAAAAGCGCTTCTAAAATTTACAGCATCTTATTTAATAAAACTAAAAAAAAAAAAAAAAAAAAACACATTTTACAGCGCTTTCTCAAAAAAACGCTGTAATAGATGCATTGTTATGTACCTTTTACAGCGCTTTTTTGAAGAAGCGCTGTAAAAGGTGCAAAATAGTGCATAATAATGCATCTATTGAGTGCACCTACTACAGCGCTTCTTGGAAAAGCGCTGTAGTAGGTGCATAACAATGTATCTGGATAAGTGCACCTTTTACAGCGCTTTTATGGAAAAACGCTGTAATAGGTGCATAACAATGCATCTGGATAAGTGCACCTTTTACAGCGCTTTTGTGAAAAAGCGCTGTAATAGGTGCATAACAATGCATCTATATAAGTCCACCTTTTTTACAGCGCTTTTTTTTAAAAAAACAAGTGCTGTTACATCCTTTTACAGCGCTGGTAACTACAGCGCTTTTTTTTTTTTTAACAAAAGCGCTGTAATAGGCTTAAAAAAAGCGCTATAAAAAGCGTTTTTTCGCGTAGTGAAGCAGGACCTTTAAGTCAAATTAAAATAACACCAAAACCACCAACTTATAGTATGGAATTGGACTATATATATGCACTTAGAAAAAAACATAAGAAAAGTGTTGTCCTTCCCTTGTGTAGCACCAATCGGTGAACCAAGAACATGTTGCATAACTTTCGATTCTGAATCACCATTCCGCCTCATTTGCAGGTACCAGATCATACACCAAATCATATTTGCAGCTGTAGTTCACCCATATCATTTCTTGATTTTGTCCATGAAGTTCAACAAAATGTCCAATCCCACATTGAGTAGATATAAGTACTTAATATTAAAGATGTGAAATTAGTTACAAATTTATTACTTTAGTTAGTTAGTTATCTTATTTAGAAATTAGTTGTTCTAATTTAGATTTACAAGTCTCCTTGATCAATATTAAAAGTTATTTCTATTTTTCTCTCTTCCATAATTTTATATGAAGATTTTGCATATATGATATCAGAACGTTAATTATTCCGCTATTTCCTTTCTAAAAAAATTCTTAGAAATTTTTTGATAGAAACTTAATCAATTTATCTTTTCTTTTTCATTTGATTTCTTGAATAATTTATTCATTTTTCTAAATTTGCTCGGTTCAAAACTAGTTATTTCTGCTTTTTTCATCATTTATTCTCTTTCCTCTAAAATTTCATGTTATAATTATGTCATCATGATGATAATAAAAAAAAAATCCATCAAACAATGGGAATTAAAGACAATATGTTTATCAACAAAACTATTTCAAAACTCAAGACTTTTTCAATGCTTTTATATCAATCTTGTTTTAACATCAACAACTTTCGTCAAGTATGAAAAAAATAAGATGGAGTCAAGTGCATTTGTTGTTGATTTCTCAAGAACACCAACAACATTTGATAGAAAAATTGTTTCTTTTTAGTCAAATTGACATTAAAAAACTCTAGATTCAACACTTACCAACAACAACAAAACAAGATTGTTCTTGTTTACAAAAAAAATCCATAATCGGATTAATTTAGAAATCTTAATGATCAAGGAGTTGCGCATAAGATTTCGTTCAAAAAAATAAGAAGATCTTGCATGAAGGTGTAAACTCGATTCAACCCCTACTACAACAAAAGAGAGAAGAAACAAGATTGTATCGGAATCTTTTTTTGTTCTTATTTCAAACAAAGAATAAATCTTTCAAAAATCTTTTAGCCAATTTATTTTGGCATTTCTCAATGTATTTCTTTGTTTTTTTTTATTCATCCCAAACTAAAAGTGTCGCAAACGCCTTCTAACTTGTGGGAATACTCGAGATATAAAATTAGTTATAAGTTAGTCACTTTATTAGGTGTTAGTTATTTTAGTTAGAAATTAGTTGTTCTAATTTGGATATATAAGTTTCATTATACCCACTATTATGATAATTTTTCTCATGTAATCAATACAAAAATTATCTTTTTTTTCTTCTCTCTATTACTTATATTAGGATTTTGCATATTATATTAGACTCTTCCATTTAATAGACTAGTCTTTTGAGTTGACTGTCACTAGCTAGGTTGATTGCACAATAGGAGATGTACTTTTTTATTTATATTTAACACGATTTTGTTCCAAAAGGGAGACTTGGAGAACAAGATCGCTGGGCTCCTTTTCTCTTTATTATTGTTGCATAAGGCTATGCAGGCTTGATAACTAAAGCAGTAGACTTGGGCCATTTCAAAGGATATATAATAAGATGCATGATGGTTTATCTTTTCCCTTATTTCAGTATGGTGATGATACAATATTACTATGTGAAGCCACACTTGGGATAATCTATGATGAGTAAAGGCAATCATGTCAAGGTTTGAATTAGATTTAAGTGTAAAAGTTATTTTTTTCAAAAACAATTTATTGGGAATCAACTTGAAGGATTACTTTACGGAGGCAGCATCCACATTTTTGTATTGCTGCATAAGAGGATTACCACAAAGGTGTAGATCCTAGAGGTCAGAGTACGATCCAATGTGCAAAGTTTTTTCCTTGTGGAAAGGAAGACATCTTCGGATTGAGGTAGAGTTGTATTGATTAATTTTAATTGTAAATATTTTTGTGGTTCCTTAACTTTATTTTTAAGTTCATTTTAGTCTCATAACTCTATAACGAGTCAAAGTGATTCATACACTTATCTCCGTTAATGCAAGTTGGTCATTTTCGTCCAATTCGTTAGTTAAATTCAAATTTATGGGATACACGGTGTTGATATGTCACATTATTAGTTTTTCCATTTTAGGGGTTTTGTAAAAAATTACAGAGGGAGAGAATGAAGAACCTAGAAAGAAGAACATGAAAACTTCATGTGTGTTACTCAAGAGTTGTTCAATAACTTTTAGTTTTTCTTCATTGAGTTGTTGCTTTTCTTCCTCGTCCATTTTAATCTATGATTCCCCGACTCACCTGAATGTGAAGAAGATCATTACGAACCAACTTTTGAGCCATTATTCTCTTAATCGCATGAATTTGAGGACGACAAAGAAGCCTTATAGGAATTTGTGATTTTGGGGAAGAAATCATTTTGGGCAAGGAGACTTACATAAAATCTAAATTGATTTTGGGGAAGAAAGAATTTTAAGGAAGAATGAGAGTTGTTGCATAAACCCTAAATTGATTTTAGGGGAGAAATAATTTGGAGAAGGAGATTTGTATAAACCCTAAATGGATTTTAGGGAAGAAATAATTTTGGGGAAGGAAACTTAGATAAAGCCTAAATTGATTTTGGGGAAGAAATTATTTGTGGAAGAAACAACCATCTTGAAATAAAAAATAAAAAAACATCAGATGTCACCTCATCAACTCTTAACATTGTTTAAGTTTAATTTAACGAAAATGATCAACTTGTGTTTACTAAGGTAAGTTAAAGGATCAATTTGACTCGTTTTAAAGTTATAGGACCAAACTGAACTTAAAAATTAAGTTAAAGAACTACAAATGTATTTAAACCTTAATTTTACTATTACTAACATGTCTCTACATTTCTTATCTTTTTTATAAGGTCCTATCAAGGATCTGAAAGAAATTACTCAATTGCAAATACAATTCCATTGGGGTGGGAGAGAGGACCGGAATAAGCTAAATTAAGTAAGTTGGGATAAGGTTTATCTCCCAAAGAGTTTATAGAGGATTGACATAAAAGAATTTAAGGTTGTTCAATTTTGATTTACTTAGCAAATAGAAATGGAGGCGCTTGACAGATAAAATTGTAGCTTGATGTGATTTAATACCCTTTAAATATGGGAATTTGGATAAAGTTTTGTTGGGCGATACACACTTTTCTACAAGACCTCCATTTGCTGAAGGGATTTACTATCACTATATTTTCTTGTAGGAGCAAAAAATAATTGTTTGCTGAAGATAAAAGAGAGTTATGTTATGGTTTAGATGTGATGATTTGGGAGGATACTTTGGTTCAGTCTTGAATGTTTATAGGTTTGTTGTCCAAAACGGTTTCAATTGATAACAAATGTAAAAGCATCACTAGCAAATTTGAGGATTTGACTTGATGAAAATGGTTTTGGAACATTATATTTGAACACCCTATCTTTATTTGTGAACACAAGCTTGAAGAAGTCTTGCTTAACATTATTAAGGTTGTCTCACCTAAACAAAATCGGGAAGATACTTGGACTTGGAAGCGTGATGGAATGGGTGATTCTCAATAAAGATGACATATATACTTCCATTTGGTGAATCTCAATTTTAGTGTTAAGCTTTCCACCATATTAGAGAGATAAACAAACCGATAAAAAATAAATAAATAAATAAATAAATAAAAAACTATCTTTCAAAGGTTGATGTGTTTGTGTAGCGGCTATTCATGTTTTACATTACATTTATGTTGGATCGATATACACTAAGGAGACTTCGTTGAATTTCAACTAATATAAACTAAACTAATGAGAAAAATATGTGTTGGAATGGGTTATCTCATATGATATGAAAGTCTATTGAAATCTTAATTCTTTTTAAAACAATTAAAATTTCAATTGAAAAGGATAGAAACATAAAATCAAGGGTAAAGATTTAACAATATGAGGAGACATGAAGAAATTTTTTTGAGAGAATATATTCCGTTAGTAGCACTATTCATTGGATTCATTGGCACAAGGTTTGTTTGGATCGAAGTAGAGGGAGTTAGGAGTTCATTGAGTGAAGGAGTTCAGCCTTGCTCTTTTACGTAAGTGGTGGTGGAGGTTGAAGATAAACAAGGATGGGTTTAATTTCATTTAAAGTGTTAGCTCAAAAATATGATATGGTTAGAGGTTCGGTTAGGAAAGAGGTGTGAAGGCTTCATTTTGGTGGAAGGATCTCCATTTTATTCAAGATCGGATGGACGTTGGGAGTGGTAGTTGGTTCAATGGTCATTTGTTTAGGTTGGTAGGTAACGGGGAGGAAACCTCTTTTTGGCGATACCCTTGATTAGGTGGGGGTCGACTTAGTGAGAATTTTAGAAAATTATATAGCTTGGTTGTTCATAAAAATGTGTTAATGGTTAAGATGTCTAGATTGGGGTGAAGTGTTGGTGGGAATGGTGGAGGTGGAGAAGAAGACTTTTTTTTCAAGGAAAATGATATGGTACTTGACTGGTTTGCTTTGGCAGACAATTTTTTATTGCAGGAGAATGTATCTGATAGATGGTCATAGATGATCAATCACAATGAGGAATATGTAATCAAGGAAGCCTAAACGTTACTATCTCATGCAATAGAGGACGAGCTCTCAACATCATAAATTAAAGTTTGGAACAAAATCGTCCCCCTGAATGTGTCTTTATTTGCTTGGAGATTTTTACGAAATCAGATTCCAACAAAGGATAATTTACGTAAGCGTGAGATTCTAAATCTAAATTATCGATTATGTATCAATGGATGTGGCATTAAGGAAAATTTAAATCATCTCTTCTATGAGTGTGTAATGTCTTACAAAGTTTGATGTGCGCAATTACGAATTGATTAGGTGTCTCTTTTCCAATAATGCACATGTTCATTTCGATTAGTTTTGTGCTCTTCAAGTTTCCTAAGTGAAGTCAAAATAATGTTTTCTTTTCATTTGGTCGGCTAGCATTTGAACCATTTAGAAACTTCGTAACAATCATCTTTTTGACAATAAAGAAATCAATGTTGAACTAATCATTGAGCAAATCAAAATTCAAGTGTGGTGCCTCAAAGTGAAGGTGAAGAGCTTCAAATATGACTGTGGACTAATCCACTTCAATGTCTTGGCTTTATAGATTTTTGTCATGTGTAATTTGGTGTTGTTTTTTTGTAATAGTTCGGGGGAATTGGTATTTTCACCCTTTAGTTTTGTTGAGATATTTGATCTAAACCTCTCATTGGCGTTTCATGTGAACCTTTGTGTGTATTCTTATCTCTTTTGCACATATCTTATGCATGAGGGAAATTGTTAGTATATTTTTAGCCTTTAAAAAAAATAGCATTATTCATCTAATAAACAAGTTAAATCCAAAAAGATTTTCAAAAATTTAATTCAAATAGACTATAATTAGTATATTTTTAGCCTTTAAAAAAAATAGCGTTATTCATCTAATAAACAAGTTAAATCCAAAAAGATTTTCAAAGATTTAATTCAAATACACTATAATTAGTATATTTTTAGCCTTTAAAAAAATAGCATTATTCATCTAATAAACAAGTTAAATCCAAAAATACTTTTAAAGATTTAATTCAAATACACTATAAAGAATTTTTATATTATTAATTAATTATAAATATAAAATAATTAGAGATGTTTAATTTTTCTCTAACTATTTTTAAAGTCATATCCATAAATAAATTTAATGTATTAATAATGTAAAAAAAAAATAAACAAACTACCAATCTATAAATCACAGTTAAACTCTTCCAAAACTTTTCATTCGCCTATCGGTTGTTTATCCGAATTTAACCGATTATTTTGATTTTCTCCTACATTTATTTTTGGTAGTGGACAATCTTGATACCCTGTAAATAATTTTAAATTTATATATTCGGATAAATCCAAGACGTAATATTGCAGTTTGCACTTATAAGAAGATATGGGAGGATCTGGCTCTATTAAAATTATGTTCCAGCCATACATTGCACCATGCCACCATGTAATAAAGATCGTGCATTTTGACTTACTTTCTGACGAAGATTCTCTTATCACTAATTTTAGGGAACAATATACTTTTCGGTTTTTAATTATCAGACTTTAATTTCAGTATAAAATCCTCTTGTTTTATCCGTTTCAGAAATTTAGATTCGTTTATACTGCATTTGTTTGAACTTAAATAACAATGATTTTTAGTTTAAAAATTTAAAAATTATTTTGTAGAAATTTGTTTAAAAATAATTTTTTTATTTCCGTTTGTTTACTATCAAAAAAAATGATTTTTTTTTTAAAATGATTTTTAACATGTTTGTATACAATTTTATAAAAGTGATTTTTTAAATTATAAAATTACCATAAAGGACATGACTTTTATAATACCCTATAAAATTTATAAGTTTAGTCCATTTCTTATACGCATTTTAAAATTGATTAATGTACCTTAAGTACTCATCAAAAAGCAATAAATAAACA
>JBBPBP010009779.1:20172900-20182934 GCA_037974735.1 Cicer chorassanicum | reverse complement strand
CACTTAAAATTAATCAAACATACATGAAAACATCACATTAATTACGAATGCACATATACACGTAAAATCGTTTAAAATCTTATTCTTTAAAATATTTACACTAAAATACTATTATTTTTAGAAAAATATATAATAATAAAATATAATATTTGTTATTTATATTGCTCATTTAGTCCAATATGTATAAAATTAAGACATCATAGAAAACACACATATGAAGAAAATTAATCTTAAAACTGATCAACATATATTCTAAAATAATATAAACACCAAAATAATTATTTAAAATATTATTTGATTAATAAAATAGTTTATTATAAAATTTGAGGTGTTACATAGTTTGCTATTAAACTTCATTCTAATATCAATAGATGCATCTAATGGAGGTGTTCATTAGCAGGCATATTAAATTTAGAGGATTGGTCAGCATAATCCAGGTTTATGTTACGCATATGGAATGGTGGATCGTATGTTGCTGCAATGGGATAGGGTTCTGGCTATAGGTCATCGTCGTCCTCCTCGTCGAAGTATGTTTCTTCTTCACTTTCCTCACTTATTTCTTCTTGGTCAAAATCACCCACATCACCTAGTGGAATATATATTGAGATGATTTAGGTTCAAATTTTTCGATTTGGTCAAAGTATGGTTCAGGTTGATATAGTTCAGTTTGGTAGGATTCATAGTTTTGAAAAGAATGAGTGTGTTGTGCTTGAAAATGGTATTCAATGTGAGGTATGGTTGAGGATGATGGTTAATCAATATCTAATGATAGATGACCATCCTCAAACATGACATATAACTCGATAGAACCGAGTTGTGGCCACTATTTATGAACATCAAACATAAGTTCAACATTTTTGTCATCTTCAGCATTTAACAATTCATAATGAACTAAACTTTGGCCAAAGGAGACAGGGTGTCGAAAAATTATATCAAACACCCTCTTGTTATTTTTTAATTTTAACTTTGATTCAATTTTTTCTTTAAGTAAGTAAGGTTGCATCTAGAATGAACTTGAATACCTTTTTTTCCTCTTACTTTTCTATTTCTATTATTTTGTTTCTTCTTATGCGTACATTACTAATAAACCTCTTATATATCAGTTTATCTGGAGGCCTTACCTACGTTTAATATACGATAATTCAGAAGACAATTGGTTATGGAATGCATCTACATGTTTGATTTGTTTCTACATAATAGAAATGCATCAAACAAACAGATAGAGTGAAATTTTAATTTAGACTACCGCAAGAAATACCACATCCACCAAGGAACATGAAAAAATATCATAAGGTAGATTTGCATAAACAAGTTGACTATAGTTGGGCATTATTCTACGAAAAAGAGAACAAGGAGCGAAATGAACAAGATAATCATACTTTTCATGTTCAATACTCATTATAATACATCTAAGTTAGCTACTCATTTACTTAATAATATGTATCAACAAAGCTTCAAGATCCCAAGCTTTAGGAATGCATGTACTCCGTTAAATCATATATTCAATTGGACTAAATGTGGAAGTAGTTCTTCAGCAGCACTTCCCCTTCAACATCCTCAAGAACAAGAAGATGAAGATGAAGAAAAAGAAGAGCAAACTCGTGATGTACCAAGACGTCGTCAAAATCTCGTACGTATGAGAAAACTTCAATAATATGGTACTAGAGGTCACCTTCGATATTAATTTTATCGCAACCTTTGTAAAATTTATGTGGCTATTTTTTATAAATATATTTTAATGAATTATATAATTATATTTTTTTTATTAAGTTAAAAAAAATATGAATGTATGAAGTCCCTTTTCAAAATGTGACTTCTATATTTAAAAAAAAAAAAAAACTAACACTAAATCGTCATTGCAAAAGTAGACTTCCTTTGAGAAGTCTCTTTTACAAATGAGACTTGCTAGTGTACCAACAAAAAAAAAGGTAGATTGGTATATATATTTTTGAAAAGAAAGTTTATTAATAAACAATTTTTAAAAAATGGTTAATTAAAAAAAAAACCTCAAAATGACTAAAAGAAATTGAAAGATAGATAATAAAATAATAAACGTATCTTATCTTATTAAAAAAATAAAAAAAATAAAAAATTAAATAATATATTACAACCTTATCTTTTTATTTATATAATCTTTTGTAGTCCTTTTCCGTCATCTTGTTAGAAAACAAACTCAAGTGACAACGGACCACATGGGTAGAAGTACCAGGCTTTCCTTTTTCAGCGTACGGCCCTCGGTTTTGCACACTCTGTCTCTGTAGTTGTACTAACTACTTCCTTTATTATCATTATTTGAAAGTATCATTCCAATAGAACTGCGCTGGCAGATAACAAACAAGTACCAGTACCACAATTTGTATATGGAGTTTTAGCTTGCTTAACAAAGCCATGTGATTCTCTGATGATTTTTATGACGTGGGACCCACAAGCTTGTGTCAGCAAGTCAGAGTTCCACATTTAGATGTATGGCTTTCCACTCCGCTTCCAAGCTATAAATACAATACAACGCCACTAAGATCTTCACACTCAAATCTCAACCACTCCTTATAACAACATTTCAGCTTAACTAATACACAATTCTTTCTCTTCAGTTCAAGCCTCAAGAGTTATTATTATATCATGGGTATTCGTTTGCCATTTATGGTTCTTCAAGCAAGACAGATATTCAAATCCACTTCGACACAACCAATTCATAGTAGAAAACAGTCCAATGTTCCAAAGGGGCACATGGCAGTGTATGTTGGAGAGTTGCAAAAGACGCGATTTGTGGTTCCAATATCATACTTGAACCATCCTTCATTTTTGGACCTGCTTAACCGAGCCGAAGAAGAGTTTGGCTTCAATCATCCAATGGGTGGTCTTACAATTCCTTGCAAAGAAGATGCCTTCATAAATGTTACCTCCCAACTAAGTGCCTTGTGAAAGATTAGTATCAATATCCTGTATAATACTTGAATATACAATAAAAAATATGTATTGTATAATACATATATATTAGAGTATTAGACTGATTATTGGCTTCATTTTTTCAGTTTTCCTTTCCTTTTTCCCCACCTGTTTGGGTTTTTCCTTCAAACTGGTGTTTTTGAGGAATGCAAAATGTTGTATTTAATGTGTATATATATATATATATATTTTTTTTTTTTTTTATTTGAATTAGTATTTGTTTTTAAGAGAAGCAAAATGGACATGGTAAATGTAACTTCTGCTTCTCTTGTTCCCTGTAACCTGAAAAGTTTATTCATTATATTTGAAAAGTTTGCTCTTGAAAAATTCGATATCAACAGTTGCTCAGTACTTCAGTTGCAGGCATTTTATAGTTTAGCCACATTTTATTCTCCTTACTCTTCTCCAAAGAACAATGACCAGGTAGGTGAAAAGAGAAAACAAAGTGACGACAGTTCAAACATGTAAACGAATAAATCATTCTCGAATCGGCTGATAGTACATTTATAATAGAAGAACTTATAAATATCAACACCAAAATCATCTGATATACATATTTTCTTTATTTGTCTACTTTTTAGTATACACCTAGAGAGTTCTGGCAAAAACAATACAGGTAGCAATAACGCATACATTAACAAATATCAGCATCTCTATCATCAAACATTTATATAATCCGCGTTGCAAAGGCCACGTAGCTGTGGGTAATCACAAGAACGATATCTTTGCCATCTTATATTCAATTGTGGTTCGTTCATCAAAATGTCAAAATGTACTTGCGGCGATGTCCTACACTTTCCCTGCTCTTAGCATTCAATGGCCTCAGCACTCAAGAAGGCATTATAAGCAGCTTTCTTGGGTCTAGATCACTACTCTTCTACTATACCATTAGGATAAATAGAATTTCAACTTCTATTGAAAAAATATTAGCAATGGAGAGCTAGTATTAACGATGGTAATCAATCTTAGTCCAAAGATAGATTGCCAGTTCGAATGTTTCGCTGCTGATGGCTAATATTTTTGCCCAGTCGTGATTCGGATGAGCTCCAGTCACCTGGTAAACCGCTGAATGGAGATGCAAGCTTTGGCTGAAACCATTTTATCAAGCCCAGACTATTTATTCTAAGTTTCCCATTCGATTCATTACCCTGGTAGGGAATATGAAGCCTCCTGAACAACGCTGCAACTGCTTGGCCAGCTCTGAAGCCAAAACATTGCATATTTGTCATACATAACTTCTTCAACAATATTTTATCTAGACTCTTCATGCAAGAGAAAACATTATACTGAAAAGATGAAGTTCACACAAGAACACCTAAAGATTATCTTCCATTATTTCAGCCACATACAAATCAGTCCGACATTTATGACAATTTCTCCTAAAAACATCATGTAAATTGCAAAAAGATTAAGATGAACCTGCAAGTAACAAAATCGTGTGAACTACCATTTTAGTCCCTGAAAGTATTGGATGATGTTATTTTGGTTCCTAACTCAACAAAAAACTCAAATTAGTCCTCGAATCATCAAAATGTCAATCAGTTTAGTCCCTGACGTTATAACAGTTATTGACTATTTTGAAAGTAAATTATATCTTTCAGGGACTTTTATGATAGTAAGTTATATCTTTTAGGAACTATTTTAATGATTTGAGGACTAATTTGAGTTTTTGCTAAGTCATTGACCAAAACGACAGCGTTCTATACTTTCAAGGACTAAAATAGTGCTTTACCCTAACAAAATCTTACCAAGGGCAATAAATGAGCCGCTTAATACTACAAGAGAAATGGTAAGAAAAAATAACTTGAAATTTAAGTTGCTCGAGCATGACCATTCACCACTGACCGCTTAGGATAATCATTGAACACATACATCATGCTACTAACATGTGGACGTGTCACCAAAGTATGTAAATTGGTAAAATATGGTTGTCCCAAAAAAAACTTTAGATAATAGTTGCACAAAGATTTCCATATTTGACTAAGCACTCTGAAAATGAAACATACTTTTGCATTTAAACAACTGGTGAGCTCTTCTGGCTCAGAATATTTGGTAAGTACCTCATATTGCATGCTTGAACAAAATGTACTGTTGAAGATATATGAAGTACAATATGAATTTGAAAAATGCTGAAAATGGATGCATTTCTGATTGATTATTCTCACCTTTCTGCAAGTATAATAATCTTTTCCCCATTGGGAGACGAAACTTTTGTTTCTTCTACAGGCAATAAAATGATTAAATTGGGTAGTCTTGCACCTGAAAATATTATCATGGGAACGAGCAAAGAAGTCAGTAGTAGGCTGTAATGTAAACAATATTTTCCGCTGCACGCCTACTGTTGGGTTAGTAACCTTGTAAATAGCTAATGGAAACTATTCATTAATCAAGTTTATTTAAACCAACTTCTTCAAAAAATAAGTTCATTTAAACCAAGACTTTTAAAAAAACAAAAAATATAAATTTTCATGTTAAAAGGGAAACAATTAGGGGATGTGAACTCTCACATTACCACCAATGGACAAATAAAATACGGACCACCAAGTGAGTGACCAAGCTTGAGAATTAAAGTGACCAGGCAAAGAGTTGTAAAAGCAAAGCTTTTTCACAATCTTTGCCAGAGTACCAGAAAACAAGCCCTTATATTGGCAAAATCATTAGGTAGAAGGAAAGGAAAAAAAACGAACTAGGGTGGTGGAGAGCAACTAATTTATGTGTGATAAACCCATCAATAAAATGTGGATAATGATACTTAAGTAAATAAAATAAAGCACAATCTTTTTAATCATATGTTGTTAGCTATTCCTTTCCATACAACTGTTGGAAATGTTTCAAAAAATGAAAATAACAATTTACACTTTGGACTTTCCATATCCAAATATCTGAATCAATTGCCAAAAGCGAAAAGAACGCGTCGTATAAATAAACTCAATTTAGCAAATAATTTTATAAAAAAAATCAACATATATCTCACACAAGAATTAAAGGAAAAATTAAAGATAGAGGAGATCATCTTTCTACAAAAGAAAACTTATCAAAAAGTGCAACATGCATAATGCAGACTGATAGTAACATAAACAATGATATTACCTGCTGCTAGTCGATGCTTGAGACCTTTCAAAACAGTTAAGAGGTATACCTGGAACATTTCCATGGATTTAGGGATATGAATTTCACAATTAAAGCAGCATAAATTTTTTATCTACTGTATATAAGTTTACATCTTCAAATTTGCAAATATTGCAGTATATATCACGTTTGAGAGAGACAAAGGTGAAAAAGCAGGAGAACAAGAGGCTATTGTGGAAGCAACTCGACAATCAGCTATGAAGCTACTTCTCCTCCATTGAATGGATCGTAGTCCAAAACTTTTTGGTAACAACACAACCATCATTAATTTGTTTTCCTCGCCAATGTTTGCTTAATTGCCTTTATTCTCTCATTTGCAGTGGCATGAAATGTTTATATATTTTTCTTATCATGTGCAAGAATTTTACTCTATTACAATTAATTTATATAAATAATTATCTCCCCGTGTGTAGCACGAGTTCCACTGCTAGTATATCACGTTTCAGAGAGACATAAAAGTGTAAAACCAGGAAAACAAGAGGCTATTGTTGAAACTATAGAACATAGTAAGCATATGTCGTTTGTTAATTATAGAACATAGTAAGCATATGAAGGCTTGTAAGATTTTGGTCCGGCCTTTGGTATGTTACTTGTACCTGTCCTAATTCCTCTGAGTCAATATATACAATGATTTAATTCCCAACTACAATTGAGGTAATGAATCCCACATGCAATTAGTCTCTTTCTCTAGTGTTTGACAGTTAAAATGCAACCTTTTATGTATAACATAAATCATCATTGTAGGAGTGTTTTAATTCTTAGAAAAGCTCACCTCAGCAGTAAAAGCATGCAATTCTTTAGCATCAATAACAATAGGATTCACTTTAAATGACACAGATGGAACAACTCCATATGAAGCAGCTTCCTACATGATTAGTACAGCATCAAATGATATCCAGGTTCCCTTAGAAACACTAAGACAGAATTTAATATTATCTGTTTCAGTTCCATAGTCCATACTGACCTCAAGTATTGAAAAAACACGAGGATCATATTCACCAAATCCATCTATCAATGAACAGAGGTTTGAATTTCTTGAGGTTTCAGAACTCACTCCCAGGTTCTCAACAAGTCTATTTTTCAGATATGTATCGTAAGGGAATTTCATGCATCCCAGAATTTGTGACAATAGTTCACTTGTAGGCTTTTCACCAGCTCCGATTGTTTCACGATACACCATTAAAGCCAGTGATGTCCTAAGAGTTAAAAGCGGAATTAGACACTTCACAAAGAAAATAGCCTAGAAGAGAAGGCCAAGTAAATTAATGGTTATACAAATAGGAAAAGGGATAATTGAAATACTTCAGTTGTGTTACTAATTCTTCTTTTCTTCTTCAACAGAGTTAATTGAGTATAAATGGGGGATAAATTAACCTCTTCAAACAAAATACTATATAAATGCAATAGTTTCACAAAAAAACGAAACAGCACCCTGACATACCTAAATTGAAAAAATAAAAATGAAAAAGAATGTCTATATATAAATAGTTAGTACTAGCCCTTTTTCTATAGACAAATGTTAGTGGTTAGTTTGCCAAGAGGAGGGGGAATGTGTCAGCAGCAGGTATCGAACCCTAGACTTCCTTAATACTCTTTCAACGTCCTAACCCATATCACTCGGCTACACTGTCGAGAGCATAGCCCTTTACCAGTGATGACAAAGAATCATGTATTAAAAAAGTTGCAGGAATTATATAATAAATACCATTCATTATTAACTTGTGGCCGTCCTGAGTCGAAAGATAAAACAGGTTCACCAACAAGGCAAGCTTTCTCAAATCTCCGCAGGCACATTCCTTTCAAAGAAATCAAGTAATATCAGGATTCACAACCCCTGAAACTCTCAAGGCATAATATATGAATAGATCTAGGCCACAAAAATAACCAAAGTCCACGATCTTTTTAATTTCCTAGCAAATAAAGAACTAAATCCATAAATAAAAAGCTATGAAAATCATGAGTAATGCATTTTCTTTTATAAGTAAAGGGGAGGAATAAGAGTTCATCATATTTCTGCATTCTTTATATCAAATGATGTTTATAGAAATACCTTCTATGTCATTAACACAAGTAACAAATAGGAAAACACAATTGACAATATATGTAAAAACGTGAAAGAAAAATGCAAAAGTTAAATATAACTTAAATTTTCAATGCATTTGCAAACATCAATTAGTAAGACAATAGACTTTTGATAACAAAGCTCCAGATGAGGGAAAGTAAAAGAAGTAACATTGGGAACCACATGCTTTTTAAAGCAAGTACAAAAAAAATTGATTAATCAGACAAAATCCTACAACACTCACCAATTATGCATCGACACATGATGAGAGTAGGGGCTGCACCATCCTTTTTGGCTTGAGAAAGGAGCATTTGAGCTGCTTCCATATCATCCTTCCTACAAAAGAAGGAAGAAAACAAATTTGGCTAAGTAAGAACCCAAACTAAATCATTAGTTTGACAACAAAAAATCCATGTAGATCGCTTACTTCTCACTTGCCACGATAAGTATTGAGAATGTGATACTGTTTGGGCGCAATCCTAATCCTTTCATTTCAGATAAAACCTCCAAAGCTTTCTGAAATTGATCCCCATCACCTGTACGGAACTCTTACAATGTTTTGAAGTCCATTTTTCTAATAAAAATCTAAACTAAAAAAATGCAACTGCACACATCAGGGGGAGGGGGGAAACAACTGAAGCAGACATAAAATTGAAAAACAAAGTTGGAAGTAACCATATTTCAGGTAACACTAAAGTAGAGGGTTTTCATGCATGCCATTAACAGGAATGTTTTAGAAAAAGAAATGTTGACCAACGTCAAGTCATCTTGGCATTTACTTGCCTGTCCTTATCAGATTTTTTTCTGTACAGAAAGGAAATCCTTATCAGATCTAAATCACTTAAAGTTATGGTCTTGCATATTTAATGCTACTTCTGGGTTATAGTTTCAACGGGCAAGTTTTTGGTTTAGTTACAAGGTTGATAAGGGTTACCTATATAAAAGTATTTTGTAAGGGGGTTGACTCAGATTAGCAATTGCACAATAAAATTCTCTCTTTTTTCTGTTTCTCTCACTTTTTACATCTTTATTCTCTCACTGCTCTTATTTCTGAATTCTCCTAACTTTGATTAGTCCTAAGTCAAGCAATAACTTATTAGTTATCCAAGAACGAATCAAGAGTAATGTAATTTTTAAAGAATCTTTAACAGTAGCTGCTAGTAACGTGATACATCTCTTTGGCCTCTCTTCACTATCTTATTTAATTTTATTCTCACAATTAACTTTCTCTTCAGATCTGTTTATTAAAACAATTAACTTAAAGTTACCAATTTCACTAACCCTACCATCTTCCTTCAAATTTAGTTACTTTTCCTACAAAATGCTTCTCAAAACCATTTAATAGCGTCCTAAATCAATTACTTAGTGTTGAAGCATAAACATCCTAAATGAATGAAAATATGAAATAAAAAAATAAAAAAGAAAAAGGAAAAGTCAAACTTACAAAGAGCAGTGAGCAAAGCATTAACAGTTGAAACTGTTTGCACCAATTTAAGAGATTTAAGATATTCGTATAGCTCCAATGCTTTCTGCCAATTTCTTGCCTGGAAAAAGCATTTACCACTAGTTAGTAAATGGTGAACTCATTACAGGCAACAAAAGTATTGATATAACATAAAAGCATGCTGTAGTTACCCAAGGTTGTACCTGTACTTCGTATGCTATATCAATTTATCTAAGCATTTATCTTAGGGTTCTCAGATTAAGAAATTAGATTCATCATTTTAACATCTAGATGCAGGCTCATCAACTAGAACACAAAATCCTTAAATATACACTTAAAAGGATAACATCTTACATGCATACATCTTTCTTATCTAAGATCAATAGCTAGAATGCCAAAAAAACTGATAATCAAAGTGAAACCCATTTCTTATAATACATATCCGAAAAAAAA
>JBBPBP010009779.1:20142513-20172853 GCA_037974735.1 Cicer chorassanicum | reverse complement strand
AAAAAAAAAAAAAAAAAACCTATTTATAGTCATTTAACTGAACTAAATTTTCTTAAATTAAAGGTATAATTTAAAGCTAAAATAAAATTTTATCAGCCGTCTATTAATACATAAACATTATTCAAATCTACTCCATTGCTAAGTATACCTTCAATCCTTTTCTTCAATTCCTTTCCCTTCCACAACTAGCAATGATTTCATTTTCTGGAGTCTAAGGTGAGGCAGTGACTTATATGGTTTACAATGAAACATGTTTTAACCAACAAATATGTTACTATCTTATTGAATAGCTCAGATTACCAGTAATCTATTATACTTTTAGAAATTGCAAATGAGGCTCTGGGTTTGGTGGATAGTGTGAAAATTGATGGGTGTGAAGCCAAATGTGGTAAACTGGAACTTTTTTATATCAGTGTTCAAAAGAAATGGATTTTTAAATTTTCAAGAACACTTATAATATGCAATAAGAAAAATAGGGAACACTTGAATACAATAAAATAAAACAAAAAAATTACCACCTATAATAGCAGGTTATTTTTTATGGCTTATGGTGAACTATATGTTTTGATGGTTCACTTATACTCCACCTTCATGTTCTTGTGCACCAATTTTGCTTTCTTTTTTCCTTTAAATCATTTTACTTGACCAGACATACATACCTTGCTACAGGCACCCATCAATGAGCTATATGTCATCATTCCAATCTGTATTCCTCCTTTCTGGGCCTGTTGTAGTATATCAAAAGCAGCCTCCAGATTTTGAGCATGCCCAGCAACATCTATTAGTGCACTAAGAAACATCTGCATGGTGAGTCAAAAACTTCTGTAAGCAAACAATGGCAGAGAAAGGACAGAACATTACTGATAGAAATCAACCGATATATTGCCATAAAATGAATATTACAATTATGATTCTCTGGATATTCGAGAGATCCAGAACTCTCCGAATGCCTACTAGGCCCCCAAACCAATACAAATGCCAAGATACCCTTTCTCTCAATCACCCCCCTTCTATTTATAAGCAACATGCCTTATTCTCCTAATTAACTTATTCCTATTCTAACTGCACAGCAGTTACATATGGCAGTTATTATTAATAAAAACTGTCTACTAATAATTTAACCGCCTAATAATGTAATAATAATAACAATATAATAAATAAATAATAAGTCTAACAATCACACATGAATCAATTCAAGAAACCACCATACAAATAAAAGCAGAATTATCCTATAAAAAAAAACGTGATGATTTTTTAAAATAAAAATATGCAGATTTCGATAATCCATATCACCCAAAAAGTTAAAAAAACATAATACCTCATCAGGGAGCACCCCTTTCTGGGTCATGTCATCATATACACTACGTGCAAATTCCCAATCTCCTGTTTGACTACAAGAATTAATTGCAATTGTGTAAACTTCTGAAGATCCCTTTATATTATATTGTTGTATCATCTTATACACTTCACGTGCTCGTTCAACCTATATAGAAAATTCATCGTTGTTAAATATCACATACATGAAACACTCCCAAAAAATATATTTTTATACTAAAGGGAAAATGGAGGAAGAAAGATCCAGACCTGACCAGCCTTTGCACATGCCTTCATCAATGTACCAAAAGTTACGTGGTCTGGCTCAATAGGTTGTATTTCAGCTTCCATTTCTGCTACCACGTCAAAGGCACGAGCCATTGCTCCTGACTGTGCACATGCAGCAATAAGTGCATTGAAAACAACACGATCTGGCTTCACATTCTACTGCATACAAACATTTCATCAGTATGAATAATTAAAAAATGTCGGAGGAATCGGCTAATACCGCTGATAGGTGATAACATAACTCTTTAGAAAAAGATGTTGCAAATATTGTACCTTTGACCTCATTATCCCATATACACCAAATGCTTTAGCTACTTGACCAGCTCTAGCACAACCATCAATAAGCGCTCCGTAGGTATGAACGTTAGGTTCCACTCCAGAATTAACCATCGTGTGAAATACCTACGCATGCATATTAACATTATTACTATATATGGGATTTAGAGAGTATATAATTATGCATAAAAATTTCATGCTAGAGTGACTCAAATAAAAAATCCCAGAAGAGAGGCATTGTACTTCAAACATTAGATCAACTTTCCCAGTTTTGGCACAAGTTGATATCAGAGTAGTATAAAGTTTGCAATCAGGATCTAGTTGAGCATCCTTAAGAAGCTGCATAGCTTGGAAAGCCCCTGAATACACAACACAAATGTCATGCACTGAAAAGTTGGCAAAGAAATAACCTTTTGTGGGGTAACCAACATCAACTTACCTTCTGAATCTTGGGAGCTTGTACACACCGACATAAGCATATTAAATGTACTCAACGTTGGATTTGGAATAAGCCTAATATAATCAAAAGCTTCTTTAACAGCTTTTTGTTTCTTGCAGATGTTGAAAAACTTGGCATGATAAGCCTATAACCAGTGAATATGGCATATAAGAGAAACTCAAAATTGAAGAACGGAGTATGTAAAAACAACCATAAAGATGCATGTACCTTAGTCATATCTAATAAACCCTTCATTTCCATATCTTTAAGCAATTCTACACATTCACGTAGCCTAACAAAATCAATGTAATTCAGGATAAGTTTTTCAAGCTTTAAATTAATAGTAAAGAGATGAAGGGAGAAGTTTGACCACATTGTTTCATTCAAAGCAAATTTGCTACATGCATAAAATTCCATCAAGCAGTGATCCAAAGACAAGTTTACATTCTTTGTTGTTCGTTGGAGTACCTGCCAGTTTTTAGCAAGTAATTATATTTGCTTAGATGCTTTGAAGGATCAATTTTCTGACCATCGTGGACCCTGATTTTATCCTTTTTCTGATCGACATGCACCCTGACTGAGTGGGAACTCTGGGGAAAAACTTTGTTACTATTATGATCCATATAGTTCCTTTCCCTGTCTCTCAGATATCTGCCGGCTTTTCTCAAGTTTTTACTTACATGTTGTGGAGGGAAGCCTTCTCTGTGACTGGAAATTTTAACTGCTCCTTCAACAAACTCTGAAACAACAAACATGGTTTACATTAAAGTTTTCTCTGAAATTTGATTGCTCATCACGTTGACATTATGAAAAGATTTGACCAACTACATCATCAATGAAATGATATCATCTTTGCATTTTCTTTCTTGTAATTACCTGCATTTCGTTGAGAAATATCTGTAGATAATCTTAATCCATTCACGCTGGTATTTCCTATTGCAGATGGAAATCCTTTGCTATTCGCAAAAGAAGCACCGGGAGATAATGACTCATTACTACTCAGGGGTGTCATGGATCCGGAGGCAGAATTTTTGTCCTCATAAAACATGTACAGCCCTTCCCTAACAGATTCGCCAAAAAGGACACCACTTTTGATGGCACGAAGTTCAATTTTTTCTTTAGTATGTTCATTGATTGTAGCAAGTGCATTGTCTACATCAACAGAAGAAGCATCATGCTCAGGTTTGACCATACTCAAAGGCAACTCGAGATCAGAGTCAACTACATCTTGATTTTCTTCCACTTGTAGAGTCATTTCCTCAGCAAAAGCTATAGGTTCTAATGAACCTGATTGGAAAGTCACAGATAAAAAAGGCTCCTCTAATACCTCGGAGCTGTTATCATTGACACTAGAGTCAAGAACAGACGAAGATGAATCTATCGTCTGAGTCTTCAAGGCTGTTTCCTGCACCATAGAAGATTGCAAAAATTGAAGGTGGACCTCTTGGTCCTCAAAAACATGGTTTTCCTTTCCGTTGATATCATTTAACTTCCCAATTTCGCTCAGTGAGTTATCCCTTTGAAATTTTGGAAAACCAAGAATCTGGCTGTCAATGACCTGGTTCCCAACATTACTTCCTTGTGGCGATAATGCATATTTTGCATGTCCCTGTGTCAGTAGTAGTGAAAATGTTAAGCTGTTATTAATTATATAAATAGAAGTATAGAACATATGCAATCAATTCAAAAATACTTTATACTTGGCCAGGAAGGAAACACGGGAACACTATGAACATTAACGTTTTACAGCAAAATACCAACATATGTATAACACTAAATTAAATGGAATTAAATTAAATAAATCTAGGCAATAAAAATTGACCATCACATTCTGACTTTCTATTTAAATAACGAGTTTATACAATTCAATTTTAAAATGAAACAAAATTTGACAACATCGATTATGGTGTCAATAAATTATCTAAAGTCTGCAACTAATATCCAAATGCATATCTACATGTCCATATGAAGATCTAAACACGAACTTAAGTTTCCACGTCCTGAAATAGATATAACGCAAAACAAACATTTAAACGATACAAAATCAGAATAAGAATGCCGAAGCGATTCTAGAAAAGCATAAAGAAGAGTGCAGAGCGTAGAGTGTAGAGTAGATTGACCTGGTTGAGATTCTTCTTTCTCTTGTTGATAGTGAAGTGAAGCAAGGAAACAGCAGATAAAGTAACAACGACGACAACGACTATAAGAGAGTGAGAGTGAAAAGAAGCCTTGAAGACGAAGCGCGGTGAATGGAGGCGAAGAAGACCTAACCTGTTGGTTTTGTTTCGAGAGCGAATTGATGGAGCTGGAGCAGCAGGTGGCTTGAGAGTATGGTTGAAACCAAGGAAGTGTGTGCGGGGAGAGGAAAGAGAGATGGGAGAGGTTAATTGGAGGGAGCGATGGTTGAAAGAGAAGTTGTTAACTTCCATGGATGATGAAGGGAGATGAAGAAGATGAGAGAGAAAGATGGAAAGAGTGGAGTTAGCATTAGCGGTAAGGAGAGGAGGTTGTTGGACTTGAAAAACCAGAGGCAGGCAGGCACCACTTCTTGCTCATCATCCCATCCTATTTTTGCTGACGTGGCGCGTTTTTGTTTTTCCATTATGGCACATCCACATACTCTCCACTTGCCTTCTTGCAAAAATAATAAAATACCGTTAATCATCTACTAGATGAAATTGTATTTAGTAATAATAGTTCAGCGATCAACTAAATTGGCAATTGCTACTTCAAATCGCTAAACCTTTAATTATTAAATTTTATAAATTCACAATTATATTTTTGAAATAATAATTTATATTTATATTTTTATCTTTAAAAATATGATGTGATATGTTAATTGAATATTTAACTTTATCTTATATTAATATCATCATAATATAAATTAATTTTTTTAATAAATTTAAATATTTTATTGACTAATTTGTTCCTAACTAATTCATGTGTAATTATAATTCCTCACAAATTTATAATCAATGTGAATAAGTCACATATTCAATTGCACCATTATATTAAAATATCTAACGGTAAAAATTTATAGATATACTATTTTAATTGACATTTAATAATTTCAGAGATAAATTTGTTAATTAAAATATTAATTTGACTAACGAATACAATTTCATTCACCAATTTATTTATTAAAAGTTTATTGCAATTAAAAAAAAAATTATACTAGGTTCGAATGTTCAATTAGATACACACTTGTGATTTTCTACTATAAAATTAAAATAAAAATTATTTTACAATTTATGAAAAATATAAAATAAAATGATACTAGTACCTCATCTGCTCATCCTTATCTTAACCTTTTTGGGGATATTCCTCATTCTATATAGGCTTTGTGCTGCCTCACTCATTAAAGATTTACAAAAGCGATTTGGGGTTCTTTATATTTGGCATTCATGTGCATAGCCATAGAAGAAAATGCAACGTGAAAGTCCAAATGATTCAAATATATGAAAACTTGAGATGAATTTGTCAACTGTGTTTGTTTGCCTTAATTATTTTTTTAAGACAAAGTGTTTATATTTTTTTGGTCAAGTTTAAGACAAGTGTTTAAGTTAAGAATAAATCATTAATTTAGTTCATAATCTATTATAATAATTTAATCCCTAAATTGAAAAAATATAATAAGTAATCTATAAATAAATAATTTTAAATTTATTAAGTTAATCTCTAAACTGTAATTATCCCTCTCATTTTTAATGCAATTGAAAGACTAAATTGATTAGTAGTAATCTATAGACTATCTATTATATTTCTATATTTGTGAAAATTGATGGTTTATTTTATTTTTACTCTTATTCTTAAATAAATCAAGTTTTGGAATATCAAGATAATCAATAATTGTTTGGGAAATATAATTAATTGCTCAATATAAAAAATTGAAGCCTATAACTTATCTTAAATTCTCTCTTACATCCATCCCAACAAATAAAGAATATGTGAAAATTGAGATATTCAATTTAATTGTGGGATAATGTCAACTTTAATCATTAAGGTGAGATTGATTGTTGTTTGAGATTCATCATTAAATGTCTCATGAGTATAACCCTAAAATCTCTACTATTTAACAAGACCAATAAAATGACTTTTTTTTTTAACTCGTAACTTTTCTTATACCTTTCACCTTTTTTTGGTGCACATCATCATATTCAACTAAACTAATCACTAATGAAGGCTTAATTGACCTGTAATAGTTGTCTTCTATACTTTCATCAATTGTTGAATGAGTGTCCCTTATCTCTTCCATATAATCCACACATGCATCCACCTATGTAGTCACTACACTCAAATTCAACTAGTCATTTTGTTGGTCTTGTTAAAGAGTAGAAACTCTACCTTTCAATTACTACTTTTGATAAATTTCTCTTTATATCTCTCTTAGCCATCATCCACTCTCATTCAAATAGTTTTATTTGAATAGTCAATCTCTCTCCTACATACATCTCTCATACATACACTAAAGTTACTAAAGTCACTAAATATAAAAATCAAAAAATTTATTTTCTTTCTTAACACATATTGACCTATTGAGTTACGCTTCTACACACATTTTAACTTCTTACCAACTGACATGATAAAATAAATTTAACATATGTTTACATTTCGTTAAAGTGAGAGTTTAACCTAAGAGGCCTTAAAACTTCACCAATGACCAAATTCACATTTTACTCTAAAAATAATAATAAATAGTAAAAATAAATGTATTAAATAAAGTACCAAATAAGTTTTTCTTTAATTAACAAAACAAACCAGAGAGGTGTGAAAACAAGCACAACATAGAACACATATTTTACCTATATGCTTTTGTGGTTGGAATGAATAAGGAAATTGTTCTTTGAAATTGTAAGTATCGATGAAATTAATGTTTAAATTTTGTGAATTGGCATGAAATTATAAAATAAATCAAAATAGTTTTTCTATAAACTTTTTCGTTAGAGATTATGATACAATATGTTTTGAATATATGACTTAGGCACATTGATTCTATAACAATGTCATCTTACTGAAGACAAATTTGCATATGGAATTTTATCATCTCAAAGACAAATATGTGAATAATTATAATTGTGCATGAATTAATTATTGTTAAATTAGACAACAAAAGACTTAAACTTTATACACAAATTAGTACATGTTGTGATGACATTGATGTTGAATTAATATTGAGGGATCATATATTCAACTACTATGTCACATCCTAATCTATAACGATAAAGTTTACATGAAAACTATTTCAATTGACATTTAACAATTCTATGAAGAGAAAAATGATATGTGTCGCCAATGTAAATTAATTTTACACTAATGTCAAATAAAAATAGAGTATATACTAGTTTTTTTTTTTAAATACAATATACTTACATAGCAAAACGATTGGTTCATGTTGGACGACAGTATAAAATTAAAAACTAAAAATAAAAAAATAAAAATAAACAGGGTATGCATTGTCGGTGTAAACTAATTTCACATTGATAATCAATTAGAATAAAAAAAATGTATAATTGTTTTTATTTTTGAAATGAAAAAAAGATAATATATCAATAAAATTCTAAGTAGAGGGTGTTCTAGGAATTAAAAGTACACAAGAGTATCAAGGCATTACATGAAAAGAAATCAACCCACTAGAACCATGAAAAGGCCAAACACATGCATGACTTACAAACAAATCAAATAAACAAAACCTCCAACTACAAATGAGAAAATCCCAAACACCCACTGGTTGTGGTTGTAAGCACCATGAATTAAAATCATAAATGAAACTGGTATCATTTGCACTAAACCATGCTCATGAGACCAATGTCAGCTTTTCAAAAAGTAATGAAGCATTGATCACTACATGATTAAAGATAATAGAATTGTCTATTTTTCATATAGACCAAATGCAAGTTAACTAAATAGCTCCAACTTTTTTTTGTCAACAAATAGCTCCAACTTTTGAGTGAACTCTTTTTTTTTTCGTGAGACCTAGTCCAATAAATCGATGTGCATAAGTCTCCACAGTACACATCCTTATTCAAATCAACGCATAACCCTGACCAACTCAAAAGACTCATCCAAACCACCCCAAACTTTGGAAAAAGGATAAACATATGATGAATTGATTCTTTCACACCGCATTTTGCCACATACAAAGAATAACCAACATGAGTAATGTCTCTACTAATCAAATTGTCTTTAGTTAGTAAGCGATGATTTAAAAGACGTCACGCAAATACACCTTCAATAGTACCAACTTATTCAAAATCATATAATAAGATGGGGAAACTCCAATCATCATAGAATCTAATATCAACTTGTATTGATCTTTAAGAGCATATACACCTTTTTTAAAAAACAATTTTATAATATGCTAATATTATAGTAGGATGAATGATTATTGGATTATGGTTTTAAATAATTTTACATTCTAAATATATCCTTATGAAATTTTTTTTTTGTCAAATAAATTTTTAGTTCCTATAATTTTTTTTTCACTTTTTAGTCCTTACAAATACCATTGTTTTCAATTATACTTCTTACTAAAATTAAAAAATATGATATTTATAAAATTAAAAAATGCAAATAATTATATAAAAATTAAAAGTGAAAATCAACAATTTTAAAGTACTAAAAAATTATATAATTTTTTAAAATTAAACTCTAAAATTATTGCATAATCATTATACTCATTGATGAATGTATTTGTTAGTTTAGAGGATTCAAAGAATAATTTGAGATACAGGTACCATTTTCTCTTTGTTGTTGTAGGATGACTTTTGGTGCTTAGACTTTTATCCAATAAACAAGACTCCTTCTTCTCTTTCTCTTTCTCTTTCTCTTCATCTCTTCACCGAGAGAGAAGCCATGGATAGGCTTCTATCCTCCTCTTCTCTCCCTTCTCTCAAAACTAACCTCAAATCCATTACTTTTCTCCCTCCAACCACTCGTTTTGGTTCCGCAAGATTCAATTTTCTCCCTTCAAATCGCTGTTCCTTCAGGTGGATCACCTCAATTTCTCGCAACCATGAAAACCCATCTCCATTTTTGTCTTCAACTCCCCTTTTCGTTAACCGGATGATGCAACCAAACAACCCACTTTCTCAATTAACCAATTCTAATAACCCCATAATCGAACCCCAACCCCTCAATCAGATCAATGCCGGCGAAATCAGAAAACCAAAGGTACGTGTTAAGACATTGTGTGTGTGCGTTTCATGTTGTTTATATTGAATTTCACTGTCGTTTTGATTATTTTTTTGAAGTTGATGGCGTTCCATTGCATGAACAGTATCTTCAAGAATATACTTGTGTTTATTTGAATTATAAGCATATTCCCTTGTCATTGGTCTTAGGGAATCTGTATAGTTGTTAGTATTATGCTGTGATTAAGAATCTATTTGAACATGGTTGATTCCTTTACTTTTTTCAAACAAAATATAAATGTAAGCACATAAATCATAAATGTCTCTCTTGATTCTTAAAATTGCCTTGGTAGTTACAGACCTACCAAAGAATTAGGAATAGTTATGAATGCATTAATCTACGGAGCCTTTCAGCTAATTTTTGGGTAGGAAACTACCGTAATTAGGGTCTTTGGCACCCCAGTTGCTCCACATAGTATCCCCACAACCTTCGATCATTTGGATTGGCTATGTGACTAATCTCCACTCATGTGTGTAAGTCATAGTTTAGAACTCTTTGCTCCTCCCAAGAGTGTGTTTTGCAGGGATTAAATCTTGGTCCTCCCCCACAAGCTCAGCACCGCTTAACCAGCTAAGTCACACTCATTGGGTGCCCTTCAGCTAATTCCTATTGAAGGTTGAATAATCTTGTTTTGAAGTAGTTATCATTACCTTCTAGATCATTTCATCAAAATTAGTGTTTCCAACTTTTGAGCTATTGCTCCTTTTTAGTAATGTCAGCTTCTTGTTGGCTTGTTTCTGGTCCCAAACCATAATCTAACTTAGCTTTCAATCCCAAGTATTTTTCTGATTAAATCGTGATCATTAACATACTTGTGGACTCATTTATAACTTAGTTGATATCAATGCATGTAAAGTTTCACTTGAAGATTACTCTCTTAAATAGGTGAGTGTGACATAGTGGTAAATTGTGATTACTATTGTCCAATGGTGCTGCTGTTTCTGTATTCATGATAATTTTTGTGGAGTATTTCTTTTGGCTGAAGGTTACAAGTGTTTACATAATATAGACCCAATGTACACATTAATTTTCTGTTAGATGTTTAAACTTTCCAATAAAGCTTAAAAGTCATCCTTTGTACTTATTTTTTCCTCAGGGAATAACAGTTCAGACATTTGTAATACTCTCTGCTCTTATTGTGCTCTTAATTCAACCAGCTTTTGCACCAGCAGCTTTTGCAACCATTCAAAATGCTGCCAAGACCGGTGGTCCTGCCACCACTGCCGTTGGTGGAAAACTTATCCGCACCGAGCTCCTAAGTAGTGCTTGGACTGGTTTCTTTGCCGGTTGCTTGCACACATTATCAGGCCCCGACCATCTTGCAGCTTTGGCTCCATTGTCAATCGGCCGCAGTCGAATGGAGAGTGCTGCTGTTGGAGCCCTTTGGGGTTGTGGCCATGATGCTGGTCAGGTAATCTTCGGCTTAATATTTTTGCTTCTAAAAGATCGACTTCACATCGAAATTATCCAAACTTGGGGCACAAGAGTGGTAGGCATTACCTTGCTAGTAATCGGTGCTATGGGAATTAAAGAAGCTTCAGAGGTTCCCACTCCATGTGTTGCCTTAGAAAATGGTGAATGCGACGTCAGCGCCTACGAATCACTTGATAATCCTGTAGTAGGAAAGAAGAAGATTGGTTTTGCAACTTTTGCCACTGGAATAGTGCATGGACTGCAACCAGACGCGTTAATGATGGTGTTGCCGGCACTCGCTTTGCCTTCTCGCTTGTCCGGCGCTGCATTTCTCATCATGTTCTTATTTGGAACTGTTGTTGCAATGGGTAGTTATACGGTGTTTATAGGATCATGTAGCGAGGCACTAAAGGATAGAGTTCCTAGAATAACAGAGAAACTCACTTGGGCTTCTTCTCTTATAGCTATAGCCCTTGGGTTTGCCATCCTCATTAGCCAGTTTTTTGGGTTTAGTTTGTATTGATACACTTCAATCAACCAGTAACCTTTATGATGATCATTTTATTGTTAAGAAAAAGTAGAGCCGTTAGAGAGAAATTTTATTGTTTGGAAAAAGTTCATGATTCATGCAACATGTGATATGGTTCCTGTCTATTAATTGACTAAGCTTAGAACTATGTAGCTGTCACACTTTTAAGATTTTAATAGATAATGCAATATTCTGTTTATGCATGTATGTTATGTATTGGAATTCACATACCAAATTACTCTTTTCACATGTTCCTTCCCCTTATTATACGCATCATTCTAGACCCCACATCAGCCCATTGTAATGCCAAGTCTTGTTTATTATGCAGTTTGTCTCCTCACACTTTCATGAGCCTGAATTGATTCTTAAACACCCCAATGGACATTCACACCATTGGGAGGGTGAATAATCAAATCCTTTTATGCCTTCACCTTCAACCAATTTCATGCCAGAATCTTCACCTCATAAACACATAATTTAGAGCTTTGGTTTTAATTTTTAAACAACTTTATGGCCCTCTCAAATAATTAAAAACTACAGAGAAAAATAACAGACAAGTTCCCACAATTTTTTTTCATTTTTAGCTCCTGTAAAGTTTCTTTTTCTTTTTTAGAATATAAGGGGTCTAAAGGCATCCCTGTTTATTCTATGTTTAGTTTCAGAATATTCCTGTCAAAGAAAAAGACCAAATAATGAAGAGCAAGTAAAAATTAATTTTAATTAATGATTTTATTCCATATGTACCCTTTGGCATCCTTTTTATTCTTCTTGCATGAAAAGTACGCCTTTTTTCCACAATGAAGAATATAAAAAAGAATTGAATAATCAATATTGTTGAAAATGATTATATTTCTTATTTCTTATATATAACACAAACCATTATGTTTCATACAAAAAAGACTGGACATTGTATAAATGTTGAGTCCTGTCAGTTGTCTCCAAACTTCATTTTTTACTCCAAGTAACTTTTATCATAAATTTTACACTAAATTTTTTTTTTGGCATAAACATCCAATATAAATTACTTTCCTTCAAAATCAGTGCTAATAAAATCAAATTCATTTAATTTAAAAAACGTTATTAAACAATCATCATCAAACACACTAAATACTTACCCATCCTAGAATATCCTTTTCTTTTTGCTCTCAAAACTAGCACTATAATCTCTCAAGAGTTATATATATATCGTACACTATATGAAGTTTTCAGCTGTTTTACGAAATCCTGCAAGCCACATGCCACCCTATAACATGAAATTGCAATAACATTCACCAACATTTGCGCTTATTCAGTTTATTCCAATTCCAATGCCCCAAAACAAAATAATCACATTCATAATCGGTGCGATAATTCTCCTGGAGCAGATAATATAGACTTCAATGGATTAGGAATTCAGAACTGAATACATCAGCTGTAGTGTGATGGAAAGTGAACAAAAAAGGCAACGAACTTCATGCTACTGAATTTTTTCTACATGCAAGGCTGGATTTTCTAATTCAGCATTGTTCCATTTCAGTATTTCTTTTGTTACAAACAATGAAAAACTGACTAATTCAATCAATTGCCAACGAGGATACTGATATCAAACTTTTAGCTCAAAACTAGGTACAAGAAGGCAAAGGAAAGGGCTTCGTGGACATGGAATAAACATCAGTGCTTTTGTTTTTTGTCGATATCATAAAGCACACACATGTCTGCTGCTGTTTTCATCTGAAATCAAATAGGTTTTATGGCAGATTAAAATGCAGGACTTAATCAATGAACAAATAAAAGTCAAAAAGGATTCAATAAACACCTAGTACGTGTAGCTAAATAAATAAAAATCAACCGATCAATTCTTATTCCAAGACTTTCTTTATATGACTAGAATGTAAACCTTTTGTTTGAATGTAAACCTTTTGTTTGGGAGTTAGAAGGGAATGGAACCTTGCATAGGGGATTAAAGAAAAGGAAAGGGACAATAGTCCCTCATCTTGCATAGCAGATTTTTGTTGTAGGACTTAAAACCCCCAAATATGGGAAAACACAATAAATTGGGAGAGGACTTTGGAAAAGAAAGAACTATGGAGGATTTTGGAGGGTATTGAAGATTTTCCTACATACTCTTCCTCTTTATAATATACTCTCTGAAGAAAGAAAATATTAGTAGTGAACCTTGCCTTCCCCTCCAATTACACTCCCAAACAAGGTGAGAGATTCTCCTCTCGTCCTCTCCCCTCTCGCCCCCTCCTAACTCCCAAACAAAACCTTGAAGTCAATTATTGAAGTCATAATATCAAGATAATATGGTCTGGTTTGGGTTCAGTAGCTCTGCATCTATACTAGGAGAATTTAGCTCTGCAATGCATTCTCTTATTTTTCTTCCATGTTTTATGGAGAATAGGAAAAGAAGAGGAAAATTTGTATGAGTAAAGGGCAACAACATGGTGCTATTCGCTCTATAGCGCGGTCAAGGAAAGTGTCAAACTCAAGCCTATTGTAGACACTAGACAGCCTTACCTTGCATTTGCAAGAGGCTGATTTCATTTTATGACTCAAACCCGAGCTCCAGTCACATGGAAGAAACTACAACCATTGCACCAAGAATCCCCTTCGCTTAACAGGATGATATTCCATATTAAAAATATGAACAATTTACTGATTTAGTACTGCCGTGTTTTCTTTGAGTTTGGATTTTCTTTTTCTTCTCATTATAGGATGGGGGTGATAAAAAACTAAATATATACAGCATCTCATCATCTAAAATATGCAGCATAAAGACATCATGTACGAACCTGGATAACATTTATAACTTGCTTGGTTGCCCATCCAAATAAACTTGTGCCAATTAGGAAAGAGATTATGGTTATCTTTTGCAAATTACTTGATAAAACCTGAAAATAGAAACAATTAAGAAACTAAGATGATCAGAAGAAACCCTCTAAATATCTTAGATAATCTAACAGCATCAAAAGCACAGAGAAAACACTAACATCCACCAATGTCTCTGTTTGATTATCCGCGAGATAAAACAGGATTAAGTAAAGAACCTGCAGAATATAAAGAAACGAAGAAAAACAAAATTAATGAAGTTTTTTTCACAAAATATTATGATGACAGCATAACAATTACCTCACATGAGACACAACAGTAAGCCATAAACATCCTATTTCCATAATATGCCTTGAAAAGCCAATTGGTGCTGTCTTTTACATCTTTATGACTAGCCTTTCCCAGCAAGAAAGTGCTGCATTTAAAGTAAAAAAATCAGCTCAAGAAACTCATCAAGATCTAATCCAGTAACTGCAAAATTATACAATTTGACTTAGGGGAGAAAAAAACAGTTAACTTTCACTACCTGTACATTTGAAACCAGTGGCTGGCAATATCTAAGGCGAGCAATGACAAGAAGATCAGGCCAGGCCTTTACACAAATTTAGCCCAAAAGTCAGGTGTACAGGCTTAAAAGCATAGTGACTGAGGAACAGCTCAAAAGGAAAAATATCTTACTTGTATAATTGGGAAAGAACTACAAGAAGACATGCAGTGCTAATCCTGGTATTAAGGAAGCCATATTAATTCAAAGCACACAATAATCGAACAATATAAAGAATTTAAAGCAGTAGTGATCAACATTTATTTGGCTTGCATGTATATTGAGAACGAGAGGGAACCGAGAATAACCTGTCTGTTACCATGTCCAGCACAGCTCCAAATGTTGACACTGAATCAAGTAAATAACAATAGATATAAATGCTAGATTGTATACAGGCTTATTAAAGAACAACCTGATGTGATAAACCATTGTGGCGTCGTGGAGCTATAAAATGCTTGATTAATACATTGGTTTATTATATGGAATAATCACATTTAAAAAATTAGAAATAATAAGTACACAGAAATAGGAGTTTCCCAAATTGCACAGTCTGGGCATGCTACAAGTTTTCCTTATAAATTATAATGGTGCTCAAACATAGCATGCATATCAATGAAAGACAAGCAGCACGATTTGAGCGGAAGACCTTTATGTGGATGATGTTTGATCCTACCATTGAAGCCAACCTTCATTAGCATACAAGCCTTCCTACCATTTGTTTTGTTTATTTTTATTTAATACAACTTGCTAACAGCCACCCTAATGTTTCATAAAAAAAATGTAAAAAACAAAGAGTCAACAGAATGCAGTCATGGGAGCAAAACCATGGCAGCTAGCTCTCAAGAATGGAAAAAGTATAAAAGATCACAGATTTAAATTGTAAATGCTTCTCATACAAATATCATAGCAAAATCCCAGCTTTAATGTTACCTCAATTTCAAATTCAAACTGATTTTCAAGTGTTAAATTCCAAATGATTATGAAACATACAATAATCATGAAGAGTTAGAAAAATCAAGTTTTACCTGTTTTCACAAAACAGAAGGCAGCTAAGAGTAAAGATATTTAACACAGGGGTCATAGATTCATATTCAAAACGCTCTACAAGGAGTCAGAAAATGTTGTCATCCCTTAATTATTGACCAACTTTTGCCCAAGAATGTCAGTGTGATGCACGTGGATGCATCATAGTGATCTGACATTATTAAATTGTGTAATGATTTTCTTAGTTAAGTATTGACATTATTAACAAAACTCAATAGGAAATATTAGTGATCTGACATCCACCATAAAATTTATACCTTGATTGAATCTTCGTGCACACCAGCCATCCACAGCATCGCATACAAAGCTGGCAGCAACACAAATTAAGGCAAATTATGCCAGCATCCAATATATATTTATATATTAAAGAGGTAAAAGTTCAATAATAGAAAGAAAACAAAAATCCATTAAACTGTATCTCACCTGAAAAAGTAGAGAATAGGGAAAACGATTTTGTGTTTTAAACATAAAGAAAAGGCAAGACAGTTCAAAAGAACCCGGATATATCCTGCATTATCACAAACAATCAAGAGTTAAGACAGTACATTTATTCTTGGAAGTTGGAACACTATGAGCAATAGCTAAGTATTAAAAAACTAGGGTTTGTTAGTACAATGTGTAAGTAAACACGGGAGAATAAAACCATATATCCACCATTATAGTGAAATACCCACCAATGATATTAGGAACGTACAGGTACACGGATAATTTACTGGACTTTGGTGCCGGTTTCTTGGCCATTGAAAAGCTTCTTCTTATACTCAAAAACTTGACTATTAAGTATATAAGAAGATTGTCAATCAAATATTTACCTGCACAAATAGTTTCCAGTAAGAAATTCAAAGCCACGTGTAAGTATATAAATATAACCTAACCATAACCATAACCGAACATGCATTAAGTTGACAATCATCATCTACCTAACCTAACCAATCATTCATCTATATACACGAACATTAGAAAAGGAACACCCATCATCACGGCATGTTAACATCCTGTAATCAAATTTCTTTGATTTCTTGTTATTATATATCTCCCAAACAAACGAAAAGGGGACTGTAGCATAGAAATTTCAAATTCTCTAATCATATGACATCAATCTCGCCATAGCAGCGCAAAATCGTGGAACCGCGGTGCGGGATGAAGCTCCGGCGCGTTGCCTTTTGCAGAGGCGGTTATCGCGGCCGCAAATCGCGCTGAAATCGCATCGGAGAAAAAAATGAAAAAAAGAAAGAAAAGAAAACCTGGACGGACTTTGTGAGTGTTTGTGGTGGGCGTTCCTGCGACGACGACGACGAACTCCGGCGAGTTTGAGTTTAGCGCGACTCGTTTGGGGCGGCTGAGATTAGGTGGTTTTGAAAAGGAAGTGGATCGGGGTTGTGAATAGATCCCATCGCTTTCTTTATCTCAAAACTATGTTTGTCATTGTCAATTTGTCATTATTATATTTGTTAATAAAATAAAATTGTTATTATAAGAAAAATAGATTAATTCATTCTAAAACTTTTTCGCATGTATCTCTAATCACATGTGGTTTAGCACTTTATCAGATTTTCGATTTTCAATATCATCAAAAGTTAAATTTAAGAATTAAGTAACAAAAAACTGTGTTATGTATGATTTTATCGAGCCCGGGTTAATTTTATTACTAAAAAATATAGATAATTTTGTTAGGGACACGTCAATATTAAATAAACACAGTCTAATATGTTATACTCAATATTCGTTAATAGCGTAAATTTTTTTATGTTATCGTATATAAAAATTATATTCATAATAAAAAAAATTATATTGTAATGTAAATATAGTTGAATTGATAGTTATAGAAACATCAATACATATTGAACCACTTCAACAAGTCTACGTGTAAGATATCCAACATCTGATGTTCGTACAGCAGTATCTACAACCCCTTTACGGGCTCCGTAGAGTTTGAGTTTGAACTCAAAACTCTACACTATATTTATTTATCAATCACGGATCGCATTAGCTCGAATAATGTTTACTTAAGTAAAATACAAACTAAAATAAATTAAATTTTAAAATATGAGAATATGATCTTTATTTATCCATCTCTTTTTAATAAAAAAATAATAAAATTGCGCATGAGTCTCACATGTATCAAAGTTTTAGTGTTGTAAAAATACAGGTTTTTGATGATACAAAAGACCGACAGTGATGATGATCAAAGCAACAAGCTCAAAAAGAAGAAGTCTACAAAAATCTTATTTGATATATTAATAAATAAATGTTTTTATGTAAAGGTAAATGATGCAAACCATAGCTCAAATACAATGAGAACCTCACATCTTTGCATATGCATAAAACATATTTTCGAAAGTCAAAAATTACTTTACAAATTATTAGAATTAATATTTTTGACAAAACACAAAAGTGTATTCGAATACAACATAGGTGTATTCGAATACAGATGAAAAATTGCTAAGTCAGTAGCAAAAACATCTCATCTGTATTCGACTACAACTTAGGTGTATTCGAATACAGATGAAAAATTGCTAAGTCAGTAGCAAAAACATCTCATCTGTATTCGACTACATCCTGATGTATTCGAATACAACCAACAAATCAGTGGCAAAATTGATCAATCTGTATTCGACTACATACATGTGTATTCGACTACACAGTGTTAAATTTGAATAAATTTGAACGTTATAAAGATGTGTATTCGAATACAACCATCATGTATTCGAATACAACTGGAAACAATGCAATTTTTCAGTTCTGAATTAACTCTAAATCATTGCAATTGTTCCTCAAACCTCTTGGATCAATGGCCACGAATCTGAAGAGATGTTTATGGACTATAAATACACCATAACTTCAGATTCAACAACAACAATCCTACCACACAACTTTAAAGACTTTGAACAAACTTTCTGAATTTTTCTCAAAGTCACTTTCATAAATTCAAGTACTTGCATATCATTTTCATATCATTAACTAAGGTTCTTAAAGTACTTGAAGCAATCTTGGATTGTTATCATTCTACCTCTCTTTCATTTTCATATCCTTACTTATCAAATCACAAGTGTTTGTAAAAGAAATTAGTACTTTCTTATAGTAGTCTTGACTAAGATAGTGGTGTGCTATGCTAGTGGCTTTGTTAGAAGTTTGTAGCACAGATCCTAGGGTGGGACTTGTACATATTCTGACAAATAGTAGAGAAATCTCTTGTGGTGTACAAGAGGACTGGATGTACCATTGGTTATAAGGGGAACCAGGATAATTCTGCTGTGTTCATTTCTTTACTGCCATTTATTCTTTCACTTACTATCCTTAAACACAGAAATTGATCACTTAAATTTTGAAAATAAGGAAAACTCCTAAACACCTAATTCACCCCCCCCCCCTCTTAGGTGCATATTTGTACTTACAATTGGCATCAGAGCAGATTCAAGGTAACTTACTCCTCGATCAATAACTAATGGCTTCCGCACAACCTGTTTTCAGAGACGGTGGCAGCAGTAACAAACCACTATGCTTCGTTGGTGAGCATTACGATTTTTGGAAGATGCATATGCAAGCGTATCTTGAAGCACAAGGAGACGATATATGGGATGCTGTTGAAAATGGTCCTTACATTCCAACAACAGTCATCAACAACAAAGAAGAAATTAAGATAAAGAATTCTTGGACCGATGACGATAAAAGAAAAGTGTTGTTCGATAAAAAGGCTAAAAACATTCTACAATCAGCACTAGGAATGGATGAATTTTTCCGTGTGTCTCACTGTAAAACAGCCAAAGAAATATGAGACACATTGGAAGTAACCCATGAAGGCACCGTTGAGGTAAAAAGATCCAAACTTAACACACTTTCTCAAGAATATGAGTTATTCCGTATGCAGCCAGGAGAATCTATCCTAGACATGCAGAAAAGATTCTCCCACTTAACAAATCACTTAACAGCTCTTGGAAATATTTTCACCAGTGATGAACTAAATCTTAAAGTATTAAGATCACTAACAAGGGCATGGCAACCAAAGGTGACAACAATATCAGAAAAGAAAAGCTTATCCAAGATGTCACTTTCTGCATTATTTGGAAAACTCCAAGAACATGAAATTGAACTTGGGAGATTGGAGTAAAATGAAACTCAAGAAAAGAAGAACAAAAATATTACTCTAAAGACCGAATTGAAGGAACAAGTCAGAGATGAAATTTCTGATGAAGACGAAAACATTAATTTCCTTGTTAAGAAATTCAGTACGTTTCTTAAAAATGACAGAAATTTCAAAAAGAAGAATTTCATAAAGAAAGATGGGTCTACCTCCAACCAAAACTTCACATGTTTTGAATGCGGAAAACAATGACATATTAAAGCAGACTGTCCAAATCTTCTCAAGAAAAATGCCGGTAAAAGGAAAGACTTCAAGAAAGCATATATAGCTTGGGAAGATAACGAAGTAAGTTCATCATCAGAAACAGAAAGTAAGGAATGCCCTAATGTTGCACTAATGGCATCACATCAATCAGATGATGACGAAGAGGTTAGTAACACAAACTCTCTTCATTATAATAAATCAAATAGTGAATTAATTATAGAATACAATGACGCTCAAAACGCCATTAAGAAACTTCTTATTGAATGCAAAAATCTGTTTAAAATTGTGTCAACACAAAAAAGACAAATCTCAAGTCTTCAAGAAAAAGTTGACATTATGGAAAAGATGGTGAAAAATCAAAACAGAATTTTACATGCAATAAATGTGATTCCCTTTCATTCAAGATCGTTCAATTAAATAGAGTAATTGAACGATATGAAAAAGGACAAATAGGATTGGAGAATGTCTTAAACATGCAAAGATACTCAAATGATAAAAGTGTTCTTGGATTTTCTAAATTTGACAAACCAAGTTCAAATAAGACCATTTTTGTCAAAGCAAGTACTTAATCCAATCAAGGAAGAATTACAATTTTACAAAAGGATCATTCTTATAAAGAAAAGGTCACTCACAATAAATTTCATACATATACTAGTAAAAATAAATTTATTCCTACTTGTACCTATTGTGGTCTTCATGGTCATACACCTAATGCCTGTCTTGTAAGAAACATTAGTGTTCCTAAAGGGCATTGTGTGTGGGTCAAGAAAGGTACTAACCCTCAAGGACCCAAAGCACATTGGGTACCTAATAAAATTTGATTTCAATTTTGTAGGTATGCACACAAAGTACCTCAAATTTGTGGTACTTAGATAGTGGGTGCTCCAAACACATGACGGGTGACATAACAAAATTTTCAGCATTGACCCTTGAATCAAAAGGATATGTAGTCTATGGAGATAATAATAAAGGAAAAATCTTAGGTATTGGAAAAGTTGGAACAACCCCTTCCCCTTCAATGGAAGATGTCCTATATGTTGAAGGCCTAAAGCATAATCTCATAAGCATTAGTCAACTATGTGACAAAGGACACACAGATAGTCTTCAACAAAGATGAGTGCATCATTCAAAATACAGCAACAAGTGAAATTCAATTTATCGGTAAACGTTTCAAAAATATTTTTATACTTAATCTTGACGATTTATCCTTGAAAATGAAATGTCTTTTGGTAAGCGACAATAATGATGCATGGCTATGGCATAAAAGAATTGCACATATCCACATGGATCATTTAAACAAACTAGTCAAGCATGATCTTGTTGTTGGATTACCAAAAATGAAATTTGTCAAGGATAAATTATGTGACGCGTGTCAAAAAGGTAAACAAACAAAAACTTCTTTCAAACCTATAAATGTTATATCAACTACAAGACCACTTCAATTAATACATATGGATTTGTTTGGTCCATCAAGAACCAAACGTTTTGGTGGAAATTCATATGGACTAGTGATTGTTGATGATTACTCAAGGTTCACATGGACCTTATTTTTGGCAAGTAAAAACGAAGCTTTTAAAGCATTTAAAAACTATGCCAAGCTAGTCCAAAATGAACAATCATCCAAAATTGTATCAATTAGAAATGATCATGGAAGAGAATTTCAAAATACCTTGTTTGAAGAATTCTATGAAGAAAATGGAATTTTCCACAATTTTTCCGCACCTAGAACTCCTCAACAAAATGGGGTTGTTGAGAGAAAGAACAGATCCTTGGTAGAACTCGCAAGGACCATGCTAAGCGATTCAAATCTACCAAAGTACTTTTGGGTAGATACTGTAAAGACGGTATGCTATGTTACTAATAAATAAACATTCGGCCGATTCTTAAGAAAACTCCTTATGAACTCTACAAAGGAAGAAAGCCCAATATCTCTCACTTCCACATCTTTGGATGCAAGTGTTTTGTGCTAAACAACGGAAAAGACAACCTTGGGAAATTCGATGAAAAAGCAGATGAAGGTATCTTTATTGGCTATGCATTATCTAGTAAAGCATTCAGAATTTTCAATAAAAGATCTTTAATTGTTGAAGAATCAATACATGTAACTTTTGATGAAACTAACCCCTTGAAAGAGGATAAAGTTATTTCTTATGATGATGATGACATTGAAAGTAGTGATGCAAGCAAAGAACATCAAATTGATCAACCAAGTCAAGAAAGTGAAGTCAACATTGAAAAGGAAGATAATAATCTTCCTAAAGAATGGAGGACCCATAAAGATCACCCAATTGACAACATCATTGGTGATATCAACACAGGAGTTACAACAAGACTTAAATTATAAGATGCATGTTTGAATATGGCTTTCGTTTCTCAAATCGAACCCTCCAAAATTGGTGAAGCACTAAAAGATTATCAATGGATACTTGCCATGCAAGAAAAACTTAACCAATTCAAAAGAAGTAAAGTATGGGAATTTGTCCCTAATCCGGGAAATAAACACATCATTGGTACAAAATGGGTGTTTAAGAATAAACTTGACGAAAACGGTATAGTTGTTCGCAATAAGGCAAGATTGGTCGCCCAAGGATATAATCAAGAAGAAGGGATTGATTTTGACGAAACATTTGCTCCAGTCGCAAGGTTAGAAGCAATCCATTTACTACTTGCTTATGCTTGCTCTATGAACTTTGAATTATTTCAGATGGATGTGAAAAGTGCCTTCCTCAATGGATACATCAACGAAGAAGTATATGTTAAACAGTCACCCGACTTTGAGGACTTCAAAAACCCTTCACATGTCTTCAAACTAAGAAAAGCTCTTTATGGTCTAAAACAAGCTCCAAGAGCTTGGTACGACAGATTGAGTGCCTTCTTATGTGAAAGAGGATTTGAAAAAGGCGAAGTCGATAAGAAACTATTTATTAAAAGAAATAATGGTAACACCTTGTTGGTCCAAATCTATGTTGACGATATCATATTCGGAGCAACAAACAATGAGATCTGTGAGGAATTCTCGTTGATGATGCAAGGAGAATTTGAAATGTCCATGATGGGAAAATTAAACTACTTTCTTGGTCTTCACATCAAACAACTCAAGCATGGCATCTTCATCAATCAAGCAAAATATTGCAAAGAACTGCTAAAAAGATTTGAAATGGAAAAATGCAAGGAAAGTGCAACTCCCATGGGTTCCGGAACATATGTTGATAAAGATGAAACCGGTGCGTCTATAGACATTTCAAAATATCGAGGTATGATTGGATCTCTATTATATCTAACGGCCAGTCGGCCAGATATTATGTTTAGTGTCTGTCTATGTGCTAGATTTCAGGCAGATCAGAAAGAATCACATCTTGTAGCCGTCAAAAGAATCATGAAATATTTGAAAGGAACAATCAATGTAGGAATATGGTATCCGAAAGGTAGCATCTGTAGTCTCGTTGGATATTCTGATTCAGATTATGCAGGATGTAAAACAGACAGTAAAAGCATAAGCGGCACTTGTCATGTCTTGGGAAATGCACTCGTATCATGGTCATGTAAAAAGCAAGCATGTGTTGCACTTAGTACTGCTGAAGCCGAATACATAGCAGCAGGAAGTTGTTGTGCACAAATTCTATGGCTCAAACAACAACTATGTGATTGTGGACTTGATCTCGGATGCATTCCGTTACGATGCGACAACACTAGTGCTATCAATATTTCAAAGAATCCAATCATGCACTCACGAACTAAACACATTGATATACGACATAATTTTATGCGCGATCATGTGCTTAAAGGAAATGATGAAGTAAACTTTGTGGATACTCATAACCAACTGGCGGACATCTTTACTAAACCACTTCCTAAGGACTCTTTTTACAAAATTCGACGCGAACTCGGCATCTTAAGTGAAAATAATCTTTAAATACAAGGTACTTTGTCATCATTATTCAAAAGTTATAATGTTTCTCTTGTTAACCTGTTGGAATTAAGTCGTTATTATCAAATATGTTTCCTTATCATTATATTTGTGATTATATGCAGTATTTGGTATGCTATACATGATAAAATCATTTCTGGTTCTAAAAATTTGAAGTTGTAGCCGAATACACGTTTCCAGATTTATTTGTATTCGGATACAATCAAACTGTAATCGAACACATTTTTCCAGAACCACTTGTATTCGAATACACTTATAGTGTATTCGACTACATGTTTGCAATTTTCTGGCATATATAAGGCTGCGACAGTTCTTCTGAAAATAGGTATTCGAATACAATTGGTTACGAACACGCGAATACATCTCTTTTCCATTTCAGCATCAAACCCGCGAATCTCTCTCTCATTCAAATTTCTTTTCTCCTTTTCTTCAATTGATTACGAATTCATTCCCTCTTTCACCTAAATCAACTTCTTCTCATCCTTGTCATTTAGATTTCACGAACCCAAACCCTAAACGCCCAAATTTCTCTCAAAATGTCAAAATCCTCTTCAACCGTCATGGATGCGCGCAAACGAGGGCCAAGAACTAAGCATGCCTCAGTGGGTCCTTCAAAGAAACAAACCAAGAGTACTAATATCACGGATTTGTCTCGTCTCTTACACACACCGGGCGAAATTGCTCGGTTTCGCACACTCTACTCCGACAAGAGGCTCATCATTCCCAAAATCGGTACTTTAGACTCCTTTTCTGCCTTTAAATTTCCTGTTTTGCTTAGAGCTCAACGTATTGAGGAATTTATCGGATACAAGGGTCCTATCTATCCCGATTTAGTTAGGGTCTTTTATTGCAATTTGACTAGGGATGGAAAAATGTTGAAATCTCGCGTCAAGGGAAAAACTATTGAACTCGATTCACATATTATTGGTGACATTTTGGAAATTCCCTGTGAAGGATAGAAAACTAGTCCAACTAACTTGTGTAAATGGTCTGGTGTTTCTAAATATGATGCTTATGTGGCTCTTTGTCGATTTGACAAACAAACTATGGAACGCAAGAGAATTCAAGTAGGCTCAACATTTGCGAAGCAACGATATGGTGCTGGAAATCTTACTGTTGATTATCGTTTGCTCCATTACTTATTAAGTTACATTTTGGTCCATAAGGCTGGTAACTACTCCCAGATTTCCGAGTTTGAACTCCAGATTATGTACTATCTGTTCGAAGGCCTTCCTCTCAACTTGGCTTATTTTGTTAAATCAGTCATGTTTACATCCAGAGAGGCTGTTGGTTTGCCTTATGCTAAGGAGGGCACTCGCATTCTTGAACACTCCGGGGTGGACTTCTCTGAGGAAGTTGTGTATACCATTACTAAGGATAATTTACTCGATTTAAGTGTCCTTCCAAGCATGAAAATCGTTTGGAGTGAACCGCTTCAAAAATACATCCATATGAGTGACCTTGGTCAAACATCTGTTGCTGCTCCTAATGGCACTTCTGCCCCTGATGCTGCCCCTGCAGATGATGCTGACGAAGATATTGCGTCTGATGATGATCATGTGTCCAATCGCATGATTATGGCTAAACTTGACTCTCTCCAGACTTGCTTCTCCGGCTTCACCACTTCTGTCGATGCTCGTTTTCAAGCTATCGAATCCACCATCGCCACCAACCATGACAGCATGATCCACGAGATGTGTATCTTAGCCAACAAAATTGATCATCTCCATCTCCCGCATGGCCATCACTGATTCACCTTTAGTTTACTAGGCATAGTTGGCATGTTGTTGTCTAGGTCGTACTTCTTTTAATGTTTTGATCATTTTCCTTGAAACTTTATGTTACATTTTGGTTTTGTATTTTGAATTCTGTGACATTATCTGCGTGCTTGTTTCTTATGTGACGATATTTGGTTTATTATGCCTCTTTTCCGTTTCATTACTTGCTTGTTCTATATATTACTGCTTGTCTTCTTCTTTTTGATCATCTCAAAAGGGGGAGAAAATATGGTACTTTGTTGTTTTTAAACATAAATATAGTCTTCAACATATGTACTCCTTTGATCATTCCACTCACCATCAACAAGGAAGTACGCATACATTACGGGGGAGTATTACTAATACAATGCAATCACTCCACAACAACAAAAGGTTTTGTCATAATCAAAAAGGGGGAGAATGTAAAAATACATGTTTTTGATGATACAAAAGACCGACAGTGATGATGCTCAAAGCAACAAGCTCAAAAAGAAGAAGTCTACAAAAATCTTATTTGATATATTAATAAATAGATGTTTTTATGTAAAGGTAAACGATGCAAACCATAGCTCAAATACAATGAGAACCTCACATCTTTGCATATGCATAAAACGTATTTTCGAAAGTAAAAAATTACTTTACAAAGTATTAGAATTAATATTTTTGACAAAATACAAAAGTGTATTCGAATACAACATAGGTGTATTCGAATACAGATGAAAAATTGCTAAGTCAGTAGCAAAAACATCTCATCTGTATTCGACTACAACTCAGGTGTATTCGAATACAGATGAAAAATTGCTAAGTCAGTAGCAAAAACATCTCATCTGTATTCGACTACATCCTGATGTATTCGAATACAACCAACAAGTCAGTGAACAATTATACATGTTTTATTTCAATAGGAATTAAAACTATTTGTTTGATAATTTTGTAGTACTAAAAATTGTATTTATTTTTTATATGGACTAAAATTGAGATGTTTAAATTTTCTAGTGACTATAAACATAAATATTTTTTTTTAACTTAGGGGTTTTAATTTGAGTTTTTATTGTCTATGTTTTAGGACTAAGTGATGAAGATAATTTTAATTTTGATTTTTGATTAATTTTTTTATTTTTTATTTTTATCTAGATTTTAAGGATAAAGGTGGTGATGAAGATGAAAAAGGTGATGAAGGGGATGAAATTTACTGGAATTCTTAACTTTTTTTTACCAAAATTAGAAAAATTTACTAAAAACTTATGTGGCTCGTCACCTCTGTGTATTTTTACAAAAATATGGAGAAAAAAAAATGGATTGATTTGTGCACATTTTAACACATAAGAGACTTATATGAAAAAAAAAAGATAAAGGACATAAGTATTACAACTAAATAAGATTAAAAAAAAAAAACTAAAAATGTACTCGATCTTTCCTCCACCTAAAATAACATCACTATCACAACAATCTGCCAACACCAACATGTACTAAAACCATGTAACCAATCACACAATGACAAATAAAATGGTATGTAATTTGACAACACCAACAATCTGACCTATATTTCGTCAAGAGTCCAAAAACATAAATAAAATGATTTGTTGACAATCCAAATTATAAGATACACCATGAATCATAGGGTAAATATATAGGAGATAACTTACCAACAAATAGATTAGAAAATCCGCAAAACAATTTTTGAGTCCGTGTAAACCCTAAGTGAATGATAGAACACTAAAAAATGTATAATCAATAAGTTGATGAGAAAAGTAGTTTAGAATCATGTTAATAACATCATAAGTATTATGGATATCAAATTAAAATAATATAATCAAAAGATCAAAACACCTATATCAAAGCCCTAACACAAATAGTAATGTCGGCAACACAACAATTTGATCAGATGTGAAATATGATGATTGATTTGGTTTTAGGATGGGATGGAAGTGATCAAAGTAAGGTTAGAACACTGGTAATACAAAGTTACATTGATGGGAGAAGGGTTTGAGTCGTAAAATGGACAAGATGTGAAGTTTGACAACTATATTCGGCTTCGTTGAGTGAATTAGTAAGCACTTACAAACCACCCCATCACTCCAACAACCAACCAAAATGTTTCGCGTCAAAAGGATCATGATTACTTTTCTCGTTGACTAAATATTAGCTCGTTGAGAAAATTTCCATTGCCTCAAAACTCGTGCTTAGCAAATCCACTCTCGCTGAGCAAATTCACCTTTTTTAGACACATTAAACCTTTTTTATGCCTAAGCAAACCAAATCTCAGTTAGTGAAACAATAATTTCTTAAGTAGACTTCCTACACTTGAAATTCGTTGGGCTAAATTTGACTTACTAAGCCAAATTTCTAGATTTACACATAAAAAACCTTTCTTCTTCTTCTTCTTCTTTAGCAAGGTACCTATTTTCAAGGCTCCTCCAAAGCTTAAATAACAAACATCCCAACATGAAAAACTATTAGATAAGACCTATTGAGGTGTGACAATTGAGATATTACAAAAATCAGTAATATAAAATAATAAAGGTAAAAATGCATAATGATATTTTGTAAGGGTTGGATCTTTGGTTTCGACAATGCAAAACTCATGTAGTAGGGTGATGTTTAAAATAAATGAGATAATGTGGATACAACTAGAGGTGTTTTGTGTGGGGGGTATGGTATGGATAAAAGCAACTCTTTATTTTTGCAGTTATGAATAATTGGGTGGATATTCTACCTTATGAAGGAGTCTAATATGAAATGAGCCATATACTCCTTTAAACATCACCTTATGTCAAAATTACCTGTAAATCCTGTAAATGATCATTTGAACATTAATCCAACCCATTATATTCCTAGAAGGAAAAAGTGGTTTTTGAAGAATTTTTATTTTTTTCAAAAAAGGAAAGAGTGCTAAAAGTGGTGCTATTAAAAGAACACTTATTTTGGGGTGATGAGTTGAGGCAGTGTTATATCCTAATAAAAGAGTCAAATCAATAAACGACACATATATTTCTATAAACAGTCATTTTATGAGATGACAATCCATGAATTTTTTGGGGTTCATTTGAATATTAATTATCCCTTCTTATTTTTTACTAAAAAAACGTAATTCATTTTAAATTGATAGAAATTAAATTGAGAATACTATAATTCAAAGTCGCTAAATAAAAAAATGATGAATTTGTGAACAAACTCACAATATATAGATTAAGTTTAAATATGTATTTGATCCTTGTAAATATACTACTTTTTGATTTTGGTCCCGGTAAATTTTTTTGTTTGGATTTAGTCCTTATAAAATCAGAGGCGATCGAGTTTGGTCCCTGACGTCAAATCAACATTAAAAAATGACGAATTTTTCAAAAACCAAGCCCCTCTTTTAATTTCTATTCATATTTTTTTTATATAAAATAACATTAATTATTAAATGATCAATAAATAAATTTATTAATTAATAATATAAAACATTTTAATTTTTATTATATCACAAAAGATGATGTGTTTGTGTGTATTTATAAACCCACGTGTTATGGCGGTTTATCTGCTCTTTTTTAGGGACCAAAATCGATTGTCTCTGATTTTACGGGGACTAAATCCAAACAAAAAAATTTACATGGACTAAAATAAAAACATAGTATATTTGTAGGGACCAAAGACAAATTTAAACCTATAGATTAATAGCATAAAACGATAAAAGACATACAAATATGACAAAATCTACAATATGACAAATATAAGTAAATGATAACTATATATGATTACATAGTATAGTAAGTGTTGAATTTAATCAATTTATAGAAAAATTCGCGTTTGCTTTTGTTAATGTTTATTTGACCATTAAAAAATGAAATAATGTTTAAAATGGTGGTACTAAAAGAAACCATAATTTTGAGGCAACGGTTTTGATCAGTGCTCTATTCCAATAAAAGTCAATTATGAAACAGACGTAATCATGTGAATTTTGCGAGTAAATTCTCTTGGCGTTAAGTCCTCTTTTTTGGTCAACATTTTCTCCTCTTAAATATCTCTTTTGACATTCATTCATTTGAATATTAATTATAGATTTGTTGGATCAATGGTATTTTCAAATGAAAAAGATATTCACCACTATAGTGTGAAACAAATGGTATATGTTTGAGGTTTTTTAAGGGTAGTGTATCAAAAAATATATATTAAAAAATGTTAACCTCTTAAATGAATTTCAGAATAAGAGGGTTATTTAACTAATAGGACAAAAATACTTTGGTTTATTAAAAAAAATATATAACACTAAATAAAAAATGAATGCTAAAAGTGACGATGTTAAGTGAATTGTATAATTCATAAACTATTGATCAAATTCAACTCGTTAAATTTTAGATTCAACTTATTTATTTTATTAAATAAAAAAGCACTGAAATAAATCTCCATTATTTAATGTTTTAACTCCAAACTCTGTAGACCCCGATATTAACTTCATATATATATATATATATATAT
>JBBPBP010009779.1:20125663-20141932 GCA_037974735.1 Cicer chorassanicum | reverse complement strand
GCAAAATAATTAAGTTATAAATAAATTAGACAAGCAAAATTCTAGTTGTTTTTTTTAATAATCAAAACTCATATTTGAGTCGATTGAAATACATAAGACAAGTTTAATCAATACATTTTATTATAAACCAAATTTAAATTTTAAGTATCCGATTTTCTTTTACTTGTTTACACAAGTGATGAATCGCGTGAAAAAATTAATTATGAAATAATGATTCATATAATTCTTTAAACGTTTGTAAATCAATCTAATTAAATGATTTATTTAGCAAATTCTTTTTTATATTGAATTATTAATAATGATTTTTTTTTTAAATATCAATTATATTTTTAAATTAAAAGACACTCGACCAAATTAACGATAAACCAAATCAACATCATTTTATTAAATCCCCTGTCTTCGAATAAATTATCAAACTCAAATCAAATTGTTAATCTCACTAGGAGATTTCTTTTCCATTCCATAGATAGGATAAACAACTTCACCCCATGGAAAAAACCCTTTATTGTTTTGACTTCTTACACGTTTTTCATCTCTTCTTTGTTCATTTTCACCTCAAAATGATTCTGCATCATTTTCCATTCTCGCAGGTTGTGCAAGTTCTTTCTTCTTTTATGCCAGAATTTGTAAAGCAAGATTTTCGATGTTTCTAAATGTATATCCACGTGTTGTCTTCTCTTATTTTCTAATATCATGGCTGTCACGTTTATTTAAAAAGTGTAGTCATTAAAATAGATAAAGAAATTAAATATATTTTTTAAAATAAATAAATCTAGTAAAAATACTTGATATATGGTATAAAAGTTCATATTAAATAGAATCAAACCCATATTTAAAAACATTAGTTTAATTATTTTACTGAGTCTTTTTTTTTAACCAGGATAGATCTTGATCTCAACTCAAAAAGATATTTTTAACACAAGAGAGAGGTGTTGGTAGAAACATAACATGTATATAGGTATTGTGGTGGATGTTGTTGTAATTTTGGGATGTATTGTATATATTATGAGTAAAATTTGTTTTTATGAGTTAAATTGTGGTTGTTGGACTATCTTTGTGGATATGTATATTTGAGTCTAATATGTTAAGATCATATGCTATATGTGCACTTTTTCTTGTTACACGAATTAACTTCATCAAATGGCATGATCCTCATTACATCATGTATATTGGTACATGTATATGGACTAAAATTTATTTTACCAACTTTTTTAATTATTAAAATTGTATTTTTTATTAGGTTTAATTTTTAAGATTAGAATAGTGTCTCCAAAATATTTAAGATGAACAAAATACACAAATTTTTTGTAGATCAAAATATAATCCAGATGTTTATTATAAAAATATCAGAGGGAATAATTTATAAAAAAATTACAAAAACAACTACTATAATTATAGACTAAAATAAATTTTTCAACCTAAATTCCAACTAAAATTTAATTATTAAAAATATAAATCAAAATTTGATTTACTCTCTCCAATATATTTTATTTTGTAAATTTACAACTTAAAATTTTTATATCCAATACAATATTATAATTTTTATTTATATATTAAAATTTTCAAATTTCGATCACCCAATATATTTGTTCAACATCCGCCACTATATATATATATATATATAATTCATAAAAAGACACAAACACAAATTTTAAATTACATAGATTGACTAGAGTTTTCTGTAACATTTGGACAATGTTTTCGAGTACACACACCAAGAGTCGGCTAAAGATATTAAGAGTAATTTTTGCTACATTTCGTAATTTATCGGAGATATTAAATTTTATCAAACCAACAATCAAATTAATAATTTTTATTGAGCATATCAAATTTACAAACTTTCTTAATTTTTAAAAAAATATATGACACTTTATTAAATATATTCAATTCAATGTTTTAAAATATAAATAAAATATTAAATAATTCTATAACTATAACTACTCAATTTGTATAATGATATTTGAAATGGTATAAAAATATATTCAACTCTAGAATTGATTAAATTAAACTTCTACGAGTTAATTATAAGGTGGAATAGTTGTGATTACAGTTACTCTTGGGTCAAGAGACCCCTTACTAATATATCCCATCGGATATTTCCCAATTTATATTTTTTTTTCTTCCTTTTTGTATCTAATCAATTTAAGATGTAATCATAGGCTATTAGTGGGGCTGTGAATCGCTTTCTTTATCTCAAAACTATGTTTGTCATTATTATATTTGTTATAAAATAAAATTGTTAATTATATGAAGAAAAACATTAATTCATTCTAAAACTTTTTCACATGTATCTAATCACATGTTGTTGGCACTGTATCTAATTTTCGATTTTCAATATAAGCAAAAAGTTACATTTAAGAATTAATGTAACAAAAAAATAACTTTATATGTTATGTAGGATTTTATCAAAGACATGTGTAATATAGATAATTTTATTAATAAAAACTATATATATTTCATCAAGATCAGTAAAAAAAACATAAACTAAATGATTTGTTGACAACCCAAAGAATAAGATACATCATCAATTATGGTAGAGCTTACCAACAAAACCAACAAATAGGTTAGAAAATCCCAAAAATAATTTATGAATCAGCGGAAACCTGAGTGAATAATGGAACTTTAAAAATATATATAATCAAGAAGTTGATGAGAAAATGAGTTTAGAATCATGTTAACAACATCATAAGTATTATGGATGGATATCAACTTAAAATAATATAAACAAAATATACAAATACATGGATTAAAACCCTAACATGTGCAGAAATATTGATAACACAACAATTTGATTATATGTGAATTATGATGATTGAGTTGGTGTTAGGATGGCTTGGAAGTGGTCAAAGTCAGGTTAGGACACTGGTTACATAGAGTTACATGGATGGGAGAAGGGCAAGAGTCTTTAAAATAGAAAACATGTGAAGTTTGACAACTATATATATACTATAGTAGGGTCTCCCCCATCGCTCCAACAAAACCAATCAAAACATGTCATGTCAAAAAGGGTAATAATTACTTTTTTCGTTGAGTAGATGTTAGCTCATTGAGAAATTTTTGCCTCAAAACTCAGCTCTTAGCAAATCCACTCCCATTGAACAAATTTATTTTTTTCAGACACATCAAACCTTTCATCATGTTTAAGCACAAATAAAAAATATCCCAGCATGAAAAACCATAAGACACGACCTATTGAGGTATAACGAGTGAGGTATTATGAAAATCAATAATAATAAACCTAAAAATGAATAATGATATTATGTAAAGGGTTGGAGCTTTGGGTTCAACGGTGTAAAACTGATGTAGTAGAGGGGTGTTTAAAAAATGAGGTAATGTAAATTCAACGAGAGGTGTTTTGCTAAGGAGGAGTATGTTATGGTTAAAATTGTTTTTTTAAAAACTCGACGATCTACCTTACGAAGGAGTCCAATATGAAACAACTCATATACTTATTTAAACACCACCTCATGTCAAAATTACTTGTAACTTCTATAAATACTCATTTGGACATTAATTCTCTCAATTAAATTCTTGAAGGGAAAGAGTGGTTTTGAAATTATTATTTTTCTTTAGAAAATGAAAAAATGCTAAAAGTGGTGCTATTAAAAGCAACACTTATTTTGGGGGTGATGAGTTCAGTTAGTGCTTCATCCCATCTGAATATCAATTCTCCTCTCTTTTTTATTTATTAAAATAACGACATTCATTGTAAATTAATAGAAAATAAATCGATCGAAAATAATACAATTCAAAGTCGTTAAAATTAAAAAGAATGAATATGTGAAATAAACTCACATTAACTAAATTAATAGTATAAAGGGATAAAATATCTACGAATATGACAAATAAAAGTAAATAATAATTATATATGGTTACATAGTTGTAGGTGTTTAATTTAATCAAGTTATAGAAAGTTTCGTAGTTACTACTTTTGCTAATGTTTATTTGACGATAACAAAACGAAATAATATTTAAAGTTGTGGTGCTAAAAGCAACCCTAATTTTGGGGTGACGGTTTTGATTAGTGCTCTATCCCAATAAAAGTCAATTATGATACTAACGTAATCATGTGAAATTTGCGAGTAAATTATCTTGGTGTTTAGTTAAACATTTCCCCCTCTTAAATGTCCCTTTGGATGTTCATTTGAATATTAATCCTCGTTCTTAATTAATGATTTGTTGGGATCGATGATTGTATTCTCAAATGAGAAAAATATTCATTGAAATAGTGTGACACAAATGATATATACTTAAGTTTTTTTTAACTATTTAGTTGTATTCAACCTTTGGTTATTGAGTATGAACAAACATATATTAAAATATGTCAACTTCTTAAGTGAATTTCAATAATAGAAGGATTATTCTCCGCATTCACACAAAAATACCTTGATTTATTAAAAAATAACTCCAAATAAAAAATAATGCCAAAAGTAGTGACGTTAAATGAGTTGTATTAATTGGTAAACTATATTCAAACTCAACTCATAAACTTTTCAATTCAAGTTATTGATTTTGTTAAATAAAAAAACACAAGTTTGAAATAAATCTCTATTATTTAAATATCTTAAATCTAAAGTTTTTAGATCCAACGTTAACTCTGCGTGTGTCTATATATATATATATAAATAAATAAATAAGTGAGAGTCCATTCACATTAAGTGCCAAACTTAGTATATTTACACCCTCAATAACTTTTCATTTAGAATGTGAATGAATTCAATTCAACTGTCCTTTAGAATGTGAATGAATTCAATTCAACTGTCCAATTATTTTATATTAGGCTTATTATCACGTACAAATTTTCAAACAATTAAGACGTTCATTAATATATGTTTTTATATAATAGACATTTACATATGTTTTAAATAATGTATTATTCATTAAAATAAGAAGATGGGATGGAATATCAATTTAGGCATGATAATCGGGAAGAACGGGACTGAAACGGGTTTTGCCTTTCACACATCCACACTCAACTAGTCGGAGAAAACTCGCATCTGTCTCCGTTTTTTATCGGACGTGAAATTTAGGTCCCCATCCTTGTATGCGATGAAGTTTGGGTTTCCTCATCCGCATCGCGCTCATTCATATATATAAAATAATAAATTTAAAATTCATATTAATTATAATTAATATAATAAAATAATTATTATTATACAATAATTAAAAAAAATTAAAATCATATTTTCTACATAAAGAAGATTATAATTTTTAATATTAAATATATTAAATATGTACATGTATATAAAATTTAAAAATGACAATAATATTATTAGTGGAGCGGGTTCGGGTGTGGGGGCGAGATAGATATCAATATCCCAAATCCATCTGCGTGTCATAATTTCGGAGAAAACCTGCAACATCACTCAATCAAAACGAATTTTTCTGCCCAAATAAAAACGAGATTGGGTGGTACCTGCGAGTACATATTTTGTTGCCATCCCGAAACATCATATAATTTTAAAATTTTATGACTTTTATAAGTTTGATTTACATAATAACAATTTTCAATTCAACGATTAGATTAATTTAATTCGTATTTTTATAGGCCTAAAATATCACACACGACCATAACATTTATTAAGCATATAATAGATTTTTTTTTTTAAATAAAAGTAAATCACGAATATAAGATTATATAGTTAAAGATGACAAATTTATAATATAAAATTTTGTGTAATCAGATAATTAATTTGATATGATGATATTCAAAGGTTTGATAGATTAAATTCAATGTTTATAGTAAATTGTATTAAGAAGAATAACGTATGATAAGTTTTAAGGTAATCTATGATTTTTTTTTTGTAAATGCAAAATAATTAAGTTATAAATATATTAAACAAGAAAAAAAAAATTTCTTAATAATCAAAACTCATAATAGACACGATTAAAATACACCAGACAAATTTAATAAGTGTCCGTTTATTTTGAATTGCTTATAGATGCGGTGAATTGCGTGAAAAATCCGATATAAAATAATAATTCATATATTGTAAATCCTCTAATTAAATGATCCATTTTGCAAATCCTCCTTTATATTGAATTATTAATTATAATTATCTTTTTAAATATAAATTATATATCTAAATTCAAAGAGACTAAATCAAAGTAATGACATCTTATTATTAATAAAAATAAAGCAACAACATTTTATTAATAATCTATGGGTTATCATGCATCTTAATATCTAGCATGTAATTTTATTTTTGAAAATAATATTATGAGACTATCAAACTCATAGGTCTAGTTTGATGGTTGATAAGGAGACATATATGATATATACTTATCATATTTTACTTAATAGGCGGGCTTCTTCTCAATTTCTCGGGTACAAGAGAGTGAAGCGGTATTTGCATAAAGACAGGTGCCTGCCTACCGGAAACAAGATATCTGAAGAGTTTTTGTTGCACTTATGTCAAAACACCTTATTGTTTTCATGTCTTACACGCTTTGCAGCTTCTTCATTTTCACCTCAACATGATTCTGCATCATTTTCCATTAAAATCCTCACTCTCTTCTTCTTCTCCTCCAATTTTACACACAGTTGTCACTATTGCTTCCCCATCTAGAGCCATCCTCCTCCAATCCCTTTTCTCTTCCTATTGATAAACCATTCCGGCTCTTGCTTTTTCATCGCAACTTGTACAAGTTCATTCTCCTTTTGTGCATAATTTGTAAAGCAAGATTTATCGGGTTTTTCTTCCTCTGATTTTCTAACAATTTTCATTTGCTCATTATGTCACATTTAAAAAAATATATGGTCATAGAAATGGACAAAGGAAATTATATATATTTTTCAAAATAAAAAACCAGATACATGAATTGAGATAAAAGTTCACCTTGAATAGAATCAAACTCATATTTAAGAAGATATTATTTCAAAATAATATATTATTTTATTTTACAAGTCTTTCACATAATCAACAAATACTTATCAATACATGATCGTTCAAGCATGTGTAAAGCGCAATAGGTACTCTTTCTCTACTTTACAATCTATAATATATTTCCACATATTCATTGATAACTCTTGTCTATCGATTAAGACATATTACTTGCATTTTGATCCAACATTTTTGTCGATATGAAACCGACAAAGCAATTAATTGCTTTAATCAAAGCAAGATATTTGTCGACCGCAATTACATAAGGAAATTTCTTTTGTGTAACAAATAGTTCTCTTAACCTCTCTAATGTCCAACAATAATATCTTCATGCTCACATTCCAAATAAAAAAATTCAACTACAAATGTCATCTTTATTGATGTTATACCAATAATTTTAAGTAATGACATTTTAGTATTCTCGTTTTCTATTCCAACACATTGTATCTTCAATTAACTTAAATAAATGTTGCATTTTTGTCCAATGGACCTCTCACATGCAATCGAATAATACTCCTATGCTTATATATTTGTGAGATCTGAGTAATATTGTTCTTGTCCCAATTTTGCAATTAGAGTAATATGTGCCTCAATGAAACATTATATTTTGTTAAGTCATAAACATGTTTTTTCTCTTTTTCATCTAAGCCTCCATCAAATGCACTTCCCTCGAAAATATCAGGTAATTTATGATTGTGAACTCCACAAATTACTTTAACTATCTATCATAAACCATTTTTTTTTTATGATTTTGATATAAGGTTGAAATGACAACTACACTTGTTTGTTGAACTTCTAGTTGAACTATCAATATGTTTGTATTTCCACCCTTTACCACAACCTAGTATTAATTTATTTATCTTTCCTCTATCTTCTATCTCTTTATTTATTTTTAATATTAATCTCCCTAGCCCAATTCACAACAACTTCTCGTATATCAAATATCTAAAATAAAATATAAAATAAATTACAATAATAGTTTTTTACAATATTAATTATAATTATTTATACACGATATGTGGTAAAAATATTATTAGTATCTACGCATATTTTATCACATAATGGTAGCGGTTTGTCCATATATGTTAAAAATGATATAAACAAATTCTATAATTTAAACATAATTTTGTAAACAAAAAATTTGATGCATATCAGAAAACTGAATTTTGTATACAAGTTTCTTGGTACAGAGGCTGAAACGGAAAACATTTCACAAGTTTCTAAATAAACTCCTCTTTACTAGAAAATTTTATATAAGTTGTCTGGTAAATTTATGTATCGAGGAACATAATATAAGTTTCCTAGAAACTTCTGAAAAAAATTTGTATATCGAAAATCTGGAAACAGTAAATTTGAAAAAATTGGAATAGTGAAAAGTAAATTTGAGTTTATAAAATGCAAAAGTGAAAACGCGTAAAATTAACAATTTTTCTTTTAAATTGTAGGAGTAGGAATATAACAGTGGGATATAAGATAAACTTTTCCGAAAGAACGTCTCTCTTACTCATTAATAGCAACTGCATCAAATGGGCTGAGTCTCAATGGACTTCAAATGGGCTGTTGTGATTAGCATATCGGGCCGACGCATCACGTCACCAAGAGTAGAGGAATGTACCAGTCACCCCCCTCCTGTACCTCCCACCCCCTCATTTGCATGGAAAAGACCGAATTGTCCTTTTGAACTAAATTTTTTACTAACTATAAAATATCAAAAAAAATTACCATTCCACACCCCCCCAACTGAAAATCACAAAAAATCTGATAATTTCGAAACTTTGAAACATTCGAAATTCAAAAAGTAAGATTTATTAATTTTTTCGAAACTTTGGTTAAAATGAAAGTTTCGAAATTATGTTTTTCGGAACTTTGTTTAAAAATGAAATCTTCGAAATGAAAAAACGTTGAACTTGAATTGTTCGGAACTTTGGATAAATCCTAAACTTTCAAAATGTATAATTCCAGGTGTTTTGAATATATTCGAAAGTTTGGTTGAATATGAAAGTTTCGAAATGCATTTATTCGAAACTTTCAAATGTTCGAAATGCATTTGTTCGAAGTTTTTTAAAATTCTCGAAACATTGGTTGAACTTGAAAGTTTCGAAATGCAATTTATTCGAAAATTTCAAATGTTCGAAACGTTAATTTTCGAAGCTTTCATAAATTCGAAGCTGACCGTTTCGGAACTTTCATTTCTAGGGAAAGTTCCGAAATGTAATTTGGTTTTAAAAAAAAAAAAACAATTTTAGGGTTTTTTTTAATTTATTTATTAATATTATTATTAATTAAATTGTTTAATCTTTTTGAAATTAGGTATGAGTAGAGTTGAGGTTCCAGCTTCAACAGTAATTGTTGATTCTACAGCAACATTCACCACTGATCAAGTATTATTATTGATAACCCACCACCTATCAAATTTTGATTATAGATATATATTTGATGTTATATTTGAAACATATGTTGCAGGTATTTCCCTCTCGAGAAGCTGTATTTGAATGGGCAAAAAAAGTTGGAAGGCAAAATGGAATTTTAATTGTTATCATTCGATCAGACAAAGCAACCGGAAAGAGGGGAAGAAAAAACAAATTAATTTTGGGATGCGAAAGAGGCGGAAGATATAAATGTAAATCTAAATCAAAATCAACAGTAACTTGTTCTCACAAGGAAAACTGTCCGTTTAAGCTCAGATGTATACCGTTGAGTATCGGTAAAGGATGGAAAATTAGCGTTCGTTTTGGAACGCATAATCATGATTTAGTTGATGCTTTAACCGGTCATTCATATTTGGGGCGTCTAAATGAAGAAGAGAGAAAATTTGTCAATGACATGACAAAGTATAAGCTTGCACCGAGATTCATTTTGAATGCTTTGAAAGAAAGAAATAAAGATAATCTCTCAATTCCCAGTCAAATATATAAAGCAAGGAGTAGTTATCGAGCTTCATTGAGAGGCTCGTACACAGAAATGCAACATCTGTTGAAGTTAATAGAACAAGAAAATTATGTGCATTGGACAAGAAGACGGGAGAATTCAGATGTTTTAAGAGATATATTTTGGACGCATCCTGATTGCATAAAGTTGTTAAACACGTTTCATTTTGTTTTGATATGTGATAGCACATACAAAACAAATAGATATCGGTTACCGTTACTTGAAATTGTCGGTATCACTTCTACTAGTTTGTCATTTTCTGTTGGGTTTGCATACTTGGAACAAGAGCGACAAGATAACTTTATCTGGGCATTTGAAAAGGTAAGACAGCTGTTCGTATCTGAGACTTTAATTTCTAAAGTTATTGTGACTGATAGAGATCTTGCCATGATGAATGCTATTAGAGTTGTGTTTCCTACTTCAATTCATTTGCTATGTCGTTTTCATATTCATAAAAATGTTGGGGCAAGATGCAAACAATATGTGAAAAAAGATAGACAAGACGAAGTAATGGATTTATGGAACAAAATTGTATATTCGACTAGTGTGGAGGAGTATGATCATCACTTGCAACACTTTGAGCTAGTGTGTGCCGACATTATCCTTTTTGTTGATTATGTGAAAGAGTCTTGGTTGACACCTTACAAAGAAAGATTTGTCACGGCTTGGACCAATAGAGTGTTGCATTTGGGGAACACAACATCTAACAGGTATTTTTAAACTATGATTTGTATTGTTTTAGAAAATGTGATTTACTAATTTATGTGATTTGTTTTAATTTGTGTTATTTAATTTTTTTGTAGAGTTGAGTCTGCTCATTGGAGATTGAAAAACATGTTGCAAACTAGTTTTGGTGATTTGTGTAAAAGTTGGTAGGCTATGAATATGATGTTGAAGAACCAAATCTGTATCATTAAATCGTCATTTCACAAAACCATCAAAGTTGTTGAGCACGTGTATAATTCACCATTTTTTCAAAGTCTACATCACTGTGTATCAAGGAAAGTCATGAAAGAAATTGACAACCAGTTACAGAGAGTGAAGATTGTAGGTACCGACAAAACAAAGTGTGGTTGCTCAATCAGAACAACTCATGGATTACCATGTGCTTGTGAGTTGGCAAAGCTGCAGATATCTGATAATATTATCCCGATAGATAGCATTCATGTATTTTGGAGAAGTTTAAGCATTGAGCATGAATTGAAGGCTGAAGAATCTTTATCAGATTATGACTTTTCAGAAGAGTTAGAAGCAATGAAAGCGTATATGAAGAAACAAGATATTGTTGGTCAAAGGATATTCAGGGCAAAGGTGCGTGAAGTTGTATTTCCACATACAACATCAATACTTGTACCACCTGAGAAGGTGAGAACCAAAGGAGCTAGTAAAAGGAAAAAAGATTTTGATACTCCTCATGATCCTTCATATTGGGAGTATGTTGATGCATCTCAACGTTCTGCAAATCAATCAGCACAGTGTTCTGCTAGTCAACCATCTCAACGTTCTGCAAATCAATCAGCACGGTGTTATACTAGGCAAACATCTCATATCATACATTTTCCTAGTTTTATACATCAGTATATTGAGGAGATAATAGATGTTGTACCTGATGGTAATTGTGGGTTTCGCGCAATTGCGGCATTGTTAGGTCACGATGAAGAATCTTGGCCTTTAATTCGAACACAATTGGATAAAGAGATTCATCTACATCAAGACCTTTATGCCAATGTGTTCGATGACAGTATTGAATCAGTGCAGAACTCATTGAAAATTTCAAGATTGGGTGCTCAAGGAAGAGATAAGTGGATGACTATACCAGACATGGGTTACGTGATAGCAACACTATATAATGTCATATTAGTTTCGTTGTCTCGTAATCTGAATATGACATTCTTTCCGCTAAACAAATCACCATCCAAAGAGTCAAAGCTTCACAAATTAATAGCAATTGGATTCGTAAATGACAATCATTGGGTACAAGTAAAATTTATGATTTGTAATGTTTAATATTTAATATTTTGTTCTTCAATTAAATTAATTTTTAATATTTTATTATCCAGATCAAATTGAAGTCTGATTGTCCTTTACCACCTACCTCACAAAAATGGAGAGACTTTTGTAGTGAGTGTGCAAAGACATGGGAAATAGCGTATGCAGGACGTATGAAACATTGGGAACACATTGATCCATCATTTACCAAATCATCTTGTATTTCATTAACTGAAGATTAGAAATTATGTTTGATTGTCCATTTACGTTTTATTCAATTTTGTTTTTGTTTTATCATTTATCCATCATTTAGCGTTTTATCATTTATCATTTACGTTTTAACTCAAAATAAAAATTCATAAATAACAGTGACACAAATATGTTAAATAACACAATAACACAATAACTAATCGTCGTACAAGCGGTATAATTCAGTCAATAATTCATGAAGCTCACTAAATGGCTCTACCAAATCTAAGCCCCTACGTGCAATCTCAGGTGTTCTAAGATGTCTACGGTCTCTACGACCATCTACAGAAGATGATGGACCAGCATGTGCATCAGCAGATGATGGACCAGCATGGGCAGCAGTAGATGATGGACCAACATGGGCAGCAGCAATAGGTGGACTCGAAGGTGCAGCTGTATGAGGAGGGAGGATCAGAGGATGTGATACAGATGTGTACCATGCATAGTAGTCTGCAGTGACCTCTCCAAGAAAAGTGGCAACAGGATATAGTCGTTGAAAGGCAGTGACAGCTGATCTCATAGTAGACTGTCACTCCCAATCTATACTCCTCGGCACTCGAGGAACGTCACGCGGTATGCACTGAATACGACCAAATTGTCGAAGACATCGCTCTGGCAGATACGGGACTGAGACTCCACCAAATCGAAGGTATCCAGAGAACATCGAAAGCTTCACAAACGGATGATTAACTCGATCATCATCATATGGTGTAAACAATACATCATCGAGTGTCAAAGCATCGAGTCTCTGACGATATGTCATCAGTCCGCCTTCAACAACATGTTTCGCAGTCCACCTACATGCTCGAGGAAGATGTGCAGGAACATTTCCTCTATCGCCCCGCTTATAAATGCTAGGGAAATGCTCGTAAATCCAGCACTGCACAATAAATAAATAAATAAATAAATAAATAAATAGATAAATAAATAAATAAATAAATAAATAAATAAATATACCTGTAGTAAGGTCACGAAACCACCCAACTGTCGAGTGTCGTGGACAGCTCCATCTCCAAGATTGTCATACAGGAAAACCAATGCAGCACTAGCCCACGAATAGTCTCGACAACTATCTAAGTTAATAAATAAACTAACATATTTCGCCTCCACACGTGTATGTGTTTTATCAGCGAAAATAGTGCAGCCAACTAAATGCAATAGGTACGTTCTAGCCGCACACTCAAACTGGTTAGTCTGAATGAGACGGCTGTATAAATCACGCAACCATTGCAATCTATACTGGGCACATTTATTATAATTAATCTCTGCTGATGCTTCCTCCCATGATGCACCTAAATACTCGTGGGCAGCTCTGACAGCATTATTAGTATTCATATTAATAGGTGTATCTAAAAATTTACCCCGAGGTGTGATATGGAGAAGAGTAGCCACATCGTCCAATGTGATGGTCATCTCTCCAAATGGCATGTGAAATGAGCTGGTCTCTCTATGCCACCTTTCAACAAAGGCAGATACGAGACCAGCATCAGCCATAGTGAGATAAGCTGAAGAGAGGGGTAGCAGTCCAGATTCCCGAATCCAATGCAATACAGGATCTGGTATAAGAACCTCAGCAAACTTCTTCAGCTTCAATCCATGTGTAATAACCTTCAACGACCCACAATCCTGCGAGTAATTAAAGAACATAACAATAAATATTTGTTCTTATTTAAATAAATAATTAATTAATTAAATATAATGAATATATATACTAATAAATATATATATTACTTAAATATAATGATTATAATTAATTAAATAAATACCTCTCCCTCCCATATCCTCCGAGCCACGTGGTGTTCATACTGTGTTAACACAGATGTCACCGCCGGTCCTCCAGGGAATCCGACCTGCTCAGACGCATCATCACCATCAATAGCATCATCACGTGCTATCTCAGTAGACTGATCCTCAACCTGCTCCATCTGTGCAGGCTCATCCTCAACCTGCTCCATCTGTGCAGGTACATCATCGTCCATATGCGTAGCCTCAACAGCTTCAGTGACAGTGACATCATCCTGTCGTCGACGACGCTGCCTAATTGGACGATTTGCTTCTTTCCGTCGTCTGTTTGAAGTTGTTGGTGGAATTCTGTCTGCGACATCACCACTGTCACCTCCCACACTTCGGGCAATGTTGCGGATGATCTGCCCAAATGCACCCCTCATTCTAGGCACTGCAATAGATTAATATATCAATATTAAAAAAACAAATGAGCAAAAACACCTAAATAAAAAACACATTTCGAAAGTTTCAAAAATCACCAAAACTTTCGAAATGTTTCGAATGTTTCCCAAAGTTCCGAATCATTTCGGAAGTTTCATTGCATTCCAAAGTTCTGAGATGAATGTGTCGAATCTTTCAATGTTTCGAAAAGCATTTTCCTATTTCGAAACTTTCATATTGAATGAAAGTTTCGATGAACACGTTTCGAAACTTTGAAAGTTCCGAGTCATATGCTTCGAAAGTTTTGGTTTTCTGGAAACTTTCGAATGTTTTGTTTCGGAAGTTTTGGTTTTTCAGGAAAGTTTCGAAGATTTAGGGGTGAAATCTTACTTTTCTATTTCGAAAGTCTGAGATTGTTAGAAATTTTCGAAATGTTCAAAAATCTGAGTTCGGAGAATTGAAAGGTTCGAATGCAACGGTGAAAAAATGGAAGTGAATTTTTTTTCCAGATTTTATTGTTTTATAAAGGGGCAATTTGGTCTTTTCCATGCAAATGGGGGGTGGGAGGTACAGGAGGGGGGGTGGCTGGTACATTCCTCCCAAGAGTAATATTAGGCCCACAAATGAGAAATCACTAAGTTTTTCAAACTCCACAAATTTAACTTAAATTTAAGAAAGGAATGGCTAAGCGAGATTAAGGATATGAACGGAAGAGTGTGCTAAACGAAGAGCAGCAACACGACCACTAATTAAACAAAGGATGTACAGAATTTTACCGACGCAACAAATAATATACGAGCCTTTTCTTTAGATGAAAAACAACAACAAGCTCATTGTAATTTTCTAACCTTCACCCACTTCACTGAAGTTCAATTAAATATACAAGCATTTTGAATGACCAAAGTTTAAACTTCTTGAGAACGAACCATTGGTAAGAACAGATGCCGATGTTGGGAATCGAGGAAGCGTTGTTGGATTTTGTCGGAGAGGGTTAAGAGTGAAAAGAGGGAGTTTGCTCTTAAGGGATTGGGAAGGGATGCGTCGCATAATGGGTGGTTGGAGTGGTTTGCAATTTTCATGGGTAAAAGGAAATTGAATTTGGTGTGGTGAGTTGAAGTAGATGAACTGATAACAGTGTGAACAAGATCGATCTTTGTTGATGCAACATCACTTCTTCTTTTTTGTTACTTCAATTTGGTAGTACTGAGTTGAAGTTCAATTCAGAAACATAGAAATGTGCGGAACTGAGAAAATTTTGAGAAGATGAAAAGGTGAATAAGTTAAGGATTTAATAAAGATAGACATTTGTTCTTTGAATAGAATTTTTAATCTTGACCTTCAATTTTAATCTATATACACGTGCATTTAAGAATTGAAATTTCACAATTCTTCTTTAGTCCATTAATACTAGGCAGCCACAATTTAATCTACAAAGACATTCATCAATAAGTGCATTCACACATTGAAATCCCATAATCCCTCGTTATTCCATTAATATTATAGCACATGCAATGGTAAATTCAATATAAGTTTTTAAGTTTGATCCATTTTGACATATCATCTTGAAGCAATTCATTCATTATTTATTTTATTAATTTAAATCATATTAATTCTTACAACTTTAATTCATATATTAATATTTTATTTATATTTAATTTTATTGTGATTTAAAATATTAATTTAAATGTTTTAATTAATATTATTATATATTATTTTAATTTAAATTTAAAATAAAATTGAATTTAAATTTTTATAATAATAATAATAATAATAATTAAATATTAAATACATGACATAAATAATTAAAAATGAATTTCATATACAAATTAACAGTAAAAAAAATTTTATTATTAAATTATGCGAATACTGTTCTTTTTTAAAAGAAACACTTGCTCAACTCTAACTCTAAGAGAGATTCAACAATGGTTGAAGTTGCTATTATGCATCTCGTGTACTACAATAAATTATACTATCCCTCAATCAAATATAATTATATATAAGTCATACATTTTTAGGATACACCTCATTATCCACTATCTCTTTCAATTTTTTT
>JBBPBP010009779.1:20111123-20125405 GCA_037974735.1 Cicer chorassanicum | reverse complement strand
TATATATATATATATATATTTTTGAAGTGCTCCCTAATGATTCTAATTTAACTGATATTGAAAAGGAGATTAGGTGGGAACTTTTGTGTTTTAGAACTTACAAGATGGAATTCAATCTATCTAATGTGCGTATTATAGACCGTTTAGATTTATAATTTTTCAATCACTTTATTTCATTATTTTGGTTATACATACTTAATTTGTAAAACCATTTATCTGAATTCTTAGACAAAAAGCACGATTACCGAAATTATTTGTTAGATATTTTGGCGTCACTGTATCAAGATATAAGATATTGTGTTTTAATATATCCAAATGGTAATGAGTTTGAGGTTGAAAAAAGGGAGGACGAGATTTACTTTGTCAACATATGGGGTACTCAATGTATGATTTTTACGCCCTTAAATTTGGTGGTTGGGTAACTATAGTTCATAAAAGTCCCAATAGCTTTGCCGTGAATTTGAGGGATAGATGTGGATCAGAAGTTGAAGATCCAAAATATGATTCTCCAATGTGCTTAAAATTAAAACATAATCATGTTAATGAAAACATTTCGGCTGCTATGGACAACCTATATGATGATCCCCAAGAAATCCAAGCATTCCCACAAAGCTTTAGCTAATATCTGATTAAAACCTTGACAACTTCTAATTTCATTTTCTAGCAACTCAGTTTGTCTTAATCTAACTTTTTTATTTGATTTTCATGTCAAGAGTTGCTATCTTTTTATTTTGGTTCACAATCACTAACACATTTTTTTTAATTTGTGTTTAATTATGGTGTCAATCAGGTCCTACAGTCAATTTTTGGAAAGGATGAGGACTTTGCATTGGTTGATCAATGGAATAACAAGTGGAATCAAAGTCACTCTTTTGAATTTGGATGTTTTGGGTGAATCAAGAAAACGATGTCTCTATAAAAAAAAGTATTTAAATATCATCTGTTTTGCATTTTTTGTGTTGAGAAATCATTAATAACTAGATGTCAACTCGCGCGTTGCGAGGTAAAATTTAATATATTAATGAGTATAAAATAATAATAATAATAATAATAATATGTAATTTAAAAGTAATGTTATTTTTGTTTTAGAGCAGAATATATTTCAGCATTTAAGTGTATAAAGGTTAATATATATTTTTGAATAATTATATATAAGTTAGGTTTTTTGCAGCACAAAGGAAAAGGTAAAATATTGTTGACTAATTCAATTCATGCAAATTATATTGAAATATGAAACTATTCATAAAATTTTACAACTTTAGAGATGCAATTGTTGTCTTTAATATTTGTTAAACATGTAATTGGTTTATTCAAGCTTTTGGTTTCATTGAAGTGTTCCATATAATATATTGTTAAAGTTGTACATTTGACTATAATATATTCTTTATTTTATATAATTTATATTAGTTTTGAAACATGAGGTTTATAAGTTTATGTACTTTTTGACACTTAAAATTTTATACGTCCATCTTAATTATGTCAATCTCACTGTTAATTTGAACATGCACTAAATGATATTGTGTGCCTTACGATAATATTCGTTTGTGAGTGATAATTTGTTAAAAATAATGTTCATAATAACTTTCAAAATATTGAAACAATTTTTCACGTGTGTAAATATATAGGTGATATATATGGAAATAACACTACAAAGCAAAATAGAAATTTCTGAATGTTCAAAAACCTTAAATAATAATAATATTTTTTACATAATAAAATTCTTAGTTACACGAAATTGTCAAGCCAACTAAAAATTCAATATAGAATGTAACCAAATTCTATAGTTATGGTATTTTGGAGGGAGAACAATTTCAATTACTTTAACTATTGTTTCGTCTTTTCAAATAATTATTTGACACGGTCAATAAACTTCCAAAATCGCTTGCAAAAGAAAAACTTCTGGATGTTTAAGATATAGAAAATTTCGTGTGAATAGAGAAATAGTTAGAAGTTATTCATTTCCAAATATATAATATTATTTATTATTTTCTCGATTATGATTTGTGTGATTTTAGTTATAAAAAGAAAAAAAAATGCTATGAGAAACGCATTCAACATCATAGGAAAAAAAACTTACCTCATTTGCAATAATAGCTATATATGATCGTGAACAATAATGGAAAACGGAGGAACAATATAATTGAGGTATCTCTGAACTGAGAATGTGTCACACAAATAGGTGTAGCTTGGTTGCATATCATAATGTCGTTATCATTGCTTGAACAGAGAATGTGCAAGAGAGTGGTTGAAAAACTGAAGATAGATCTTGATGTGTGTTTGTAGTCGAACTTGCATTATGATGCTTTGAAGATATTGAATGATTTGTTATTTTTTGTATACGTTATTGAAAAGAAAGTTTTGATGAGTAATTAGAGTCTTTGAGTGTATTGATGAGTCATTGATAGATAAATTAAAGTTGAAGTTACATAATGTATGAAATAATTGTACCTGGATGAACAAATGAAATTTTTTACGATACATATTGGAGAATATAATGGAAGTAGAAGATGGAAAAAATAATGTGTTTTGGAATTTGACACATCATAATTTTACTGAGTTGACAATTATTAGAGGATGTGGTATAGATGAAAATGAGTTGTCGTAAATAAAATTTGGGCTTATGTTTTAATATATTATAATAGATTTATTTATAATTAAGGTTCTAAAAAATTATTTTTATTTGAGAAGAAAGCAATGTTATTTAATCTATCTTGTGATACCGCAAAAAAGATTTTAACAATTTTCATTTAAAAAGATTTATTCCGGCTTATGTAATAGTGATATGAATACTTCGTATTATTTTATATAAGTTATGCATGTGTTAGGAAAACAATTAAAAGTCTTTAAAGAACTCAATATCATATAGTTTGATTTTGATTGAACTATTAAAACTTCTCTCGTGACTTTTAATTCTTCAAATAATATTTCACCGTCAAAATCACGAGAATTATCATAATTTAAACAAATTTCTTGATGTTTGCAATGTGTTTTCAAGTCCCGATCTGATAATGATTTAAACCTTTCGATTTTAAATAAAAATTCGAACAACTACTACTATAATTATAAAATAAAATAAATTTTCCAACCTAAATTTCGACTAATTTTTAATTATTAAAAATGCAAACCAAAATTTGATCTATTACATCTTTCTAATATATTTTTTTTGTCAATTTACAACTTAAAATTCTCATATGCAATACAAACTTTTTATTTATCTATTAAAATTTTAAACTTTCGGCCACCCAATGTTTCGGTTCAAGATCCGTCACTGGACATATACTCCTTTAAACATCACCTTCTATCAAAATTACTTATAAATAGTATTGATGTTCATTTGAACATTAATCCAACCCATTAATTTCTAAGAGAAAATAGTGGTTTTGAGATAATTTTTGTTTTTCAAAAAAGGAATGAGTGTTAACAGTGGTGCTATTAGAAGCAACGCTCATTTGATGAGACCACAATCCATAAATTTTTTGGAGTTCATTTCAATATTAATTATCCCCTTTTCTTTTTTATTAAAAAACGACATTCATTTAAATTGATAAAAGTTATGTCAATAATACTACAATTTAAAGTCGCTAAGATTGAAAAGAATGAATTTGTAAACAAACTCATAGTATATAGATTAATAGCAACAAATCCTACAAATATGAGAAATATAAGTAAATGGTAACTATATATGATTAGATAGTATGTGTTGAATTTAATCAATTTTTAGAAAAATTCGCTTTTACTGCTTTTATTAATGTTTATTTGACCATTAAAAGACGAAATAATGTTTAAAATTGTGGTAATAAAAGAAACTATGATTTTGAGACTACGGTTTTGTTCGGTGCTCTATCCCAATAAAAATTAATTATGAAGTACACGTAATCATGTGAATTTTGCGAGTAAATTCTCTTGTTGTTTAGTTAAATATTTCCCTGGTCAACATTCTTTCCCTCTTAAATGTTCATTTTGACGTTGATTTGAATATTAATCCTCGTTATGAATTATATATTTATTGGGATCAATGATATTTTCAAATGAAAAAAATATTCATGAATATGATGTGACATCAATAGTACGTGCTTGAGTTTTTTTAAATATTTAGTTGGATTCAACCTCTTACAATTGTCTATCAAAAAATCATATATTAGAAGATGTCAACTTTTTTAATGGATCTAAAAATAGGAAGATTATTTTCTGCAGTCGCACAAAAATATTTTGATTTATTACAAATAATGAAAAAAATTATTATTTTTCAAATATATAAATAACACCAAAAAAAATTAATGCTAAAAGTGACAATGTTAAATGAGTTGTACAATTTGTAATCTATTCAAACTCAACTCGTCAAATTTTTTATTCAACATATTTATTTTGTTAAATAAAAAAGTACAACTTTGAAATAAACCTCCATTATTTTGTTCGGTGCTCTATCCCAATAAAAATTAATTATGAAGCACACGTAATCATGTGAATTTTGCGAGTAAATTCTCTTGTTGTTTAGTTAAATATTTCCCTGGTCAACATTCTTTCCCTCTTAAATGTTCATTTTGACGTTGATTTGAATATTAATCCTCGTTATGAATTATATATTTATTGGGATCAATGATATTTTCAAATGAAAAAAATATTCATGAATATGATGTGACATCAATAGTACGTGCTTGAGTTTTTTTAAATATTTAGTTGGATTCAACCTCTTACAATTGTCTATCAAAAAATCATATATTAGAAGATGTCAACTTTTTTAATGGATCTAAAAATAGGAAGATTATTTTCTGCAGTCGCACAAAAATATTTTGATTTATTACAAATAATGAAAAAAATTATTATTTTTCAAATATATAAATAACACCAAAAAAAATTAATGCTAAAAGTGACAATGTTAAATGAGTTGTACAATTTGTAATCTATTCAAACTCAACTCGTCAAATTTTTTATTCAACATATTTATTTTGTTAAATAAAAAAGTACAACTTTGAAATAAACCTCCATTATTTTGTTCGGTGCTCTATCCCAATAAAAATTAATTATGAAGCACACGTAATCATGTGAATTTTGCGAGTAAATTCTCTTGGCGTTTAGTTAAATATTTCTCTGGTCAACATTCTTCCCCTCTTAAATGTTCATTTTGACGTTGATTTGAATATTAATCCTCGTTATGAATTATATATTTATTGGGATCAATGATATTTTTAAATGAAAAAAATATTCATGAATATGATGTGACATCAATAGTGCGTGCTTGAGTTTTTTTAAATATTTAGTTGGATTCAACCTCTTACAATTGTCTATCAAAAAATCATATATTAGAAGATGTCAATTTTTTTAATGGATCTAAAAATAGGAAGATTATTTTCCGCAGTCGCACAAAAATATTTTGATTTATTACAAATAATGAAAAAATTATTATTTTTCAAATATATAAATAACACCAAAAAAAATTAATGCTAAAAGTGACAATGTTAAATGAGTTGTACAATTTGTAATCTATTCAAACTCAACTCGTCAAATTTTTTATTCAACATATTTATTTTGTTAAGTAAAAAAGTACAACTTTGAAATAAACCTCCATTATTTTGTTCGGTGCTCTATCCCAATAAAAATTAATTATGAAGCACACGTAATCATGTGAATTTTGCGAGTAAATTCTCTTGGCGTTTAGTTAAATATTTCCCTGGTCAACATTCTTCCCCTCTTAAATGTTCATTTTGACGTTGATTTGAATATTAATCCTCGTTATGAATTATATATTTATTGGGATCAATGATATTTTCAAATGAAAAAAATATTCATGAATATGATGTGACATCAATAGTGCGTGCTTGAGTTTTTTTAAATATTTAGTTGGATTCAACCTCTTACAATTGTCTATCAAAAAATCATATATTAGAAGATGTCAATTTTTTAATGGATCTAAAAATAGGAAGATTATTTTCCGCAGTCGCACAAAAATATTTTGATTTATTACAAACAATGAAAAAATTATTATTTTTCAAATATATAAATAACACCAAAAAGAATTAATGCTAAAAGTGACAATGTTAAATGAGTTGTACAATTTGTAATCTATTCAAACTCAACTCGTCAAATTTTTGATTCAACATATTTATTATTTATTTTGTTAAATAAAAAAGTACAACTTTGAAATAAACCTCCGTTATTTAAATGTCTTAGCTTCAAACTTTGTAGATGCCGATATTAACTATATATATATATATATATATAAATGAGGATTTATAGACATTTTGTGTGAAAATTAGTATACTTACATCTTTAATAATTTTTATAGAAGATAAATCAATTCAATTTAACATCTAAATTATTTTGTATTGTATTTATGATCATATATACAAAATTTCAAACAATATTTAAGACGGTCGTTGATACGTGTTTTGATATAATTGACATTTATATATATTTTAAATACTGTATTATTCATTAAAATAAAATGATATGATGGAATATAATGTAGTTTTAATATTTAACGATTTTTTATAAATCTGATTTATTTAATAACAATTTTCAATTAAATGATTAAATTAATTTAATTCGTCTTTTTTATAAACCTAAAATATGACATACGACCGCAACATTTATTGAACATATAATAAGTGTTTTGTTAAATACAAGTAAAACACAAATATATTATTATATAGCTAAAGATGACAAATATATAATATAAAATTTTGTGTAGTCCATAATTTGGTGCAATTCAACTATCAAACAATAAATTATATTTTCTTTATTTGTTGTTTTTGTTTTTTTGCCGTGGGAAGAAACTTTATTAAGAATTGTTTGACATCAAATCGAATGCACAAACAGTTTGAGTAAGTTGGATGTTCCTCTATCCACACACATTAAAGATTGGAATAGCAAATTTAGCTAAATAGTGTGCAGTTTGATTAACAACCCTAATATGAGAAAACTGTAAATTATGGAACCCAGGAATTAAACTAAGGCAATCATTAGCAATGCAACCTGCACAAGATAGAGTTTGTTGCTGTCCTGTGAGCGCAGTAATCATGTTCAAGGAATCATAGATTGTGCAAACCATACTTATCTTGCCCAATCATAATCTATACACCCCTATTAAAGAGAGAAGATCTCACCGGAATCCTTTTATGTAAAACTCGCCACGTAAAGTCTAGTATATATAAATACTTAATACTTTACCAATTATTTTTTGGGAAAGACAAATGGTAGTATGTGTTAACGTTACTTTTAGAAAAGAATAAAACCTTCGACCTCCTTATAAATTTTCAAAATATATAAGTAAATGTTAATTATATGATTACATAGACGTAGCTATTGATTTTAAGTTTAATTGTAGTTTTGGTCCCTTTATTGTTATTTATTTATGGGATTGGTCCCTCTATTTTAAAAGTCTGACAGTTTTGGTCATTTGTTCAGATTTTTCAACTAACAAATAACAATTTCACATATTTTAAATGACGGAACATACAATTCTATGATATAGAACCATCTAGATCATTCATTATTCTTATGTCATTAATTAACTTAAAAATATAAAAAAATTCCGAAGTGAAAAGCTTAGTTTTTACGACGTCTTATTTCAATATCATTGATGTTAATCACTCTACATTATCGTATCATATGTCATATTATTTAAAATATCTCACATAAAATTAGGAAAATTAAAACTGCAATTAAACTTTGATTTTATTGAAAATTGTGTTTCTGATTCTACTAATATTTATTTGAACATAAAAAATGAAATATTGTTCAAAGTGGTGGAACTAAAAGCAACCTTTATTTTCGGGCAGCTATTTTGGTCGGTGCTTTATACCAATAAAAGTAAATTATGAAATTGACGTAAATAAATGAATAATGCAAATAAATTATCTTGACATTAAGTTTCATTAACTTACTCTCTTAAGACAAACTTACATTTTAAGTCTTTTATATTTTAAAATATGTACAAATCAATCTTTTTTTCATTTTTCTTAAAATGCTGAGGGGTGAGTTACATCAGCTTTTTAGTGTATTTATTTATTTTATTTTTTGAATTTATAAAAAATTAAGAACTTTAGAAAATTTTATCACTTTCATCTTCATATTTATCCTTAAGATTTGAAAAAAGTAAAACAAAAATTCAAAACTCAAATATTAAAATCATCATATTAAAAAACTAAACCATAACATTAGCAAAACTCATCAACAATAAAATCATATTAATCTTTTTGCTTAATTGCAGTTTTGGTCCCCTATTTTAGCTGAATCACTAAAGTAGTCCCTCCGTTTTATTTCTCTCCAGTTTTGGTCCCCAAACAGAATTTTGGTCCAAATCTTGATGAAATGTCATTTTTTTAAGACACATCACACTATTTATAATAATAGATTTCATGTACAATTGTTTCACCATGAGATCTTGAGGCATTATGTGACTTAAATAAGCGCTAAAAAAAGATACTTCATCAAATTTTAGATTAAAATTCTGTTTAGGACCAAAACTGAAGAGAAATAAAATAAGGAGATTACTTTTGTGATTCAGTTAAAATAGGAAGACTAAAACTGCAATTAAACCTAACTTTTTTATTAATCAAACACATGCAAATAAGAGTATGTCCCATATGTGGTCGGCGAGAAAGAGAGGGAGCGTGACTTAGGACGGGAAAAGATCGAGAGTGAGATAAGAACGTTTTTTTCCAAATGAACTTGCTCTTGATTACTCTGGAACAATTAAATATAAACAAAAGAATTAGAATATATTTTTAATCAGATATTAAACAATAGACCATTAAAATTTCACTAGTGCTTTTGCTTTCCTTTTTTTTCTTCATTCAGTAGAGGGGTCATTTAATTTGGAGCCAATTTTTGACTCAAAATTATCTATGCATCGTTTTTTTTATTAATCACAATTTAGGGACTATTTTTTAATTTAGGGATTTTAATTTGTGACTTTTGATTTTATCTTCATTTTTGAAGGAAAGTGTTGAAGATGATTTTAATTTGAGTTTTGATTTTTCTTTTTCTTTAGGTTTTAAGTGTGATGATGATGATGATGATGATGATGATGATGATGATGATGATGATGATGATGATGATGATGATGATGATGATGATGATGATGGAGATAGTATTTCTTGGAATTCTTAGTTTTTTTTTTAAATCAGAAAATAATAAAATAAATAAATTCACTAAAAAGTTAATGTGGCCCCGCAACGTGAGTGTTTTTTTTAAAAGAAATACGAAGAGAGAAAAAAAGGACTGATTTGTTCACATTTTCAAACATAATAGACTTATATGAAGAGACAAAAATAAATAAAGGATCTAAGTATTATAACTAAATAACATAAAAGACTCAAAATGTACTCCACTCGAAATAACATCAAATACGTCCATGTGATCGATATTTCACCAAAAGCACTGTTAAATTGATTTACTGGCAAATAGCATACCACCCAAGAGACGATACTCAAATGATCGAGTGGGTGCTCCGAGCGTTACCATACAACTCAAATTGATTTTATGGAAAATAGCATACCACCCAAGAGACAATACTCAAATGATCGAGTAGGTGTTCCAAACCTTACCATACAACTCAAATTGATTAATATTTTCATCCATCGAATCACAACCAAAGATGTGTCCGGACGATCCATATTTCACATAAATATATAAATACATTAGATCTATTTCAGAGTATAGGAAAAAAATATAGATAAAAGGAAATAAAATCATAGATTATTTTCTCACTTACCCTTGCTTCTAAGTCTAAGTAATATAATTACGTTGATTTGACAATAAACATGCTTATACCAAATGACCTATATTTCGTCAAGAGTCCAAAAACAAAAGAAAAATGATTTGTTGACAACCCATATGATAAGATACATCGTGAATCATAGGATAAATCAATAAAACAATTTTTGAGTCGGCGTAAACCCTTAGTGAAGGATAGAACCCTAAAACAATGTATAATCAAGAAGTTGATGAGAAAAAAGAGTTAAGAATCATGTTAATAACATCTTAAGTATTGTGGATATCAACTTAAAATAATATAATAAAAAATCCAAACACCTATATCAAAGCCCTAACTAGTGCAATAATGTCGGCAACACAACAATTTGATCAAATATGAAATATGATGACTGATTTGGTTTTAGGATGGGATGGAAGTGATCAAAGTAAGGTTAGGACACTGGTAACACAGAATTACATGGATGGGAGAAGGGTTTGAGTCATAAAATGGACAAGATGTGAGGTTTGAAAATTATATATACTAGTAGGGTCTCGCCAAATTCGTTAGGCAAATTTGACTTCAACAACGAACCAAAATGTTTTACGTCAAAAGGAGTCATAATTACTTTTCTCGTTGACTAAATATTAGCTCGTCGAGAAAATTTTCATTGCCTCAAAAATCGCACTTAGCAAATCCATTCTCGTGGAGCAAATTCACCTATTTCAGACACATCAGACATTTCTTCATGCTTAAGCAAACAAACTCTTACTTAGTGAATCTATAATCTCTTAGATAGATTTCCTACACTTGAAATTTGCTAACTAAATTTGAGTCAGTTAGCCAAATTCCTAGATTTACATACAAAAAACCTCTCTTTGTCAGCAAGGTACCTATTTTCAAGGCTCCTCCAAAGCTCAAAAAACAAACATCCCAACACGAAAAACTATTAGACAATATATACTGAGGTGTGACAAGTGGGGAATTACAAAAACCAAAAATAATAAACCTAAAAGTGAATAATGATATTTTGTAAAGGTTGGATCTTTGGGTTCGATAGTGCAAAACTGATGTAATAGGGTGGTGTTTAAAAAATTAGGTAATGTAGATTCAACGAGAGGTGTTTTGTTAATAGAGGGTATGTTATGGAAGCAACTCTTTATTTTTGCAGTTATGGGTTGGGTCGATGTTCTACGTTATGAAGGAGTCTAATATTAAACGACTGACGGATATTCGTTAGGACATAGGATGGCCATGGTCACCCCAAAGTTTTGAATATTTTTTTTTTTTAAAATACTATTACTTTTATTTATTTATATGAGATATTTTGTTTGTCATTCTAAAGTTTTTAATAATTTTTTAAATACTACTACTACTCATATTTTATTTATAAGAGATATTTGAGTTATAATTTTGTCGATAAAAATTAATCTATTTGAAATATTTTATGGACCAAATCAGGGTCGGACTTTAATCATGTACAAATTAGGGTAATCCAAAATTTTACATTTGTATTTTCTGGACCCAAATTCTAAAATTACTCTTCTAATTTCATTAGACATTCCTCTCAAAATCAAGAATTGTGATCTGACATATAATTTGGAGGAAACTCTTACGTATGAATTTGATTGAAGGTATAAAAGTAGTTAAATTTTATAAAAAAAAAATATTTATGTTAAAAAATTTGAAAATTGAATAATTATTAATTGCGACAAAGTTGTGAAAATCAAATTATATAAATCTATAAGATAATTGTGGTTTAATATATGCTAATCGGTGATGGATTTCGACTATACATGACATATGTTATTAAATATACTAATTAATATAGATATTATGGTGTATGTTGTTGTAATTTTGGGATCTATCATCGGTGTAGTTTATGAGTAGAATTGTTTTTATGAGTTGAATTGTGGTTGTTGGATTATCGTTGTGTATATTTGAGTCTAATATGTGAAGGTAACATGTTACTGTGTATCTTTTCTTGTTACACGAATTAAACTAATCAAATGACATGCATCGTGTAGATTGTATCATACAGATTGTTATGTGTAGATCTTCATTGCATAGTGTACATTGGTATGTATATATGGACTAAAATTTATTTTACCAATTTTTTAATTATTAAAATTGTATTTTTTTTATTAGACTCAATTTTTAAGATTTCCAAAATGACGACTGAGACCAATACATAAATTTTTGTAGACCAAATTATAATCGAAATGTTTATTGTAAAAAAACCGGAGGAATAACTTATAAAAAAAATTACATAAATAACTACTATAATTATAAAATAAAATAAATTTTCCAACCTAAATTCCAACAAATTTTTAATTATAAAAAATGTAAACCAAAATTTGATCTATTACATCTCTCCCACATATTTTTGTCACTTTATATCTTCAAATTCTTATATGCAATACAATATTTTACTTTTTATTGATCTATTAAAATTTTGAACTTTGGGACACCAATGTTTCGGTTCAAGATCCGCCACTGAACCCATATACTCCTTTAAACATCACCTTCTATCAACATTACTTGTAAATCATATTGATGTACATTTGAATATTAATCCAACCCATTAATTTCTACGAGGAAATAGTGGTTTTGAGATAATTTTTGTTTTTCAAAAAAGGAATAAGGGCTAAAAGTGGTGCTATTAGAAGCAACACTTATTTTGGGTGATGAGTTGAGTCGGTGCTCTATCTCGATAAAAGAGTCAAATTAAAAAATGACCCATGTATTTTTCTAAACAGTCATTTTATGAGACCACAATCCATAAATTTGTTGGGAGGTCATTTGAATATTAAATATTCCCTTTTCTTTTTTACTACAAAACGACATTCAATTTAAATTGATAAAAATTATGTCAGTAATACTATAATTCAAAATCGCTAACATCGAAAAGGATGAATTTGTAAACAAACTCATAATATACAGATGAATAGCTTAAAACGATACAAAGTCTACAAATATGACAAATGCTACAAATATGACAAATATAAGTACGTGATAACTATATATGATTAGATAGTAGTAGGTGTTGAATTTAATCAATTTATAAAAAAAATTGCTCGTTTACATTAATGTTTATTTGACCATTAAAAACGAAATAATGTTTAAAATGATGATAATAAAGGAAACCATGATTTTGAGACTACAGTTTTGTTCGTTGCTCTATCCCAATAAAAATCAATTATGAATCAGACGTAATCATGTGAATTTTGAGAGTAAATTCTCTTGTCGTTTAGTTAAACATTTCTTTTTTGGTCAACATTTTCTAATTATATATTTATTAATATTTTCAAATGAAAAAAAAATCATTAATATGATGTGACATCAGTAGTACGGTCTTTAGATTTTTTAAATATTTAGTTGTTTCTAGTGATGGTTTATCAAAAACGTATACCAAAAGCAGTGCCGGCTCAAGGGAAAGACCACTGAATCAAGCAATTTAGGATTTTCTAAAAAAATTTACTTTTTAACTCACATTTTTTTTATTTAATAAAAAACCCTCACATTCTAATATTCTTAAAATTAAAATTTATAAAATCTTATATAAATTACTCTTATAAGAAATATTAGTTATAGATTGAGAAATCATGAGACAAGTAGTGAACATATTGCTAACGTGAGTTATTGGAATGGTACAACGTATACACACTATATTATCTTATTCAACTAAAAGATGGAAAAATTTACATGAGTTCTTGACGTTGTTGTACAATAATTGAAATGTCTTATTTCATTCTTTGAAAAATATAGAGAAAATAAATTTGAAAATGTCATTAATTCTGCTAAAGAAGTTTTCTATAGTTATTAAATAAAATATTAATAATTTATTTATTAACGTTTAAAAAAACCCCGTCTAATAGTTTTGCGTTATGCCTCATAACGTATTGGACGGTCCTATTAGAAGTTGTTAACTTTTTTAATAGTTTCGCTTTATGCCTCATAACGTGTTGAACCGACCCTATTATAAGATGTTAACTTTTTTAATTGATATAAGAATAGGAAGATTATTTTCCGCAATCACACAAAAATATTTTGATTTATTACAAATAATGAAAAAATTATTATTATTTAAATATATAAATAACACCAAAAAATAATAATTGATGCTAAAAGTGACGATGTTAAATGAGTTGTAGAATTTGTAATTATTCAAATTCAAACTCGTCAAATTTTTTATTCAACTTATTTATTTTGTTAAATAAACAAGTACAAGTAAACCTCCATTATTTAAATGTCTTAACTTCAAACTTTGCAGATCCCGATATTAACTAACTACACATGAATAATTCAAATATATATATATAAATAAAAGTGAGGGTTTATTGACATTTTGTGTGAAAATTAGTATACTTACATTTTTAATAATTTTTTATAGAAGATAAATCAATTCAATTTAACAGTTAAATTATTTTATACTACATTTATGATTATATATACAAAATTTCAAACAATTAAGACGGTCGTTGATACATGTTTTAATATAATAGACATTTATATATTTTTTTAATACTGTATTATTCATTAAAATAAGATGATATGATAGAATATAATATAATTTTAATATTCAACG
>JBBPBP010009779.1:20088875-20106160 GCA_037974735.1 Cicer chorassanicum | reverse complement strand
AAAGAGTATGAAAGAAGATTCATGTTTTTGAAGAAAATCTAAAATAAGATTTGATTTAAATTTATAATTGCAGAAAATATAAAATAAGATTTGATTCAGATTTATAATTGAAAAAAATTTAAAATAAGATTTAATTCAAATTTATAACTGATGAAAATTTAAAATGAGATTTGATTCATATTTATAATTGAAGAAAATCTTTCACCAAGTTGAAAAGAAGATATGGTCAAGATTTGATCAAGATTTATTTACAACAAAATACGAACAAAATCAATCTGAAGAATTTACCATCTCAATCTAAACAAAATAGGAACAAAATCAATTTGAAGAATTTATAAACGCAATCTGAACAAGATAACATTTAGAACCAAACAAGGACTAAATTAAAGCCTAAATTTTAACTATAAATAGATATTCAAGGCTGAAGAAGAAAATCATCGAAAAGCAGAAAAGAACAGTCTTAGAGTTCAAAGAGAGAAACACTTGTTTGAATGAGAAATATTATCTGAGTGTTCTTTTCTTAGAGTGTGAGAGTTATTATTATTATTAGCTTTTTTAGAAGCAACTACTCAAGTTCCAATCTTTTGTATCCAACCCGATAGTGGTTTAGTTCCTTCTTCAATATGGGGTTGTCAGGTTGTTAGGAGAAAACTTGGTTTGTAGGGTCAAATGCTTTGTAATTTAAGGTATTTGAATTAGTAGATTAAAGCCTATTTGTCAAATTATTTATGCTTTCATTGCTTGCTGCCACTGAATCTAATTGTTTTTACTCTAAGTAAGTCACCAAAACCAAACTAGTTTTTTAATTTATTTATAAATTATCAAAAAGTTATCAACTTTGCCAAACACAATTCAACCCATTTTCTCGTGTTTGCACCTTCAATTGGCGTCAGAACTCGGTCTCAAGGCTGGGCACTTTACAATGTTTGAGAAAAAAATCCAACATACCACCTCTGTTTGATGGAGAACATTTTGAGTACTGGAAGGGCAGGTTGAGAAGTTTCTATATTTCACAAGATCCTAAACTTTGGGACTTGGTGGGAGATTGTTACATTGCTCTGAAGAATACTGATGGTATTGAAATTCCAAGAAATGAGATGAATTTTGATCAAAAAAAGATGTACAAGATGCATCGTAAGTCCAAAACATTCATGATAAATGCAATGACCTTCAAGGAGTTTGACAAGTGCACCACCAAGGAGACAACAAATAGTATTTATGATAGCCTGATTCTGACCTTTGAAGGAAACAAACAAGTTCAAGAAGTAAAGGCCAACCTCTTAGTCAAAAAGTATGAGTTGTTCAAGATGGAAGAAGATGAAGACATTGAAACAATGTTTTCCAGATTCCAAACTCTAGTCTCAGGATTAAAGGTACTTGAAAAGAGTTATACTACTACTGATCATGTGAAGAAGATACCAAGGGGTTTGAAAAGCAAACGGAGACCTATGATCACTGTCATTCAAAAAGCAAAGGATATGAATACTCTTAAGTTGGAATAATTAATCAGCTATCTCAGATCACATGAAATTAAGCTTGCAGAGGATGAGCTCAAGAAGAAGCAACCAACCTTGGCTTTGACATCCAAGCAGAAGAAAGTTTTGAAGGCAACAACACAATTAAGAATCAAAGGATGATTTAGATGACCAGAATGAAGACTCAGAGGAAGAGGATCTGGCGTTTATATGTAGAAAAGTTCAGAAGATATGGCAAAATAGAAAGAAGAAATTTTCCCAACGATATTCTAAGCAATCCACTAGAGGAAAACATGATAAATATGACAAGAAAATCAACATCTGTTGTGGATGCAATGAACCTAGACATATCGGGTCAGAATGTCTAAATACGGAGAAAGTAAAACATTAGAGGAAAGACTTTAGACCTAAGAAGAAGAGTCTGATGGCTACATGAGATGATTTTGATGAATCCTCTAATGATAAAGAGCATGCAGATTTGGCTCTGATGGTTCATACCAAATCTGTCTCTGGATCCAACATAGATTTTGACTCTAGAAGTGAATCAACAGATAAAGAAATTGAGGTATTTTCTGACTTTACTCGATCTGGTTTAGTTACTGATATAAATGATTTTTTAAATAAGAATCACAAATTGTCTTTAAAACTGAAAACACTTAGGAAAGAAAATACAAATCTAACTGAAAAAGTTAATGTTTTAAAGAATCAAAGTGTTGAATTTAAAACAGAAAATGCAACTCTGAAAATTGATATTATTGAACTTAAGACATATAATGCAACTCTGAAAACTGATATTACTGAACTTGAAATAGAAAATGCAAATCTAAAAAACTGATATTGCTGAACTTAAGGTTGAAAGTCTAACACTGGAAAGTAATTATAGTTCAAGATCAATTGAAAATACCACATATAACTCTGATAAGCATGAATACGTATTTCAAGATTTTATTGATAATGGTATGGAAATAAGCAAGTTTGCCTCTATGATTTATGGTGTTTGTAGGAATGGTAAAAGAGGAATAGGATTTCAAGAAAAAGTAACTGAACCTATGTCTGTTCCCTCTGATGATTTATGTACTATTTGCTATAACCAAGGTCACACTAAAATGTCTTGTTCTATGTTAACCACATGAAAATACAGGAAACCTTTAAGAACTAACAAACCAGGACCCAACCAATTTTGGGTACCAAAGGATAAAATTGTTTATGTTGCAGATGTTCTTAGCAACCAATTTGAAACATCAGTCATGGTGTCTGGTCAATGGATACTTGCAATATATGATGGGAAAAAGGTCTATGTTCCAAGACATAAAAAACATAAGCCAATTGACTCTGGAGGAAGAAAGAATGGTAAGCACATTACCTATCATAACCAGAACCATATGATGAACCAGAAAAATCTAGAGTATCAACATAATCAAAACTGGCAGAGAAATCACACATATCAACAAAATCAAAACTGGCAGAGAAATCACATATATCAACATAACTGGAACTACCAGAATAATCATAATTACCATTAGTTCCTAAATTACGAGAGAAACCTGATACATCAGTAGAAACAGAAGTGTCATATTAACAATTAGAATCAGGAGACTTCTTTGAACATTCAAATCAAATTCATCAACACTACAACCTTGGATGGGAATTCAAATCCCTTCATCCAGACCCTTTAATCAGAGAATATGCAAATTCAGAATCTGAAAACCAGAAAAGAAGAAATATGAGGGTTTTTAGAGTGAAACTGAAACTGTTGACATATAGATTATATCTTTCTTTAAATTTGATTATTGTCTGGTATTATGGTTACTGCGGTAACAAGAAGCTTGATGTTAAAAAACAAAGTTAGATAAGTGATGACTCTTCATCATATGCATATTTTTCATTGTTTTTAGTCTTATTTATCTTTAATTAGTAGTTAATTTAAGGAGTTATTTGATATATTTTGTTGATTTTAGGTCTTGGATTTAATGAAACGTTTATGTTCTTATTTTCTTGATTAAGTAGAGGTTTTTCGTAGTTTTGCGTTGTTTCTTTGTTTTAGTGCAGTACTGAATTTTGGTGACAAAAAAATATCACCTTAATTATCAACTCACATATACACGTAAAATCGCCTAAATCTTATTTTCTAAAATATTTACACAAAAATACTATTATTTTTAGAAAAATATATAAAATAATAAAATATAATATTTATTATTTACATCACTCATTTAGTCAAATATGTACAGATTAATAGATCATAGAAAACATACATATAAAGAAAATTAATCATAAAACTAATCAACAGATATCTAAAATAATTTTAACATCAGACTAATTATCTAAAATAATATTTAATTAATAAAATAGTTTATTATAAAATTTGGGGTGTTACAATTCTCTCCCCGTTAAAGAAATTTCTTTCTCGAAATTTGTGGTGAGTGAACTAATTTGTTTGTTTTAGTTTTTAATATTTATGTTATCTAAAATATCAAAGTTTTAGTTTTACTATTCATGTTATCTGTTTTTAAATTTGAATTTAGAACTTTTTAGTTGTTAAGGACAAATTTGTACATAAAAATGCCTGACTAAAATGTAGTTAGTTTTGGAATTCCTCACAATTTGATGTTAATTTAAGTTTAATTTAAATTTAAAAATTGAATTATTAAGGTTAAATTTGTCTAGAAAATGATGAGACCAAAATTAATTAAATATGGCATTACTTTTATATGAAGAGGAATGATATTTAAACACAATTTTGTACACAAATACTGTATAGTGTATATTACACATATGTGCCTCCACACAATCTTTCTTTTCTTTTACTTTCCTCCTCTTTTTTATCTCTCTTCTTTCACTTTTTTGTTTTTTGTATTCCTCTACAAAAACAAACCTCACACATTCATCTTTCTTTTCTTCCATAATTCTTTTTCTTCGTTTTATTTACTTATTTGATTTTGATTTTGTGTAAACCTTGAATTAGAGAAAAAAATCATAATTTCAAATGAAGATGACGAAAAATAAGAAAAATAAGGAAAAAAAAATCAAATTGTTAATGAAGTAACTTGAGCAACCTTATCTCATTCCTTGCAAATTAACTTATCATTTCCTTCTTTCCCCACAATATTGAGTTTCAAATTTTTTCTTTCATTTATTGATGAGGTTGTTTGCTTGTTTTGTTTACTTTAAGAAGGTGTTGTTTTTTTAGACACTATTATTTAGAAAAAATTGCAATTGTTTTTGGTGTATTTTGATTTAATTGTTGCTTTACTACATTGTTTTGCTTAGGTATGTATTTTGTTTTTTTGGTTCATTTACGGTTTTATGGGTTCTTCTTCTGGTTAATAGTGTAAACATTATTGGTTATTGAATTACAATAGGTGGTTAATGAATTATTTCTATCTAAAAATTAGAGTTTTGAACTATTAATCAAACATGTTAATTATTTATGTCTAAATATTAAGTTTCATAATTGTTAATCAATAATGTTAACCAGATTTGAAATGTTTAGTTTCATCATTGTCTAAATTGTTGGTAGGTCTAACACATTTCATATTATGTGATTAATGGTGTGCTAATTATGGGTCTTTTTGAGTTTTTATTTCTAGTTAATAGTGTAAATATCATTGGTTAATGAAGTACAATAGGTGATTAATGAATTATTTCTGTCTAAATATGGTAGGTCTAACACATTTCCTATTATGTAGTTAATGGTGTGCTAATTGTTGGTTACTAAAGTGCATATGGTGGTTAATGACTGGATTGAGTTATTTTTTGTAGTTTTTGTGTGACACTTGCACCATCAATTGCAACTTCATGGATTGTGGTACTATTGAGGATGAAGGTATCAAAGTTGACAACTTTGATGATGATGACAACGCATGTTGTTGGAAGCCTGCAACGTGGATGTGTTTTTCTTGCTTAGATGAAGTCAGATAATTTTATGAAGAGTATGCTTTGAGAAAGGGTTTTGGGTGGAAGATTAGATTTTCAAAAGAATGGCAGGATGGGGAGCTCTGCTACTTAATTTTATCATGCTCAAGAGAGGGATCTAAGGTGTCAAAAATTTTTGTGTACGTTAAAAACACTTCCAACTAAGGTAAATAATTGTCCCGCCAAGATTGTTATTAAGTTGGGTGAAGATGAATTGTGGTACATTTCAAAATTTGAACCTGATCATACACACGAGACGAGTCCTACAAAGGCAAGGTTGTTTAAAAATAACAAGAAGATGAAATTGCATGTGAAGATAACAATACAAATCAATGACGACGCAAGAATGAGGATCAACAAGACGTTTCAATCTCTTGTTAAAGCTGCAAGAGGGCATGAAAACGTACCGTTTTGTGAAAGAGATGTGAGGAATTATGTTAACAAGGAAAGACGTACAATAGGAAAAGAAGGGGGTGTAAAGGCCTTGATAAGCTATTTCTGCCAAATGAGGGAACAAAATTCAGATTTCTTCTATGACATAGATTTGGATGATGATTTTCACGTAAGGAATGTTTTTTGGGTTGATGTAAGAAGTAGATCTGCTTATGAATACTTTGGAGATGTTGTGACTTTTGACATAATATATTTGACTAATAAGTATGACAACCATTTGTTGTGTTTGTTGGTGTGAATCACCATGGTCAATTAACATTAATTGGATGTGGAATATTGTCAAGAGCAGACACATTCATTTGTATAGTTTTTCATATCATGGCGTCGTTGTATCTTAGGAAAGGTCTCTTTGGATATTGTGATTGACCAATGCAAGACTATGAAAAATGCGATTAAGTTAGTTTTTCCTACAAATCATCATAGGTGGTGTTTAAAGCATATAACGAAAAAAATTCTTGAAAAACTCAGTCAATATAGTGAATATAAAAAAATCAAGTTTGCAATGAAAGAAGCGGTTTATGACACAGTCACAAAAGAGGTATTCGAAGAAAAATGGTGTTCTTTCATCGACAAATTTGAATTTCAACAAATTGAGTGGTTGAATTGATTGTATAACGAACGTCATCAATGGGAACCAAACTTGCTAAGGAAATATTTTTGGGCGGGTATGTCTACTACGCAGCGAAGTGGAAGTACATTCTTTCTTTGATGATTATATCAATTCAACGACAAGTTTAAATCAATTTTTAAAATAATATGATAATGCTCTTAGAATTCGAGGAGAAAAAGAATTTGAAGCAAATTTTAATTCGATGGATACTACAATTTCTTGTGGTTCAAACTTGTCAATTGAAAAGCAATTCCAAGTTGAATACACTCATGCCAAATTTAAGGAAGTTCAAATAGAATTTAGATCTAAAATGAATTGTACTGCTTCGCTGTATACTGAGGAGGGTTGTTTTGCTACATACCATGTGTTTGAGGAGGTGTCAATTGGAGACAGACCAAAAGAACATGTCTTGAAAGTTGTACTTAATCAAGAAAATAATGATGTAAACTGTGAATGTTCATTGTTTAAGTTTAGAGGTATTTTTTGTCGCCATGTGTTATTTGCGTGTACTCAAGAGATGGTTAAAAATGTGTCAGAGAAGTATATCTTAACAAGGTGGAAGAAAAATATTAAAAGAAAACATTCATCTATTAAGAGCAACTATGGTGTGATATAATTGAAGCCACAAATGGACAAGTTTGACAAATTGTGCAAGCATTTCAATGAAGTTGCAGAAGATGCGGCATAATTTGAAGATGCGACTAAGGCACTCCCTGAAATATTACATCAATTTAATTTTAATGTGCCCACCATGGATACTACAAATAACAATGTTAAAAGAAGTTCTATTGATAGTCATATACATGCTTTATCACTAATATCACTTTTTTTGTATGACAGTTTGGTTAAACTTGGTTAATGACTTAAAAAACATGGTTAATTATATGCACAACTTAGTTAATGAATTCGAACTGAAAACTTATTCATTCTTGTCAAACAATATATAATCATGGTTAATGACTTAAAAATTATGGTTAATTTCGTGCACAACTTGGTTAATGGATTCGAACTGAAAATTTGTCAATTCTTATCAGACAAGATATAAACCTGGTTAATGACTTAAAAAACATGGTTAATTCTGTGTCCAACTTGAGTAATGGATTCGAATTGAAAACTTGTTCATTAATATCAGACAAAATATAAATCTGGTTAATGACTTAAAAAACATGGTTATTTCTGTGCACAACTTGGTTAATGGATTCAAAGTAATTTTTAACCATAAAAATCAACAACTAATGCACATTAAAATCAACAGCTAATGCACACTAAAATCAATATATTTGTTCATAAAAATCAACAGTAAATCCACACTAATTTTTAACCATACTTATTTGGAGACTAAAAAAAAACATTTAAGGCACACTAATTTTTAACCATACATATTTGTTCAAAAAAACAAAAACAAAACATATGCAAAAAGTGTGATTCTAACGCCACCAACTACATCACATGCAAATAATAGTATGTTATTAACAAGTCCAATTACCTAAATATTTGATCGACAAAAAAATTTAATATTCATACAATCAAAATCTACATATGAAGTTGAAGGGAATCCATTACAAACTCTTGTTGGAGAGCCTCCCACAAATTCATGATCGGATTCATGCATTGGCTGGCGTTTACACAATTATTCTTTCAACTATTTTACCTCACCCTCAAGAATCGAAATCTTCTCTTTGAACTGTCTATTCTCCGCCACCAATCGTTGATAATCAACATAACGCATAGTTTGATTTTCCTGTTTATGCAATGCTTCATTCACGAAGTCAAATTCAAGTTCTTCATTTGTTGCAGTTAAGTCTTCAATTATTTGCCAAAACGAATGATTGAAACACGCACATTATCATTAAACAAGTTATACAAGCAAATAATATAAATGCTTACCATGCTATTTTGAAATGCTTTTCATATTGTTTTCTTTTAACATTGTAAGATATACTAATTCAAAAATCTCGAAAATTGAAACTTGGGAACAAATGCTTGACATAAGGACAAGTGGTTGAATACCCAAATCTAAAACAAATATTAATATATTTAATAAATGTATTTTAATTTAAAAACAACACAAGATGGAAGATGGTGTTATAAAACGATGTAAAATATATACCTATAGGACAGTTGCACAACTTGTTATATGTGTTTGTGAATCTTCTTTCCCCACCTTCAACACAACTCAAGTCCTACTTAAGCTTTCGACTAAAACATTATACACAACTACATTCGAATTGTAGCTATGCAGAGACTCTATGTCAACAAATGTTTTAATATAACGAGTATTTAGTTATCTGATTAGGGAAAATATAACTCGCCAAAGGCGAGAAGTATATAAAGTCTACAAAATTTGACCATGTTATTATGAAACACGTGAAGCAACACACCAATCATAACACAAGTTACTTATTTTCCTCTAAACAACAACAATGTATCACATTCCATATTTTCATACTCTTCTAGAACCTCCACTACGTCCATCCTACCTACTAGCCAACTTCAACAACAAATCACCAAAAATTTGTAAATTTGTTGGCATATCTAGAACTCACTTGAATGGGGTTGTCTAAATCTGAGTTCGTTGTTGTCCAACAATCATGTGTATGACTCACATGTATCTGAAAAGTATAAATATCTGGTTCATCAGAATTGTAGAAAAAAATATATCATGTGAAAGTTGCTTATAAAAGAAAATAAGTCACTAAACAAGTAAAATGAAAACAATAATTACCAAAATATTAACATTAAAATAAAATAGCTCATTTATGATACTAAAGTTGTCTAAATTGAAATAATAGAAGCAAATGTACTTGAATCAGAAGTATACCAAAAATCACATAAGTACAAGCAACAATCACCAAAAGTAAAAAACCCTAAACTAAAGAAGAAGAAAACCCTAAATTGAATAACAAAAAACCCTAAACAAAGAAGCAAAAAAAGAAATCCTAAATCAATAACTAAAAACTATAAATTGAAGAAAACAACAATCACACAAAAAACAACAACAATGATAGAGAGAAGTAAACTTACAATGAAAAGACTCGACAACATGTATTTATCGTACAACAAGAGAGAGAAGACTAAGGGTCGAGAGACGCATGTGCGACATACGATAGAGAAGACGACTAAAGAGCGAGCGACGACGAGTTACTAACGGCTTGGAGACAAGCGAGCGTGCGAGGGACGACGGTTGGGGGGCTTGAAAGGGACGACAGACTTAAAGAAGAAGATGAGACGAACTAAGGAAGAAGATGAAACGACTGAGGAAAAAGATGAGAGGTCTAAGGAAGAAGAGAATGAAGAAAAGGCTGAGGAAGAAGAGAAGGGGAAGAAATAGGGTTTTTTGAAAATAACAAAATGAAGATAGAAAAATAACTAAATTGCACATTGATCAAAGTTATATGTATGTACAATATACAGTTTATAGTATTTGTGTCCAAAAGTGTGTTTAAATAACATTTATCTTATATAAATGTGTAGATGAGACCTCAAAAGTTATACTCCACACACATACACCCTAAAATCCTTCAATTGGCATGCAAACAGCAACAAATCCAAGAACACCAATAAATTTCACAATTGCAACACAAGTCGACAGTCTAGCACAAGAAACGTGTGTTCAGGATCATAACGGTACAATTTAACATTGACTTAACAAGGTTCTGAGTTCGAACGTGGATCTCGATTAAAGTCTTCAATCTAAACAAAGACTGATAAAGGAAACTTGAGAACCGCAAGGAGTTCCAAGTAAGACGCCACACTACTTCGCAACTAGACTCTAAGATGTTCACATTTAAAGTTATACTTGCGTGAACTTGAGCGCTAGTTAATAATTTGCGCATGCCAGATACAAATATCGTAGGATACAGTTGTCGACTACAAACTCTGAAAGTCGAACGTCAACCTCAAAGACAATAAAACTTCTAAAGTCGAACATCATTATTGAATGACATGAAGCCCTTTACAACAAGACATACTATGGCATCATAATTAAGTAATTACCTCATTTACTAGAGACAACGACTTGGGGGGACAACATAAGAGTCCAACACTATTTGACCCACAATTATGCTCAATATCAACCATAAACATCAGTCGGCCCTAACCCTAATGGTTAGGAAAAGACCAAGGCAAGTATCTCGATGCCACATCCGCAAGAAGAGATGTTAAGTTTGAAGTAGAATATCATGTCATAAGAAATATGGTTTGAATTGCGACCTTATAAAATTTTAAATCGAAAACAACACTCTCAAGTTATCACTTGGATAATAATGTTAATTTAAAAACCAAGAGAACATTTTTTATCAAAAGTGTATAATGAAAAATGTAAATGATAGTGATGTAATATGATCTATGTGAAAAAAAAAAAAGATTAAGATAAAGAGCATGACACACAAATTTATCCTGGTTCACTCTTAACCTTGGGTTACGTCTAGTACACACACTCTTTTAGATTTTCCATTATCTTACTGAAGAGAACGTTGTTTTAGCACTTTTTACAACTTTCTTTATATCACAACCCGATCTAATACTACATGTATTATGAAAGCCTCGGGAGGCTTAAAACCTATATTATCACACCCTCAACAGACTTACAAATTAAGTCTAACCATACTTTACACAAACTCATTGTCAACAATCACAAAAGAAAGACTTTGAGAGGTTTTTACAAGTATATGAATAAGTGTATAGATTCTTTGCTTATGAAAACTCAAAGAAAAATTTGTGAAGTAAAGGAAATGCATCATCACATTCATAAATATGGAGCTCGAATTTGTAGATCTGAAACTAAAGTGTGTATGATAAAAGAGAGTCTTGTGTGTAACTTGAGAATAAAACAAATAACTTATGATTTGTAGCTTAGACTCTTACTCTTCATATTCAACATCCATTCGTATTTATAGACGAAGAGAGCTTCAGTTTGCTGATGGAGAAAATAGTTGTTGGGAACTAGAATCCAAAAAGCAATCTCTTTGATGAGTTGCGTCATGATTTAATGAAATTCAAGGAGAACGTTCTCTTCTTCTAAAAAAGTTCTTCTGCTTTTTGTGAAGAAAAAAATTATGACATCTAAATCTTAAGCATGAGACACTATAAGTTTTTCTATTGCATGATGAGGAAGGAAAAAAGTTACAAATGTCGCTTTTACTTGTATGTACTTTGTTTTTGTCTTTTTATGCTTGCAAGTGGTAGAACAAAGAGAACGTTCTTTCCAAAAACATGGGTCATCATGTGTATGTCAAAATATAAGTTGACTTGCTTATATTGGTCTAAACAAAATTTTAAAATAGTGCTAGAACCAACGGTGAATCAATCAAAATCTTTATAACATATTCCTTTGTTTGTTACCATAAAGAATATAATCTAGTTCGGTCATCTTCCTTGATAAAAGAGAGTCTTGTGTGTGATTAATATTGCATTGTTCTTCAAATTAAATAGACAAGTTTGTGATATTACTTTACATTTAATCAGTTACACATTATTATGGCAAGTTATATACTGTAAATATTAGTATATATTTGAACGAGACTAAAATCTTAGTGTAGGTAGTTGTCTACACAGGAACAAAGGTGGTCCTTCGTTGCTCCACAGTCCACTTCCTCACTCCCACTCCCACTCTCACTCTCGGACTCTAACTCCCTCATTCTCACTTCGCTTCTTCATTGCCACGCCTGTTGTCCTCCTTGATAAACCGCCATTCATGCGCATGGCCTGCTTTGGTCGTATACGCGAGACCACGCTATGCCTCCATTGTTCACGCGAGACCATGCTAGCTTTTGCCGTCATTCGCACTTCTTCGTCGATTCAATTGTCATTTTTGTACGCATTCTCTCCATTTATAAGGAGAAAATTACAAACCCCCTCAAACAATTTTGCACCCAAAAACTTAACATCAAGATTCAAAATTCTAACATTTAGTGGTGATTGGTGACGTGTCGACAACCAACTCGGTGGTACTATTTATTCAAGCCATAAGATATATACAAATATAAAATTTTAAAATGTTAAATCTATAAAATTAAGAATATCAATGTAATTTTCTTAAAGGTTAAGGTATATTATAAAAAAAAATTAGAATCCTCCTTAATTAAGAGTCTTGTATCAATATTCTAATCGCACGGGTTGATCGACAGTCTTAAAAAACACACTACTAATTAAAATTTGAATACTTCAAAAAAAATTATAATTGTTGTGTCAAATTCATGTTATATATTTACAATAATTTTTTATTTTACTCAATATATAGAACTTAGGGTCCATATAGCCTGCACCTATAAAAGTATTAGTCCATATTGAACCAACATTTCTCACCATTGGATTCATTTGATCCACACACTACTAGGATGCTCCTTATGCACTAGATTATTTTTCTCTTTCATTTACCACTTCTCTCCATTCTCTCCATGGCAGACAATCATCTACCTCAATCCTTCTCATTTGCGTTCCAGGTTCCAACCACCATACAATTGCAACCTCCAAGGAAGCAACCACCTTCATTTACCTCCAACTTTCCTCAACCTTCTAGAAGCTTCGATGTCGGAAATGGTACCAAAGTCATCGATTCCTTCAACTTAACTACCACTAAACCGATTCAATGAAGAAATAATTAACATAGTAAAAATCGAATAACGGTCTGGTTTTCGTCGGAGGATGCTCGTCGGACTCATCTCATCATAAAGTCACTCGTAGCCAATGATAAAAATAAATAAAAAAATAGAGGGAATTTTGGAAAAAAAACTGGGGGAAGTAAATGAAGTTGAACTCATATGACATAGGGTTATAGACAATAAAAGAAATTTAAAAAAAAAAAGACGGAACAAAAAAGCAAAGATAAACGAAAGAGAAATAAAGAAATCAAACAATCTTTCAATTGGTTCCTTTTTGTGTTTTTTTTTTATTATGTAAAATTAGTATGATTTCATAGTAGATTTGTTGCTTTTTTATTAAATTGGAATCATTTGAGTTTCTTAATGTAAACTTTTGCAAATGTGAAAGCTGAAATTAGTCTTAATGGGTGAAATCGACGTTTTGGAAAGATAAGAGAGACATTCACGAAATTAGTCTTAATAGGTGAAATTGGCGTTCTGCAACATTATACTTCAATATGACAATATTCTTATCTACACCACCACCAGCTTTGTAAAAATCGCCATCAAATCAATTTTTTTGTTATTGTTGGGTGAAATTAGTAGTAGGAATGATCTTATCTGCATTTTCAATTACATTTTGTTACCAATTGATTGGGATTTAAATTTTAGTCTCTGTCGATTAAATGAACATTTAGAAACTGGTCTTTAGTGGTGAAGAGAAGAGGGATGAATTCTGGACAATGAGTACAATGTATGATGATAAGGAAGAGATGAATCTAATGGTCAAAAATTGCAATCTATTATGAACAAATCTTTTTATGGGTCTAAATTATATGAAACCTAAAACTTATAGATGAGTGGCCCCACTTTTTTTTATGTTCCATAGATGAGTACCCAACATGTCACATACATCCAATATCATCACGTAGAGAAATTTTTTTATAACATTATTTATTGTGCTAGCCTCTAACATTATACTTGCCAATAAAACATATATAATGATCACTCATACTAATATAGGGACTAGAATCTTCTCATTTTTATTTTATTTTATTTTAAATATTATAACCTCTCACAGTTTATTCAATTTTTTATTAAAATTACTTTACCTTTCCCTCCGATGATAGAGAATCCAACTTTTATAATAGATCTCTTATAATTATTGATATTATAAGAGAGGCGATGAAGTTACATTTAAGAGAAAGTGGGTATAATATATGAATAAGTTAATTGATTGATGGATTATTACTAATTTGGCATTATGAATTAATGATGAAATCTAGATAAGTTTTACTTGAAAAAGATGGAATGGAACACCATACGGTAGTTGCTAATTACGTTCCTTCCTTCCGACTTCTTCATCAAGTAGTACATCAGTCAAAGATATTTAACCAAGGCGCTGGACACGTGGCGTGAAACATTTCTCACATGAAGACAAAAAACAACCGACTGTCTTTAATTTATTTTCGGATAATTACCGTTTTCAACCATATACATCCATCAACAATATGACAAGTGGACGTGTCAGATATAGAATTCTCACTTGTCGGAGATTTACTCGCTTTTTAGAGTTTTAGAGTCCATCTATCATCTCTATAAATATTGATCCAAAGTTGTAGTAGCATAAACAAGTTAACAATATTATCATCTATCAATTATCAAACGCGTATATAAAAAATGGGTGCTTTGGATCACATCTCCGAGCTCTTTGATTGCTCTTACAGCAGTTCCAAATTAAAGAAGAAGCGCAAGCAATTCCAGGTAACACAAATTAATCAACTCACTTTAATTTTATGTATCACACATTATAAGGTTCACTAAGGTAGAAATGAAATTACATACTCAATATAGTGACAGGTTAGATTGGTGTCCTCTTCCACATCTCAATATTTAATAGAGTCAAATTTTATATTCTAACCCGTCTATTAACCGCTTAGTGCAGATTCATAAAGAACGTGGTGAAATAAAAACGAGACGGAGTTAGTCTCTATACTAAATGCTAAATAGTAATCCTTAAAGTTTTTTATTGAAAAAATAATTTAACATAAAGAAACTCATAATAAGTTATATGTGATTACTTTTGTCAATTCATTTAATAGTAGTAACTCATATTATTGTTTTACATATTATAAATTACTAAGTTAGTGATCCAATTGATAATTCTTTTAGAGAGAGTAAATAATAAACGAATAACTCGAGAGATTTACTGAACACAATCATTTTTCTACTTTGTTTTGTCATTTTTTTATTTTATTGTCCTTATTTTTCTTTTAATTATTAGATTAGACTCATCTCATTACTTATAAACTAAGACTCATTCGCAGGACAAACCAGATCTTATAGACTCTTATCAAAATCAAGTTTTTGATGTCGTAAATAGATATCACATACTTGTTTGGAAAATTACTATAACAAATTTCATTATTTACTCCGGTGTAACAACTCTCATTTCATGTTTTCCACATTTTACATTTTTTAATAATAAAGGACGTCAAAACTCTAATTTTTCTCTTTCTAGATTTTGCCCTATTAGTAATAATTAATTAATTAATAGTCATTTAGATAAGAGTATTACTAAATAGTACCACATGTAGAGTTTTGACGAATGAGGAAACTACTTACCATACATGGGTAATAGTAGTGAAGGATAAAAATGATATTCTTCAACAATAATCATTCATTTGTGTTTTTGTGAAAAAAATTATTTGGTAATATTCAGCAATTTCCTTCTGATCTATAGAACTCACTTACTTTTCTTAACAAGTATTATACATGTCTCTAAATATAATATCATCTTAAGAAAATTATCTGCCCTTTCTATAAATTTCTCTTTAAATTTTCAAGAGCATTAATTGTTTATTAACATACTCTAATTAGTTTATATTCTTTTCTACAATCAACAAACTATAAAATTGTAAAAACAACATCAATTATCAATAAATTCAATATTAATATCACTTTTTTAATTCTCACAATTTGTTAAAGGTCCTATATTTATGGATAGAAGTAATATATATATATATATATATATATATATATATATATTGTTATGACAAACTTTAAGAATAATATGTATTTAAGAAAATTATACATGGTTATCATACTTGTGTTAAAAACAGCATGAAAACCTCCCAATAATTGCACCATAAATTTCAATATTTTTTTGATGCATATTGTTTAAATTTCAATATTGTGGTAAAGTTAACAATATGAATTAAAATTATTAATTATAATGCAGACGGTGGAGGTGAAAGTGAAGATGGATTGTGAAGGGTGCGAGAGAAAAGTGAAAAAGTCAGTGAAAGGAATGAAAGGGGTAACACAAGTGGAAGTGGAACGCAAAGCAAACAAAGTAACCGTTACGGGCTACGTGGAACCTTCCAAGGTAGTTGCTCGCATCGCACATCGAACGGGGAAAAGGGTTGAGCTGTGGCCTTATGTTCCATACGACGTCGTTGCGCATCCTTATGCACCCGGTGTATACGACAAAAAAGCACCCTCTGGTTACGTTAGAAACGCTAATTATGACCCTAATGTTTCTAACCTCGCGCGTGCTAGTTCCGCCGAAATTAGATATACCACTGCTTTTAGCGATGATAACCCCACCGCATGTGTTGTTATGTGATTCCACACCGACACTGACAGCGCAACTTCATCAATTTCATAGTCTCTTGTTTAATTTACTTTTAGTTAGTTGATTTGCTTTTCTATTGTTGTACAATAGTTGTAAAGAAAACAACACTAAAGTAGAATTAGGATTTTTTGCTTTTCCATGTTAATTACCGAATATATATCAAATTATATCAAGACATTATACTTATTCAAAATTATAAGATGCAAGTAATTTTTATATAGTTAAAAAATCTAATTTATACATATATATAAAGTTGAATATTTTAATATAATACTAAGTTCATTTTTAAAATGTATACATGTATATACATCTCATTACTTAAAATTTAACTATTACCAAATTAATTTTATAAAAGTTAATTTATAAAAAAAATCAAGTTTATGAAACAATTCTGGAGATACATACACGCTTAGAACTGTTTGATGTCCATAATAAAATAGAAACAAAATATGATATAGAATTAAATAAAAATATGATAAAATAGTGACAAGACAAATATTATCATAATTCGTGTTTGATGTGTATATGATAACAAATAAGATAACATTATTTTATTTTATCAGGTACACATTTCATCATGATATTATAGCATTTAAATGATTTAATTACAGTTG
>JBBPBP010009779.1:20058510-20088535 GCA_037974735.1 Cicer chorassanicum | reverse complement strand
TATATATATATATATATATTATGTAAATAGAAAAACTACCGTCGTAAACAAGTTATATTTATTTTAAAACTTCAATTAATAATTTGATTTTAGTCCCTGTAGTTTTTTATTTTGAATTTATTCTCTGTAAAATCAGAGACATCGATTTTAGTCCCTAAAAAAAGAGCTGATAAAATGTCATGACACATAAACTTATAAATACACGCCAACACACCATCTTTTATGATATATTAAAAATTAAAATGTTTTATATTATTATTAATAAATTTATTTATTGATTATTTAATAATTACTCTTACTTTTAGTTTTATTAGCTTTTAATTGATATGAAATATTGATTTGCTATAAAGATAAATATTTTAAATTTTAACTTGCAAATTGTATTAACAAATTATTCTAGCACAATAATTCAAAGTGAATTGTGAAATCAATAACATATTATTGTGAAAATTATTATATCATAATTTACAAGGATTTTAAATTGATATTGTGGTCGAGTATAAGTATAGAGTAATGCGTAAATAATTTGACATATAACTAACTAAAAGTAGGAGATATCAATTCATTAAATTTTGAATATGGTTAGACACACGATTTTTTTAACTCTCTCTACCAATAATGAGTTGATCCGAGTGGTAAGGGACTCGAGATTCTTATGCAAGTGATTATAGTTCAATCCATGACTCGTGTGTGAAGAAAATTCAGTATGAAGAAGAGATTAACCATTGCTAAATAATGGTGTATATTTTGTATCTAAAATATGATTATAAACTAAAAACTTTCAAAAACAAAAATAGGGTAATGATAATGAAAAAACACATCAATTGTGGTATCTCTCACATCCACAACAACATAGATTGATATCCACTCTCCTCCCTTAATCTAACTTTTGTTTTTCATAAAAAATAATTATTAAAAAAATATATTTTCATGGCACGTCAATTTAACTATTTATGTATAGTGTAATCTTACGAATCAACTTACTTAATGCTAAAGTATATGTTTTGAATTTTTTTTCGTTACAACAAGATTTTTCATTTAACACCAAATTATATTTTCCATACAACTTTTATTCATCTAGTTTTGTTTGGACAATATGTTTCTCCCGTGTTAGGTAGACTTAAGATAATTCACTTCATTGAAAAATAACTTTAGTTGCAACATTTACATAACTCGTAATGTCAAACTAAAAAAGGAAGTAGTAAGAAATTATAGTAGTACCATGAAACTTTTTTATCATTATTTACATCACTGTAATATGTGAACCGTATTTAATAGATACATATTAGCAAATCTAATAAGTATTAACTGATGGAACATAATAATTGAATTATAATAAAATCAATCTTATGATGACTACCAAATATACATTAAGATTTTGTAATATATTTACCTTGAGCAAGACAATATGTACTAAAATATTTTTGTTAGCATACTATGAAGACCCATCATCACTTCTTACATGTCTCATCCACTTATCACTTTATAAATTACTAGTAACCATTATACTAATAAAATAATATATTCTAAACTAATTTTCTATCGATCTTAATGAAAACATGTGCAAAATGAAATTACTATTAAAATTATTAAACTATTAAAATATTGTCGGTGTTTGTAAAGCTTATCCTCTTTGGATGTGGTTCAACTGAAACATTCAACTATGATTTTTCATGTCACCTATTCATCTCTTTTGATGCAATAGTGCCCTATGAATTCTACACTAAATTGACACCAATTGCATTACATAAAAACTTTTATATCTTCAAATGTCTCTCCAAATAATGATGTGCATCAATCCTGTTTTATGGCCAACTATCATGTCAGTTTCAATTTTTAACACTGCTCCAAATACTCATGTTAAATAGCATGTGAAAAACACAATATTTTTAAAATTTAAATTCAAATAAATAAATTTGACTTATAATTATTATTACAGTCGATCAATATTTAATGTGATTAATGAATTTAATTTATATTAATGAATTTAATTGATATATACAGTTTTTACACTATCAGTCAATCACAATCGTTAAATCAATAGAGATATTTCATTTTTAGCATAACTATTTTTAAAATCAGTCCATTAATAATTGCAATATGTTGACAATGTAAAACTTTTTAGATTGACATTGTATGACAATTAAACTCTATATTGAATCTAGATTTTTTGTGTTATAACTCAACCGATAAATGTCGATATTGTTAGGTTAAACGTCTTGTCATGGGTTCGATCCGAGACCTCACAGTTGTATGAATTAATTATGATGAAATTTACCATTTCTTATAAGACAAAAAAATATTATATTTTTTTTATTGAAGTGGTTTAAGGTGAGGAGATGGTACCCTAATGTAAATCTAAGGTAGAGAATACTGATTAATTCGTAGATTTTAATGTACTATTAATTATTAGGATTACATTGAGATTCACTATGTTTTTATATCTTTTTTAAATGTAATGTTTTATGGTTAAGGTTATGAATTTAATTTCTATATAATGTAATTGTAAAAAGTTTTTACATTATCACTCAATTTCAATTGTTAAATAATTAAAGATATTTAATTTTTACTATAACTATTTCTATATACTTATGAATTGTTGTAATGATGTATTGATAGTATAATTTTTTTTCTATCGACGATGTATGACAATTAAATTATAAGTTTATTATTGAAAAACATTGAAAACTAACATTCTTAACTTATTAATGTAAAAAATTATAGTAACTTAACTTTATATTATTTGTATTTTAGAAATAAAATTATAAAAATATATAATTTTATTCCACACATATTTTAGCCGTGCGATAACGACTAGTATATGAGGGTAATAGTGAGACCAGTGATGTTCGAGTCCCATATCCTCCTTGTCAAAAAGTTTTAATACAATTACTCTATTTGTAAAAAAAAGTAATAATAGTATTGTCATCTACACCTTATATTTTTAAAAGACTTAATTGTAATTTTAGTTCTTTTATTTTTACTGATTCATGAAATTGGTTCTCCTATTTTAAAAATCGACAATTTAATATCTCTTTTTGATTTTTTAACTAAAAAATGATGACGTGAAATGTTTCAAATAACGTGACATATTTAATGTAAAATGATTAACACCCATAAAATTTGAATAAAATGCAGTAAAAATTTAACTTTTAAATTCCAATTTTTTTTCCATATTTTTAATTTAATTAACGACATATGAATAATTAATGCATCTAGATTGTTCTATATTATAAAATTGTATGTCACGTCATCAAAAATATGTCAATTCCTCATTTTTTAGTTCAAACATTTAAGAGAAAGATCAAAACAATTGATTTTTAAAATAAGGAGACTATTTCCGTAAATTGGTTATGACAGTGGAATTAAAAGTGCAATTAAACATTTTTAAAACCATACCCTATACATTCTAAAAGTATGTTTTCCAAAAACCACCCAACACCTCATATATGTTTTTTCAATTCAGCTTTCAAAAACTAATTAAGCGGAACTTAGACGTTTTTACCATCCGAAAGCAAAATTCTTGAAGGTAAAACTTTTCTATTAAACAGTGAGTCTCAAAACAAAAATGTTTTTGGAAAGTTGGAAAAATTACTATGGATAGTTTTTTTTTCTTTTTTTTATGAGATATTGATATTCTGAAGTAGTTTATTTTTTCATTATTTATGTTATCAAAAACTTCTAAAATATACTTGTGAATTAGCAAATCTGAAAATGTATTTTGACTTAAAAACACTTTTGAATGGGCAAAGAACATTGGAGATGGAAAAAGAAACTCTCTATTTTGAATATCTTTAAAAAAGTGGAAGTGTGACTTTCAAAGTGTAGGGCTATACGTAGCAATATTATGAAGAAGAAAAAAATCATGATAATGGGCTTTGGGAAATTTTAGAAGAGTTAAAGCCCAGACGAGCCCAGCCCAATCTAGCAGAATATGTAACTATAAATATTGATTTTTCTGTCTGAGAGGTATTGGCGCGAGTGAGGGCTTCGAATAGATAAAAAATGGCGGAAGATTACGAAACCGAGACTGAAACAGAAACCGGAGTTGAAGAACAGTTCTCCGTTTGGAAGAGAAACACTCCTCTCTTATACGATCTTGTCATCTCTCACCCTCTTCAATGGCCTTCTCTCACCGTTCACTTTCTTCCCTCTCCTTCTCAACCCCACTCTCACCCTTCCCTCAACCTCCACAAGCTTCTGCTCGGCACTCACACTGCTCAAGGCGAACCTAACTACCTCATGCTCGCCGAAGCCTCCATCCCTGCAAATATATCTCAACCCATCATCGCTGATGATCCTGAAAACCCCATTATTCCCAAGGTTTTCATTTTTTATTTCTTATATGTTCTTTTTTGCTTGTTTTTCTTTTCTGGGTACCAACTGTTTGATGAAATTCCTAAACAATTGTTTTTTCTTTTCTGGGTACCAACTGTTTGATGAAATTCCTAAACAATTGTTTTTTCTTTTCTGGGTACCAACTGTTTGATGGAGTTCTTGAACAATGTTTCTTGTTGGATTTTGTAGGTAGAGATTACTCGAAAGATTCTTGTTAATGGAGAGGTGAATAGGGCGCGCTCTATGCCACAAAACCCTAGTGTTGTTGCTGCGAAGACTTGTAATGCTGAGGTTTATGTGTTTGATTTTACAAAGCAGCGTGGGGATGGTTTTGATCCTGATTTCAGGTTGAAGGGTCATGATCAAGAAGGTTATGGTTTGTCTTGGAGCACTTTAAAGAAAGGACACCTTTTGAGTGGTTCTAATGACCATAAGATTTGCTTCTGGGATGTACATGCTGAATCTCAAAACAACGTTCTTGACGCTGTTCATGTTTATGAGGTAATGATGAGAATTGAGAATCAATTCAGTGATGGTTGTTTGATGCTTGGTGTGTTGTATTGGTCTTATTGCTAAATTAATTGCTGTTTTGATGATTTAATCATTGAACTTTTTATTTTTGTTTTGTTTGTGTTAGGGTCATGAAAGTCTTGTTGAAGATGTGTCCTGGCATTTGAAGAATGAGAATTTATTTGGGTCTGGGGGAGATGACTGCAAGTTGATAATTTGGGACTTACGAACAAACAAAGCCCAACATTCACTCAAACCCCATGAAAGGGAGGTAATGATGTTATTTCATTATCTTTGTGCTGGTCATTCTTCATCAAGCATGAAATATGGTACAATTATTTGTTGTCTATCAATTTGAATTTCCTCCATTTATTGGGAAGCATTTTATACTGACCACATGAGATTATGAATTTATGAGAATCAACCCACTAGGGTTTTGTATGCTTTGGTTTTTTTGCTGTAAATTTATAGCATGGCAGATTTTGTGATAACCTTCATAGGCTGCAAAACCTATTATATCCGCCATGTTTTGGCCATTGGCCGCAATGCCATGTTTATATGGTGAATTTTTAGCTGGCTGCCGTAATCCACAATAGTTAACATTGGCTATGCCAAAAGCTGCATTTTATTCCGACCATGAGGGTGTATAATTTTTCTTATACATGGTGTTTGATTATCTCTTCATATTTTGTAGTTTTTCACTGTTGTCTTTAACCTGAAATATACTGCTGACCCGATGTCTGTTTGAATTTTTACTGAAATATTGTTTGTCACTCACAGTGGTATGTTGTCTCTGCTTGTCTGTTTTGAACAGGTGAACTTTGTTTCTTTCAATCCGTATAATGAATGGATTTTGGCTACAGCTTCTTCAGACACCACAGTTGGTCTCTTTGATATTCGGAAGCTTGAGGTGCCACTGCATTTTCTAAGTGGCCATACGTACGTCCTTTGTCTATCATGTTATTGTTGTGTTTTTCTTTGTATTACTATTACTGTCTTCATGCAGGCAATAGGTTGAATAATTATATTTGTTGGCCCTTTAGATCCTATTTTAAATGTGATAACTGATAAGTTTTTAGCATTGGAAATTCCAATGGCTTTTATTAACTGATTTGGTCTATATTTTTATGTGTAGAGATGAGGTATTCCAGGTAGAGTGGGATCCTCATCACGAGACAGTGTTGGCATCTTCTAGTGGTGACAGAAGGCTGGTGGTTTGGGACCTTAACAAGTAAGAATAAACTCCTCTTGAATTCTTTGTTTCTTTTTCTTGCTCGGACAATGGTTACGTTAAGTTGATCCACTTCTGTCAATTCTATTATGATTATTTAGAACATGTGCAAACACACTAGACACAATCATAAACAGAGAATTGAAATAGGCCTTTTAACATTTTCCACGCTTTATTTTCATGATGACTCAGGATTGGGGATGAGCTAATAGAAGGAGATGATGAGGGGGGTCCTCCTGAGTTACTCTTCTCTCATGGGGGTCACAAAGGAAAAATATCAGATTTTTCATGGAATCAAAACCAGCCATGGGTAATCTCAAGTGTAGCTGAGGACAATTCTTTCCATGTCTGGCATATGTCAGAAAACATTTACAATGATGGTGATGATGATGATGACACTTGGATGGGCAGTGACCAGCACTAACTAGAAGAAGGCTCAAAGGCGACACTTTTACAGCCATTGCTTTGTTGCTTTGTATGGATTGGATGTTTTATCACCATTTTTTGTTTGTTATATATGAATGTATTGCGACTGTTGAAACAATGATGGCATCATAGTATCATCATATTCAGAACTCAGAAACCAGAACAGATGTATCATACTTAAAATTATTGGTTCAACAAGCTAAAGTAACAAAGCTAGGGAAAAGAAATTTGGTATATCAGTTTTTACTTTTTAATATGTCAATTGAATATTGTGTTTATACTCAACAAAATAGATCAAAATATAATTTATATAAGAAAATGTTTAGTTACGAGGGAAGTTTAGCGAGAAAGAGAAAACTATTAAGTGGCAGTAAGAAATAACAATGTTTTAAATATCAATTCAATATTTTGTTTATACCTAAAAAACTGTTGACAATTTAGAAAGAAAAAAAAAACATTGTGCAAGGATGTTAATTAAGAGAGGCGTAATCTGGTCTAGGTTAAGTTGCTGCGTTATTGACATAACTCTGACAACTGCATCCCTATAACCTTCTATGGTTGCGGATCCTCATCATTATCCTCCACGTAATTGTTTTTTCTATTGACTCTACTTCTGTTGTTTCTTTTTTGACTTATAGGCTATATTCACAATTTGTCTGAGTACTCTTTCTATCAAAAGATTATTATTTATTATTGATCCTCTGGCTTCATGTTATGAAAGAAGAATTTTCTGCTTTGCACAACAGAATCACTTAATAGTGTCTCTCTTACATAGTAAACGTGCAATCAGTTTTTATTGGGTGTACAAGATCAAAACCAAGTATAATAGGTTATACAAAATTCATCTTGCTACTACGGAACTTTTTTGCTCTTGTTGCCAAAATGACAACTATTTACACTCTTACTATAGTGGCATCTACTTGGTAGTGACATTTCTTAAATGAATTTAAAAAATGGTCGCTAAAATGATGACCATCAAGAAGAATTTTACATTGTATCACCATAATCAGTTTCTCATAATTCAGGAGAAATTTGTAAGTTAAAGAAGACTCTATAGGAACTTAAACAAACTTCTCAAGCTTGGTTTGAAAAGTTCTCAATTGTGATGGAATTGCAATTAGCCAACATTTTGAAATGAAGGATATGAGTACTATGTAGTATTTCTTGTGGATTGAAGTTTTCAACTCTCCTAAAATTTATCTTCTTTCTCAATTTAAGTATATCGCCAACAACTTTATCATGCTTGTCTGATACTAAAGCAACAGGTAGTCCTCTTGAATTTAAAATTCGATATACATCGTTTGATGGTGTCCCTCTCTTTGATTCCACATTGTATCATACTATGGTTGGTAGTTTGGTATATTTTACCCTCAATAGACCCGATACTGCTTATATAGTGTATGTTATTAGTAAGTTTGTTGTTTCTCCTACTACTGCATATGTGACTACTTTTATTTGCAATCTTCATCATCTTTGAGACACTCAACTTTAGAGTCTAATTTGTCCCTCCTCTTTTTCTTTAGAGTTTTGTGCTTACTTTGAGGTTGATAGAGTTGGTGACACCACTAATTGTAAGTCAACCATAAAATTTTGCATTTTTTTAGGAGACTATTATTTATTGGAAGAGTAAGAAATAAGATATTACCTCTTCTTTAACTACAAAAGCTACTTGCATTGCTATGACATAAATCACTAAAAATTGTGTGATTGTGTTAGTTACTTTTTATATGAGTGTCTACCTATTTAGATCTACTCTTATGTATTGCAATAACACAAGTTGTATTCAAATTACTTGCCATTCAGCCTTCCACAAACACACTAAACATATTGAGATTGATTGTCATTTTAAACACCATCACTTTCGACTTGACATTCACCAGTTAAAAAATAATAAGAGAATATCATTCATTACTCAGGTCAAAATCCATCACAAGTTTTTTTTTTCTTTCATCTATTCAAACACATTCGCTTCTTTTGTCTTTCATCTATTCAAACACATTCGCTTCTTTTGTCTTTCATCTATTCAAACATATTCGCTTCTAAACAAATATATTGCTGTTAACCACTTCACCATTATATGCAAGGCTATTGGCTATGCCATGGTTCACTAAGCAACTTTTTGGATCAAAGTTTCCATATATTAAGAAGCCACTGTAGAAAAATTGATAGAAGTCTATAAGGGTTAATGGACACCAGCATTTTAAGTAAAAAGATACAATCACACAGTTTTATGATGAATGTTCATCCAATCTCCTATTTTTTCGGTTTTTTTTTATCATATTCTAACTTTTGGTAATGTATTTAGGGACGGAGAAGCAAAAAACAGAAGACAAATGAACATTCACAAGTTGTATTAATCATTCCAAGCCCAAAAGTTTACCAAGAGACTTTTTTAATTACCAGAATCATTTCAAGACTTTCCCATCTTCGCATCTCACTTTAACGGTAGCAAAGTTCCACCATCAATCAAAACAGGCACTTACGTTGGACGGATGAGCATTCACAAGTTTTATTAGTCATTCCAATCCCCAAGTTCACCAAGAGTCTTTTTTAATTACCGAAATCATTTCAAGACTTTCCCATCTTCGCATCTCACTTTAACGGTAGCAAAGTTTCCACTGTCAATCAAAACAGCCACTTGCGTTCTCAAACACAAAATATTTCACTTGTTGAAGACAAGAGACCAAATAGGCAATCTTCAGTTAGAGAACAGTTCCTTCCAGATACAAACTAGTCAACTCTTGTCCAGCAAAATGCTAAAGACAGAAGTAAACCTATCATATCATTCAGAAAAGCATAGATAAAAAAATAAAAAAAGCAATGCCGGCAACCACATAAGCCAATTTTGTTGTTTTCACTCACGAGTTTATATATATTATACAAAATGACATTGGTGCCTCGCCTGTCCACAGCACAAAATACTGAAAGATGAAAACATACCCCATCTTCCCCAAGTTCTGTAATCCATAAATGCAAAATTCGCGAACTTAGAATCATGCACAAGCAAAACTTGAATCACCACTTAACCATCATCTCATTAAACAAAGCAAAAAACTACTCAAATGCTTAGCACATTTTAAATTGAATAGAATAAAAACATTTACCATGCCAGTTTAACTAGTTCATGCACAAGCAAAACACCAGGAAACTTAATTGCATAGGAAAGCACCAATTTGTCTCAGCAATAAGCTATGCTGAATACATGTCAACTACTATTTCTGCATAATGAACATATATCAACTACTAATCTTCCATGGTAGAACAGCCATCCAAACCATGATAGCGCAGCAGAGGTCAAAAAGAGACCGATTTTCAAAAATTACTCGATAAATAGTTGATGCTGCAGCTGGTAATAAGTTATTGGAAGTGATATATTACCATGTCCATGGCAACAACGAAAAACCAAAAGCTTATTTATTCTTCAACCAGCTTTTGCTGCACGAGATCCTCCTGTTAAATAAAGATCTGTTAGATCATGTTAAAGGATGAGAAGCAAGAGTATGCAACTTCCATGCCCTGAAGTCATCACACCAGATCCAATCCTAATTGCTTTGGAAATAGGGATCAAAAAATTATATTGTCAATTTTTCATAAACGAAGACTAGTCTCAAATTTTTTGGTACAGTTGGAAAAAATGTTCACTACAATCATTTGAGTATTTTAACCTTTAAATGGAAGTTGCTTAAATCTTATGAAAGAATCTTGTCATTATTTGGCCCCATTTGTTAACGAATACTATATATAGGTATCACGAATTCTGTAACAATAGTACTACTAGTAGTAACTAGTAATAACTAATAATATACTAGCCCTATAAAAATCTAGCATTAACAGAGGCTAACAATCATTATGTATTAAAAACATAGCAATCAGAAAATAGCACTAGAGATAAGGACAATTATGCATTATTAGCAATTAAACATACAGCAACAACAATGAAAGCCTTTCCTCATAAGGCAAAGTCAGCTACATGGATTAATTTTTGCAATTAAACATGATGCAAAAACAAATGTGTTATTGAAAGCTATGCTTTTTATATTGGATGCTTAATTCTCAATGCTTTTTATATTGCACATTTACAAAGCAAAAATTAAATAACGAGACAAGCAATTATCACTGGATCCCAAACAATGACTTGATACTAGGAAGATCACATCATGCAGCAAAAATTAAAAGAAATTAAATATACATTTGAATTAAAAAAATCAAATATTTAGAGTGTGCGCATAATCAATCATCACCTTTTCTTTTAACGGATGCTGTAGGGGTGGCATTAGACAATGTCTGTCCAACTCCACAACCATGAAGATCCTTAAGCCCCACATTTTGGCCCGCAAGACACTGAAGACTCTCAAACTCACAACCGTCAAATCCTTCCCCATTAGGCGAAGACCCTTCTGCAATATTCCCATCTGCTCCAGGACGAAGGCAATACACCCGATCATCACACTGCACATTACAAGGGTTCATCACATAAGAACCAGGCAAGTTCGGAATCGCGGGATTAGCATTAGTAGGTTTCTGATATGGAAACGATCCGATTTCTCCTTCAATCCTTCCTCTAATATCAACCAACAAACACTTCAACCTAGCAACTTCAGCCTCCAAAGCAGCCTGACCCTGCAACTTCCTCATCAAATGCTGATTCAAAGCCCTCAATTTCATAACCTCTTCTTCCAACGATGCAGCCCTAGCTTTCTTCTTCTCACGGTACTTCCTAACCGCTTCCTTATTACCCATGGGACGTTTTTTAGACTTCTTTTCAGCAGACTCAGCAGTATCATCAGTACCAATCTGATCTTCCTCAGGTGCAGGCACAATTTTGGTGTGAACATGATAACACGTGTGAGTGTGTGAAGAATCAGGACCAGGTGGGTTGCACGTGTGAGTGTGAGTGCAAGCGTGTGAGTCTTTTAAGAGTTCATCAAAGAAACTGTCCATTGAACCACTACTTGGAAATTCACCCATGTTTGGACTAGAAAACACTTCATGGTTCGAGAAATCAAGCTCACCGTCTTCCATTTGGAATCAAATCCCTAATTCAACACACAGAAACTACCAAACCGCTAAACCTGATCCAAAAATATAAAATCGTGTAAATGCGAATTCTAAGCAGAACAATACTAAACAGAATTGTATTAATTGATTGAAAAATAAAATAGTGTGATAGGATTGAGTTATTATTGGGAGCGAAATGGAAACCCTAATGAAAAGACAGTGAAATTGACAGAGAAGAAAAAATGGACGTACCAGAAGGAAGCGATAGGTTGACAGATTCCACCTTTTTTTTTGTTTGGCTATCTATCTCCTTCTCAATCGTTTGCAATTTATACGTGTTTCACGAATGAAACACCTTGTCCATAAACATTGATAATTTCCGTAGGACCCAGTAGTATGGATCCACAGTCACATATACACGCCGAAAGATTAAGATTATGTCAAGAATAAATTAACCTAATTGTTGAACTTTGTAAGTTTATTTAAATTAAGATTTAATTTATTTACAACTGAGAGCGAATCTCAATCATAAGATGTTTTAAAATATTTTATTTATATAGTAATTAATTTTAAAATAATAAATATGAATGATTATATTGTACTAAAACTGTAAAATATGTTCAATGTAAATTAAACCAAAAATATATAGTATCTTTAATATGTTTTTATTATTAAAAAATTAAGTTATAAAACGTATAATTCGAATTGTATAAAAAAAAAAGTATTATTTGGGAACGATTTAAAATTGATAATAAAACTTGTCAAAAGTTTTTTTGTATGAATAAAGAAAAAAATATATAAGTATGAATATCTTACGTCAAAAGGAATAAATTATTTTTCGATAGGTTGACTTATACCTAAATAATATTTTATAACAAAATTTTAAGTATTTTAATTCAACATTGTTCAAAACAAAAAAAATAATTGAACAAACACTGTTCCTAGGCTATTTTCTAGAGTGGACAAGTATAACATATGGTTCATAGTGGACCACCATTATTTACCCTTGGATCAAAACAAATCCACTGAATCTATTATGTATTTTCCACACAGGATCAAACTTTTCCAATTCTCCCACCCCTCTCTGCACAAACAGTTCCTTCTTCTTGTGATTTTTTGCTGCGAATCTTTATCATCTCCGACCACTATAGACAAGTGAATCTTTGACATAAATCCACCAAGTTTCATCATTTTTGTACATGCTATTTTTAAAAAAAATATTCATACTAAGGAAATGGAACAGATCTAAAAGATGTGAAGAATGAGGGAGATGATGATAAGGGAGCTACCATCGTGGAGATTAAGGAGAGGATGAATGTCGCCGGGAAAGTCGTCGGAGAAAGAAGGAGCCATACAGTACAAAGAGAGAAAAACCGCAGATAGATCTGCAAGGTAATCCACGACGGAGAAGGGTTGATGGTGGGGCTGAGGGCGGAGCAAATGACAAAAAGTTGTCGTGGAGAGGAGGAGGAAGGTCGCCAGAGAAGATTTTTGGAGAAGTGAGTGGTGGCGGGGGGAGAGATTCGCGGTGGAGAGAGAAAAGGACAAATCTGCAGTATCACATGTACGGCGGCGTCAGGACGGTCTTAATAAAAAAATACAATTTTAAAAATATTATATTTTTATTAAATAAAATATTAAAAAATTCAAATTATTTTATTTAAATTTATTAAAAATAAATAAATTGAAAATAACATCCAAATACTTAATATTAGTCTTTGCTATTTAAAGTTTGAAATAATTATAGATTTAATAAATCAATAATAAATTTTATTATAAATCTAAATGTATATCAATACAATTTTTTAAGTTTAAGATATACTATACAAAAATTTAGGAGTATATATCAATGTATGTGGTGGGGTACGTAAGTACGTTGTATTTATGTACTAATAAGATGATTCCAATGGTGAATAATATTTGATCCAACATGGAGGAGTTTGGACCACATGTTGTACATGTGCACCATAGAAGCAGCCTTCTTTTCCTGTGATAAAATAGTGTAATATGGAGTATCAACTATCAACACACAAAACACTGAAAACAGAACGAATCTTATCAAGGGCCAATAACCCTGACATTCGTAAAACATTTTACTGTTTAGTATTTTCTTTACAGTGTTTAGCTTTTTCTTTAAATTAAATTTATTCTTTTCATCTCTTAATTTTGTTTTAGATTTTATTTTTGATTCTTTAATTAATTTTGTTCTGATTATAATTTAATTAGTCATTTTGGTCTTTTCCATCAAAAGTAATTTATTGAAACACAAAACTTAATATAAAATAAAACATAAATACAATATCGTATAAAATATTAAAGTATTCTATCTATGTCTCATTGTATGTCAAATTTTCTATTTTGATAACATTACTTTTCGTCAATTTTATTGAAAAAACGTTAAATAATGGTTGATGTTAACTAAACTGACTGAGATTAAAAAAAAAAGGTAAATGAAATTGAATTGAAAAATCAAATCTAACATGAAAAATTCATTCATCTTATTTCCAAACGCATCCGCCTTCTTCTACTATTACTACCCCAAAACAAAGAGAGAGAGAGAGAGAAAAATCCAATATCAATATTACAAATGGATATTTGAACAAATTCCTAAAAAATCTAAATTTTACCTCAAAATGAAGAGACTTGAAAAGTATACAACAACCCACAAAAAATAAAATTAGTTTCAAAGATTATTCTAGATTTGCTTCTGATTTGTTGAATGATTTATCTAGATTTTTCTGTTGTTTTTCTTTATTTTTGATGTTTAAAGAAACCAAAATAAATAATAGAGAAATATAACTTTTAGTTATCGGTATTTTGATATGTCATGAGTTTGTTCTCTATCTTTTTTATGTTAAATTTATTTCTTATTTTTTGATATGTCCTAAGTTTGAAAGAAAAAGATGAATTTGAGAGAGGAAGATTTGAGTCTGTCTAGTTAAGATTTTTTTTTTTAGTTTAGATGTGAGATGTAGGGTTTAGTGGTGTTGTTGGGATGTTGATCAAGAAAAGTGGTAGTGATGGATGTGTGTATAGAAGAGAGATGTTGTGTGGAGACTCAGATAGTCTAATCACCCGATCAAAATGACGTTTAGCTATGACTTAATATTTTTTCAATAAAATTGAATGACCGAAATAACTAATAGAACCATACTTTAAAAAAAGAAGTTAAGGGACTAAAATATTAATTTAGTTTTTTTCTTTATCTCTTTCAAAAGATAAAAAGGCAATAAGCAATGGGCCATGTTTTTTGAAAGGAAATTATTTGATAAACACCCATAAATTTAATATACATTGAGAGAACAAAAATAGAGAATATAATTTGATATATATGTGATGTGTTAGAAAAAAAAAATATAGAAAAATTTTTAAAAGAGATAAATTTAATAGTGTTTGAAAATTTAAGTTCTCCGTGTATCATTCCGCTTTCTTAATACACAAATATTTTTGAAAGAGTTTTATGCGATTGATCGGTCAACACTAGAAAATTTCTCTTTTCTTCTTGTTCCCCCAATAAGCAAAACAAATTCTATAGGAGTAATATGTCTTAGATTTCTTTAGTCATGAATCTAAGACAATAATTTTTCTTATTTTATTGTAATAAATACTCGTGTGAATCCTTAATGTTAAGGATGTTGAGATTTCATTTAAATTTATATTAAAAAAGGTCTATGTGAATATTACTATATCTAGATTGTCCATCTATACTTTTAAGTGAAAAAAAAATCGAATTTCAAAATTTTATTTTAATTTGATTTTTATTAAAAACAAAAAAATGAAAAGAAGAATACATTGTTCATCTTCATTCTCATATAACTCAAATGATTGTGCTGACGTAATTATTTTTCCATATACCCAAATATCATTGTAACAGGCACATCTATATTAAGGTCACATACCCATCAAGACTTGAGTCCATATTTTTTATTATGGTACCCATGACCATTTTAAATTTCTTAACAACATCATGATGCTTAAACGTTTGTTTGATTGTCAAACGAAACATCTCATTTACAAACTGGTCAATAAGTTCATCCATAACAAAACATAAATCTTTCCATTATTGTGAGATTTAGTGGTGGTTTGGGTCACAAAAATTTGATTGACTATGTAGTTGGCTTGTGCAACTGACAAATTTCAAATTTCTGGTTTCGACTTGTTTTTTAGAAAAATGATAAATTTGAATAGGTTTAAAGACAAAAAGAAATTTTATCTTGTATTCTTTATATTAGACTATTACCTCATAAATGTAATAAATTGACATATTTGTACTCGTATAAATATTAAAAGTTGTCATTTTTATCTATAATATCATTTCAATTTTCCGGTATATAAGTGAGTGTCAATTTTTTCTATTTTATCGAAAAACTTTTTCAAGTTTTCCGATATAGAACTTACACTTCAAAAAACTTTTTTTAAGTTTCCCTGTACAAACCTCTTTATCGGAAAACTTATTTAAAATTTTACAGAACTACCGAAAAACTTTTTTCAAGATTTCCGGTACACACTTCGTTACTGAAAAACATAATAAAAAAAAAAATCGGTAACTACCGGAAAACTTAAAACTACAAGTTTTCTTAATTTTTTTTTAATCTTTTTCCTTTGTTTTTTATTTTTTAATTCTTTTTTTTAACTCCTTTTATTTCTTCTGGTGGGTACTAAAGCTAGAGGACTAGACGACAAGATAGTACGAATAGCATGTGACGTTGATACTTCATTATCTATAACAGAAGCTCCTCCAGAAAGGATTTGACTCACAACATCTCGGAGGAGACGACGATTTATTGTGGAAGATGATGACGAAGGAGAGCAAGGTCATATATCCTGAAGGTTGATGTTGCTATACAATAGGATGAGGATGAGGTTGTACCACATGAAGACCATATGCAGAAGGGATCTCTACAACAGGAGGGAGAGCTTACACGGTATCCTAAAGGATCATATGATATGTTTGTCCTTACACGATACCAGTATCATGTTTCTGCTAAACTGTAGTTTGGTCAAGTATGTTAAATTAATTATTATTTATGGTGCATTAAAAACATTTAAATTAACTATTATTTTGTTCTATATTTCATTTTAATGTCATGTATTTTATTTGTATGCAGGAGCGAACAATGCTCTAGATAGTTGCTCATAGAAAGAAGCTGCAACAATTTACTCTACAAGTACTCCCGCGAGTTATAGAGATATGAGTGAATTTGTCTAGATTAGCCCCACTACAACGGGATAGCCTGAAGCTGATTGACAACAACCTAGTTTCTGCATTTGTGGAAATATGACACTTTGAGACTTCATTACTTCACATGTCATTTGGTGAAATGACGATTACTTTGGATGATGTTGCCAATTTATTAAGCATTCATATTAGGAGTGAGTTCTACGGTCCACCACCCGACCTAGATAAAGTAATGGCATGTAATCTTGTCATAACTTTATCAAGGGTGCCTACTGATGAGATATGAAAGGAAACCAAAAAGACAAGGGGTGCGCACTATATGTTGGATTGGTTGAAAGAGGTCTTCAAAAGATAGTTTGCAGCAAAGAGATTTGATTGTGCTGCTATGACATATTTTTTGAATTTGGTAGCGAGTACTATTTTCTCATATAAGAGTCATATATTAGTTGATGTGAAGTACCTTCCATTATTAAAAATTTGGAAGGTATTGGTAGATACGCCTGAGGTACTGCTGCACTCGTAGTCCTTTATGACTACCTCTCATATGCCAACTGTTACGACACCAAACAATTGAGTGGATATATGTCTCTACTGCAGGTATTGAATATTTATGATTATTATTTATTAACTTTTATGTTTATCATTTATTTATTTATTTTTATTTGCAATAGTGTTGAATTTACAAATATTTTCCAAATATTTGTAAAAGAGGTGACCAGGGCGCTGACATGGAGTGTATTGTTAGAATGAATAGATGGAGCTATAAACAACGCAACCACAAAATACCTGAATATAGACATATGATAAATGCATTGACACTTGTTGACGTCATATGGAGACCATGAGAGAATCGTAGGGATGTCATTTCCTTTTATGATATCATGTTATACATCGGTCCCCTCCGATTATGCATCACATTAGTGACATATTTGCTAGAGAGATGTTTGAAACAATTTGGATATATTCAACATATTCCACCACCACCACCTCCAGTTCTTTTTTGATTATTTGATGTAGATGTGGAATGGATGGAATATTTTACCCCTGTCACTAAATTGCATCATAGGATACATCCAGCTACATATCCATCTGAGTGCCATGATGGATATTTGGAGTGGTTTTACAGGTATCACATCCACATTTAGTGTGACCAAATGTTGCACCCCATGTTCTAGATTTTAATGTCCCAACCACCGTTGCACAAGCTTCTAGTTCACATTCATCTATCCTACAACAGGTGGGAGATCTTATACAGCGGGGAATGGAGGTACATGGTGTTGATCCAGATGACGACATGTATAGTTACTTTTATAGAACTTTATATTTAACGCGTCATAACACTAGTTAGTAGTTATTTACTTTTATTTGTGATGAATATCGTTTTTGTAGTTTCTAATGTTATTTTATTGTTATTTCATTACTTTATATTATTGTTATATCATTAACTTTATATTATTTGTGATGAACAACATAAGTTAACAACTAAACAAAATATAACGAAAAGTAGTAACTAAAATGAACTAATAACAAATGATTTTACATAAGTTTTAAAGTATTATAATCCATGCAAAATCAATCTTCATCTAATGATATAACATCTACGAGTTCTTTTTGTGGATCTTGTGTAACACGTGCCATATGCTATTGCCCAAGAAGTTGCTTCATCGGTGCGATATTTCTTCCGACGTGGTGCACTGTCTGGAATTGGAAATCCATCTTTCATCTTTAACTGCAAAATAGATTGAAATAATAAATAATTTCTATAACGCGTCTTCAAAGAATCTCTAACTTCTATAACGCGTCTTGGGAACAACCTATCATATGAACTTATATGAGAAGCAATCTCCTGGTCCAAACTATGGCGGACCAAATACCAAGACTCTTTACAATGTCCAAACAATGACGCAATAGTGCAATAACCACAATTTCCATATGTGATCACATTAATTATATCACCAATATATCGTTGAATAACATCAGGAAATTGTCTCAAGAACAAATGTTTTGAGGATTGAGAAGATTGCTTCATTGATGATTAAGAGGGTTGCTTCTTTGATGAATGAGAATGTCTGTTCTTTGATGATTGAGATGGTTGGGCACTAGTGTCTTCACAATATGTTGCATGAACATGCTCAAAGTAAGAAGGGTCTCAATATACATCATATCCCTCCGACTTCTTACACATACTCTTCTTCACCCGTCCTTTGATTTTAAATTTTTTAGGTGGACACATTGAACTTGTAGTTGGAATGGAAGCGTTTCCATAATGCATTCATCTCAATAGATATATTCAACTGTAATCCATCTTATGTGTCTTAGGTGAGTTCACATTTCATGTTTAAAGGAATTGGTTCACCCGTCAATTTATATTGTGTCAATTCATAATCACAAGGTAAACTGTATGATCTTCTGAGAGAGCACAAAAATTTGTTGGTACCACCCACTCAACTTTCTCGTATTCAATCTCTGATAAAATAGATTGATGTGTTCATGTCTTTATCATAGAAACTTTTCTGAAACGCGCCCCTGATTTTTTTAAGTTGTAACTTTATCATTGTTCATAGCCTCCCAACATTTACATATGTTACCCATGCTATGTTCCAATATTAACTTTATTTTCCAATGAGTAGACTCAATCCTATCATTATATGTAAATTGTCACCATGTAGCAATGCAACAATATATAGTAAAATTAAAAATTCGAAGTTTTATAGTGACATGACATACATGTTAGTCGTTGTGTTCTCCAAATACATCACTCGGTTAGTCCATGCGTCAACAAACCTTTGCTTATGAGGAGTCAACCAAGTTTCTTTTACATAATCAACAAACACATTATTATCAACACATGATTGCTCAAACATGTGCAATCACATGATATGCTGTTTTTCATCACTGTAATACATAATTTCTTTCCACATATTTAATACTAACTTTTGTTTATCCTTTAAGACATATTTCTTGCATTTTGCTCTAATATTTTTGTTGATATGAAATCGAAAAAGCAAATTAACAGTATGTGGAAATACAATACCACCTGTTTTCATGAAAACAATATTTCTGCATGTCACAATTACATGAGGAAATTTGTTTTGTGTAACAAACAATTCTCTTAACCTCTCTAATGCCCAACAAAAGTTTTGTTCACGCTCACATTCCAAATATGCAAATCCAACTACAAATGTCATCTTTGTTGATGTCATACCAACAATTTCAAGTAATGGCATTCTGTATTTATTGGTTTTGTAGGTGTTGTCCATAATCAACATGGTAGGAAACAAGTTCAACAACTTCACTGAATCTAAACGAGCCCAAAAAATATCTCTCATAACATCTGAGTCTTCCCGCTTTATGTTCCAACACATATTTTGTATCTTCAATTAACTTGAATAAATGTTGCATCTTTGTCCTAGAACCTCTCACCTGCAATCGAATCATACTCATCTGTTTATATATTTGTGAGATCTGAGTAACATTGTTCTTATCTCAGTCTTGCAATGAGAGTAATATGTGCATCAGTGCAACATTATATTTTTTTAAGTCATGAATATGTTTTTTCTCTTTTTCATCTAAATGTCCAACAAATGCATGTCACTCTAAAATATCATGTAATTCATGGTTCTGAACTCCACAAATTACTTTAATTGTCCATCATAAACCATCTTTTAATAGCTTTGATCTAAACTTGAAAGGAAAGTCACACTTTTTTGTTGAACTTCGAGTTAAACTATCAACATGTTTGTATTTTTCTCTTTTGTCACAACCTAATATTAATTTATTCCTTCTCTCTTTTCTGTCTCTTTATCTGATCTAGTGATGATAATTGTCACTTTGTTTTTTATACCAATTTCCTTAGCCCAATTCACAACAGTTTCCCGTGTATCAAATATTTAAAGTAAAATATAAAATAAACTATAATAATTAATCACAATAATACGTGTTTACAATATTAATATTTATTATAATTATTCACACATGATCTGTGTCAAAAACATTGGTAGTATCGATACATTTTTTATCACATAATAGTAGCAGTTTATCCATATCTGTTAAAATTTATATAAATAAATAAAATAATGTTTTTAAAATAAAAAAATAAAAAAAAAATAAAAAGAAACAGGTGTGTACCGAAAAAAAATCACAAGTTTTCCGGTTACATTTTCAACCTTATGTACTGGAAACTTTTCGGTATATACTTTTTCAACCTTCTGTATCAGAAAACTTTTTTAAAGGTTTCAATCTTCTTTACAGAAAATCTTATAAAAAAAATTTCGATAGTTTATGAAAATATTTTACGTACTAGAAAATTTGAATTGTTTGATTCAAAAAATTTTAAATGGTAAAAAAAGGTGAATTTAAGTTTGTAAAATAGTATAAAAAATTCAAAGATAAAGTTGACATTCTAAAAATATTGTGGGATATAGATATAACGTGAATATAGATTAAAATTTCCAAGACAAAATGGTGAATGTGTTTTTATTTATTAAAAATAACTAAAAAAAAACACAATATTAAAGTGTATTCTTTGCCTATTCAATTGGACCTGATAAAATGATATTCCTAGGTGTGAATCTCAAAGTTGAGGTTGGACGAACAATAGCATTTGTGAAATTATAGAAGTCGATTATTGCCTATAAAAAAGGAAACACAATTGAGCATGAGTTAACTCATAAGAAGGGTTGCTAGTGTTGTTAATGCTCACTAATTCATAAGGTTGAAGAGAGAGCCTCTATTATATGTAGAATTTCTATATAATTTTCGAGTTTGAATGGGAATCTCAGAAATTTGAATGATTTTTAAGAATCCTAATTAATTTTAATTTAGGATTTTTGGTTAATAATAAAAAATTATTTAAAAATTAATTTTTTAATTAAAATTATTCTAGGTTTTTTAATAAAAATTTAGATGGACATTTCATTTCAACTTTATAATATCTACACCATCAATCTGATGGTCGGTCAACCTCGTTAAACAAAAATATAAATGACTATTTCTTTACAAGAAAATAGTTAAATTGATTGTGGGAACAATTTACTTAAATTAATAATACGAACTCGTTAATATTAGGAAAGTTAAATGACTTATTTGGAGAATAAAAAGAAATGACTAATTTTTTTTCAATAAAATAAAAGCTCAAATGCGATGGGTTAGATGAGAAAATGAATGTTTGTCCAAACAAAGTGGGGGACTTGGTATTAAAAATCTGGAGTTGTAATACTACAATTGGAAGAAAAAAAATTGGTTTGAATTTAGATATGGATCTCGTGATACTACAGTTGATAATCATTCTATTTTTCATAAGTGTTCCTTCTTTTTGGGGTTATCTTATATACCATGTTCTCAACGTTGTTCCAGAGATGCTCTTGTTTTTTATATGGGACAATGGAAGGATGAGGTATGGTGTTAGAAATGGAGGTGAAGAATAGTGTTCTTTATATGGGAGGATGAGTTGGATATATTATAGAATCTTCATTTACTTTTCCATTTTGGGGTATAAAAAAGTAGTGGCATTTTCAACTATTGCAAATGATGCATGCATTTATCATAAACCTAATTCCCAAATAAAATTATTTGTAGAATAAATTAAAAAGAAAATTACCTTTCTAAATATACAAACCCCTCATCAACGGGGTAACCCTTTTATTTTCCTTTTTTTTTTTAATTTAACTGTACATGCACAAACTAATGAGAAATAGGTGTTATAGAATTGAAAGAAACTAATTAAAACTGGAAGATCTGCTCCATTGGTCTTTCAAGTGTTCACTATAGCTGTGGTCTGTACTACTACATGATGTAGTGTCATCATCAACACCAAGTAATGCAAGACTTAGGTGTAACTCTGCACTTGAATTTGGATACACTTCGTCATCAATGTTTTCTTCATTGTCTGAATGCTCATTGAAGCAATATTCAACTTCATTATCTCCTTTTAGGATCTTCAGTATCTGTACATAGGAGTGATAAACTTTAGGAGCTGAAGATTTTTTAAAATATAAATGGTAATGTGATTTCATATTAGGAATTATTTATTACCTGTTTCAATTTAGGACGAAGTCTAGCAGCTCTTGTGATGCATAAAGATGCTGCCAAAACCATTCTTTGCATTTGGGTCTCATCAAAATTACCTTCTAATTTTGGGTCCAACAAATCTTTAATATCCCCATTCTCTATTATTGGTTTTGCCTGAAAATGAAATCATATTTTATGATTCATATTCCATAGTGTACAAATAAAACATATTTATCAATGTTATTAAAAACCGAACAGGACAGTTCAACCGTGACTTGACACTGTCTACCATTCAGTTATTTAAGCGGTTCAATTGTGGTTTCATTCCAATTCAAACGGTTTAAAGTAGTTGAACCATGATTTAGGGATCTCACCAGTTCAATGTTTGATTCGGTTTTTAAAACATTGATATTTACTACATAGATAATTCACATTAGTCAAAATTTATTTTAATTGGAGTTAACTCTTACCCAAACAACCAAGCTCTCCTGTCCTTTGCAAGGTTCAGAACTAATTGGCTCCCTACCTGATATTAGCTCAAGTAGTACTACACCAAAGGCATAGACATCTATTTTTTCACTGACTTTTCCATACATGAAGTATTCAGGAGCAAGGTAACCAAATGTTCCTACCAAATCTTCTTGTGTCAAAAAGGATGTTGTTGTTGGTCCCCATATTGCAAGTCCAAAATCAGACAACTGAAACATAGGGAAAATTATGATTCATGAGTGACACAATCATGAAGTATTCATGTTTTACTAACGATGTCAGAAAAAATTTGATTACTTGTGGTTCAAACCCCTCGGAAAGAAGAATGTTTGAAGACTTGACATCTCTATGTATAACAGGCTTCAAAGCTTCTGTGTGTAGGTAATCAAGGGCCTCAGCTATTCCAACAGCTACATTAAATCTCACTTCCCATGACAAAAATGATTCATCCTTGTTCTTTCCTACAACCATTTATAAATTCATATAAGCATTGTTTCCATTTCCAACAATTTATATTCATATGATGGTTGAAAAGTGAAAACGAAAATCCACTTAAAGTTTACCATGTAGATTTTCCTCTAAGCTGCCTTTGGGGAAATAATCATAAATAGATATTAAAGTATTGTCCTCTATGCAAACCCCAAGTAGTTGAGAAATGTTTTTGTGCTTCAATGAGGATATTATTTCTATCTCAAAAGAAAAATCTTTCCAGGCTTCTTTTGATGACTGCAATACTTTAACTGCAATTGGCTTTCCATCAGAGAGAACTCCTTTATACACACGGTTGCTCCCTCCTTTCCCAATCAAGTTTTCTGCAAAAGAACACAAGGTCATATCATATTATAATATTAACAAAACACAATTCGCATATCTACGTTATGTCATGTCATGTCATGTGGCAGAGTCTTCATGTATCTTTTATATATGTAAAAATGAAACTTCTCATATCAGCTATTTATTAAAAATTGAGAGGGAGATCATAATAAAGAGCAGTGTTCCAACCTGAAGAGAATTGGCTAGTGCAAGATTTGAGAGCCTCAAGGCTAAACCTCATGCAATTGAGTGAATTTACATTTAATATCCCTTCTAGGCCTTTTGGTAGTACAACAGATGGATGTAAATAATTTTTGAAGCTTTCATCCTCAATGTCACTGATGCTCCTTTCGAATGGGTTTTCATCAGGGGAAGATGATTGAGGACTACTATGTGGTGAACGGTCCGGTAAGCTCATTACCCATTGTACTACTGACATGTCCCTTCCATGAGGCCTTTGTGAGATTTCTGAACTCGCTCTGCGGAGTAGAGGCCATCCAAGCTTCTGCTTAGAAGCTTTGCCTGCAAAAATAGATATCGACCTTGACTTATACCTTTCTGATTCGTCAACTGTTTCTTCTTTCAATTCTTTGGTATTTTGGTGTAGTGATTTTTCTTCTTCCTCCGCGGAGCAACCAAATTCTGACTGGATTGTTCTGTCACTCAGGTTATCTATGCTTGTTAAACTTGGTCTTGGATCCAATATAAGACTACCTGTCAAAATGGAGGAAATTGTTAGAAAAGAAACTCCATTTCTAAAGAAAAATGGATAAATAAACATGCAAAAACACAAACACAAACGATTGATTACATAGTTTGGTTAATTGTGCCTACGTCTCCGATAGACGAGTAGCTACTTTAGTTTTCCAATTATGCAATTCCTAAAGTTACAAAGTGCAATATAGTTTTTATATACTACAATCCAGATTAAGTTTATCCGTGTGGGGGCGAAGCAGCCCACACCCCAACCCTCCTAGTTGAAATTCAAATACGAATGGGCTAATACAAAGGGCCTATGCTACCCTCGTTAAATTTTCAGCTCCACTCACTCAGTGAATATGAACCATACTGATCAGATACAAAACTTACTATACTTTCTTTTGTCACTGACTCACCAGTGAAATAACTTTTCTATGAAACTGATACATGGCCTAATTAAGGACACGGACACAAACCTGATGGTTGTTTATTGGTGCATCTCCTGAAAACAATTTTTGAATCTTGGATGGCTAGAACATTGGTGGTGGGTGGAAGTCTTTTGGCGCAATATTTAGCTGTGGCAGCTCGACCCCTTCAATTGAAAAACATGTTTGAGTCTTTTAGACTAACCAAAGAAGGCAAAACAAACAAAACAAAATTTGTGAAATGCAATCTCCACATACCCCACCACTAGAGACAGAGCATCATGGTTTTTTGCTTCTCTAACAAGAATGTTTTTAATGGACCTTCCTGTTATGATTTGACCAGAAAGACCAACCTGAAATCCAAATAGGCCACATAAATTTCCCAACCCCATTATTGAAAGAAGAACAACAATAAGGCCTAAAAAAAGGTTTATGTTGGGAGATGTCAACCCCTTAAATGGATGCCAGAAACTCAAAAGATTAGTCTACACAGTTGCACGTGTATATAAAAAAAAGTTTATGTACCTTCTTTGCATGACACAAGCCTTTATAAACCTCTAAATAGCCATCTATGAGGGTCTTATTTTGGGAAACACAATCTGCATTAAGGTAACATCTTTCACTACTAAAAGAAGGACAAAAAAATTAAACATTTAAAGGAAAAAAAGTACATATAAGCTGTGAACTTTGTTACCTGAACTTTTAGTTTTAACTACATGTACAGCAATAACACAATCCCCAGGTTCGGCAACTTTAACAAGAGCCCAATTGAGAAGCTGTCTGCTATGGCTATCTATTCTAATCCCAACCAAAACAAACCTCTTTTCAACTGTCATTCTGTTCTGTTCTGTTCAATCACAGAAAAATCTCTTATTTCAATTCCTCCTTCAATTTACAGAACAAGTCCTGCAAATATATGTTCCTCCAAGTTGTTGTGTAAACCATCATCCCATTCTCTGCAAAACATATGGAAATACTAGTAATTTATGGCGAGAGAATGGGGTGAAAAGGACATTGAAAAATGAAAATCACATGACTTATGGGATGAAAATAACGACGTAATTAATTAATCGAGTCTTTCATTATCATTAATTAAATAGATATTATATATAAAGTATTGAAGAATTAAGACAAGAAGAGAAAAAGAAATATGTACCTAAATAAATGGTTTGATAATGACATGCTTTTTTAACTGAATTTACCGCTTAATTACATCAGCCAGCCTACCTGCTTCAACTAAATTAAATATCTCGAATAGAACAACAAATCAGGTTTGGAATAATAATAACAATAATATTTATAACAGAAAAGAAAGGTGTGTTTGTTGTTAAATAAAATAAAAAACGAAATGTTAAAATTGGAAGGGAAAAAGAATGAAGAAGAAGAAAGTGTCGGCGAGGAATAAAATTGCCGCGAAAAGCAAGGATAGCGAGTTGTATTTGTTTTGTTTTTATTGATATTGATAGTTTATGGTTAGTGTGTGTGATAAATGATGATGATATGGTATCAGGTGCAACCGCAAACGCAAACAAACAATGGTTTTGAGTTATCGAGAGTCGAGTCACCGGACGTTTTAGCGGGAAATCCTTGATACCCGCACATTTTACATGAACCGATTAAAGACTGACTATTCAACGATTATTACGGGGCTCACAAACGATAGCCTTTCACCTACCTTGCAGGGTTACTGCTTTGCCTGCTGCCTCTTCCTACTTACATTCTTTTTATAAATTTTTTAATTTCTATAAAATTTCCAACCTTACGAATAGTTAAGAATAAAATAAAAAATTATTATTTTTATGTTGTTATTATTAAATTTGATGAGTTCAAATTTTAAATGGTGTAGTTGTATTAGTTATTTATTGTTGTATTTATTATTTTTTTTAAGATGAAAATATTATACGACATTTTTAAATAATTATATTGTATTTGTAACTTTCAATCATAAATATTTATTTATGATCGTAACTTTAAACTTTTATATAAAAAATATGATTATAAATATAATTGTATTATGTATGATATTTAATTCTCTCGTTTAATTATAGTAATTAAATAGCAATATTTGTGTTTGTCACTGCAAAAGAATTACTCCTAAAGTAAAACTCTTCTCACTTACAAGTATAGACCATTAAGTTTGGAATCATTATACATGCTTTATATTTTTTTACTTACACCCCTGAAATCTTCTCCTGCACCCAAAAATTAGAACAATATTTTCATTGAGTTTACCCACATTATTTTTTCTTTTGCGTATGTAAACTCTACGTAAATACCTACAATTATAAATTTACATACCTACAATTATAAATTTACATACGTTATATAAATTAAGCTCACTTAAATATACATAAATTTAATTTTTGTAGGTTATCAATAGATTGTTATTACGAAGATCTACTATGCATGCCACTGCATCATCTTTCACGTCAAGTCATGGGTGAGTACGTGTAGATGGGATCGGTCTTACGCGCCATTTTTCGTTAGTATGAAATGTAAGTACCATTTTTGCATTAAAAAAAAAAACTTTTAAAAATATAGTGTACAAACTGAATTCACATAAGCATACATTGTCCGTGCACATCAAAATTATAACATATGTAATAAAAAATAAAAAAAAATAAACTAAATACCACTCGTAGTTTTTTAACTTAATTTTGGTTAACGATTTTTTTTTCTTCTTCTCGATTTAGTCCTTTATGTTTTTAAATAATTTCAACATTACCCTTTAAGTGGGAGTTCCGTTAAGAAAAAGTTAAAAAAGTATTCATCTAGATCATTGCATATGCTCATCAAACCTATAGGAACGATTGTCACTCATCTGAAGTGATGTCTATAGAGTATAAATACCATATAGCTTAAGTTTTAACGAATCAATCTACTACCAAACTTAGAACAAACTTTGAATATTTTTCTGAAATATTTCCAAAATATAAAGGGTAAATTTTTCTGAAAACAGAAGATGATTTTTTTTTAACTTTTTCTTAACGGAACTCCACTTAAAAGGTAATGCTAAAATTATTTAAAAACATGAATGACCAAATCGAGAAAGAAAAAAAAAATAAATGACTAAATCGAAATTAAGTTAAGGGACGACGGGTGATATTTAGCCTAAAAAAAATCATCAACAAAAATAAAATTTATATGGTTGTAATTATTACTCTCTCCGCTCCTTTTCACATATCACATTTGCATAAATTGTTTGTTCTTATTTTCTTGTCGTTTTTAAATTTCAATGAAATGTTAATTATTATTTTATTAATATTTCTTTTTAATTTCTTATGGAAAAAGAAATATGTAAAATAAGATAGTAAATAATTAAAAAATATTATTAGATAAATATAGATAATTATATAAAGAGTAACAAAATTAATTGTTCGTTTGGTATGTGTAAAAAACTTTAAAGTGGCAAGTAAAAAGTAACCGAGAGAGTATAATGACTGTGTGTATTTTTATCCAAAACTATGCAAATGAAAGAGGCTGAAGTTTCCCGGAGTGCACATCGTTGATTATTGAGAACTTTTTTTCATATTTAATTTTTTCTGGTGGTGTGAACTTGTTTATAGAACCAAGAGTACCAGATGTTTCATTACCTTAAAGTAATTCCTTTAGCAGCCACTGCTCAACAAGAATATAACGGTTGAAGGAGATTCCGTGTGATAATGAAATTCACACTTTGAACATGTTTGTTTAATTTAATTTATTATTGGTTGCTTGGCTAGATAAACTTGATATTGCCATTGAAATCAAAGTTGAACACGTTAAAAATCCGATTCTTTTACATGCCCCACTAATTGAAAGTATAAAGTATTACCTTTCAGGTTCAATTTATGCCACTTTTTTTGAATTTGTCTGTGCACAAAATAGTATATTGTAATATGTACATATTTATTTTTTACCATTTGATCAAAAAGTCCCATTATAGCTCATGTGATCCAATTGTGTGGCTCAAACAAGTTTGTGTATATAGTATAAAACTTATTTCAATTGTGTATTATAGAATTGATACCATTTTCTTGTCAGACTTTTACTTTGGTGAGGAAACAGACTAATTAATAAATGATAATATTTTGCCTTATATGATGTTAGGTACAACAGAAAATGGTACGTTTTGGTTTGGTTTGTTGTGACTGGAGTTTAGTCTTTTTCCTATCGATTTGTTGAATAAATGGTGAAGTACACCTCATAAAAATAGAAAAGAAAAATATTATATATTGTATTTGTATAGTTGAATCCACTAATGCAATAGTAAAATGTTAACCAAAGTTGGATAAAATTAATAGTTGAATTATTTTAAAAATATAAAATTACATGAGGTTGTCGTTGGAATCATTTGGCCCACTAATCACTTTTGTGTAATTAAATTAAATATATTGTTAAAAATCAGAATAGCGGATTTGATTTTAAGACGAGGTGTGATGGCCTTATTGCTGGAATCATTTGGCCCACTAATCACTTCGGTTGGTTCTGTATCTTCCAAATTAGAATCATTCAATCATATCATATATAGATTGTCCTCTATTTTAGTTTTTTTAACTATTTATTCAGATTCTACATGTTTACCATTATAAGTTATTTCATGAATTTAAAAATAAAATAGTTTTGCCATCACGACTAGTGTTTAGATCCCCTATCACTCCACATTAGATAAGAACTTTGTAAAATAAAAATTAGTTAATTCATGATAGTTTATAGTTGATAGTTGTTAAATTAATAGAATATTTGTTAAAATTAATTTTAAAATATAAAATAACATAAAATGATATTTTAAATTAAAAAATAGTTTTCTAATGTTTAAAATATTTTAAAAGTAGTAATTTAAAATTTATTTTTTATTGATTTAAAATTTTGTTTTTTATTAATTTAAAACTTATCAATCTAATATATTTTTTATTTATTTAAATTAAA
>JBBPBP010009779.1:20040095-20054877 GCA_037974735.1 Cicer chorassanicum | reverse complement strand
GTGTTTTTTATGCATTAATTAAAAATATTTATCTCGCATATTTTTAATATTTATCAATGATAGATATTTTTTCAGTTTTTTTTAATGTATCGGTAATAATTATTTATCTCATTTTTTTTTATATTTATCAATGACAAATATATGTTACATATTTTTTATATTCATCGATTACAAATATTTCTTCCGTCTTTTTTTTAAGTAATCGGTACAAATAAATCTTCAGTATTTTATTATGTGTAGCATATTTTTCTCTATCTTCTCCTGCATTTTCTTTTCTCAAGCATGATAATATATTTTTCCTTCTTTGTACATAAATCAAATCAAACCATCTATTATACAACATGCACCATATTGGCAAGTCCATACAAAGTACAACTGGAACACTATTTGTTTATGCAACTTTTGCCATCTTCAACTGTTTACTTCTACAACTTTTGCAGTTTTTTGGAATGTTACTACAATTTTTGCAGTTTAATTTAATTAAAAATATGTTTAATGATTTCTATAGGCATTTTTGTAACTTTTTCATGTAAGAGAATGAATGTATTGAGTCGCACACTCACACTAAACATGCACAATGTGCAAATGCAGAGAATGAGAGAAAGATTTGGCTTTGGCTTCATTCAATTAATGAAATCTGTTACAAGAGATGGAAAACTGACTCTAACAAACTGAGATCATAATAATCTAAGGTGAAGTTAACTAAGGTACAGCTGAGTCCTCAATTCACTAGAAAACTGTACGGTTGATCACGCTAACAAGTTCAGTTGCCAAAAGTCAAAGTTAATCAGCTCCTATGAAATATGAAAGTGATGAATACTCAATTGGAGGGCACTAGAGAAGCTATGAAAAATTCAAATAGGGAGGGACGTGAAAGATAAATTTAGTAAATTTGATATTGATGCCATGAAAACACAATTGACTATGATTGTATCATTATTCATTTTATAATAGGAAGAAATGTATTAGGAAGAAATGTATTAGTTAAACTTAGAGAGCATGTTTGGTTTTTCATTAGAAACCTTAAACTTACGTTTTTCACCTCTAACATGTTTGGTTTTTCATTAGAAACCTTAAACTTACCTTTTTCACCTCTAACGTGTTTGATTTTATATTTGGTAGATCATATTTATCCGTTCACAAAATTATATTTAGCTTAAAGATTTAATTTATATACACCGTTACTTTAAAGAATTTTTACACTTTCAATCAATTACAACTTTTACATCGGTAGAGATACTTGACTTTTACTAAAATTACCTCTAAAGTTATCCTATGAATGGTTGTAATGTAATAGTACATAACAAAAACTTTTAGCTTAAAATTTACGAGTTCACTAAAAATTACCTGAAGATTTAATTTGTGTCATTTTACTACTAGACCAAACCATTGAAGTTATTTAAAATTACTTTTGATTGATATAATCCAAACAAAATTCATTTTATATAACATTTGTTTGATAAAAATATCCAAACATAAATCACATTAGAGAAAATTCATTTTTAACCAAATGTAATAGACCTAAATGTGACTAGAAGGACGAATTTGTAGAGGTTGGTCATTTCTTGGAGGTTTAAGGCATCGGTGATCAAATTGATTGTGTGGCAAACAATGAAGAAGGATTTGGGGTAAACAGAGGTGCTAGTGGTCAGAATGATTGTGTGGCCAACTTGTGGGGTTATGGGAACATATATGCTAACTGGAGTTGGCCTTACAAATAATGGCATCAATGAGGTAAATTTTTCTCTCAAATATTCAATTTACATATATGTGTATGTGTGGTATATGTGAATTTAAGATAGTAGAGATTATACATACCTGAATTTATGGAATCTATACATATTTGAATTTTGAATTTGTCTTTATATACGTGAATTGAAATATGGCTACATTCCTTAAAATCATGGACCAGATGAGTTTGTGGTTCTATATGTGAATTCATGAATTTGTTTAGCTTTTCCAATATTCACAAATTGTTTCATCAATTGAGGAAATACATGAATTAATGTATTTGTTTTTTGTTTTTAAAAAATTCACGTAAGCGAATTTGATTCAAGGAAATAGTTGTGAGTTGAGTTTACATAACATTTAAAAATTTAGGAATTTACATGCAGTACGTGTACGAGTTTATGTAACATTTGTTAGGTATACAAAGTGGAATCTCTCCTTCGAATCAGATTTTTTGTATATGCAAGATTTAGATATCAAATCTCTGACTCAGATTTTTTGTATATGCAAGATTTAGAGATCAAATCTCTGACTACTTACTTAAGGTGTTCGAGTCCCCTACCCCTTAGACCAACCTATTTTTAATAGGTCTAACACAAGAAAAGAACCAAAAGGGAGTGTAGCATTTATTCATAGAGAGCAAGCTCCAATACAAACTTTGAGAATAATTCTTATATGTATGCATGTTGTTGTTCACTAATGCCAAAAATTCAAGGACATGTCTTAGGACATTTCAAAAAAGTATTGAAGGAGGCAAGATGGCAGAGATTCTTATCATCCCATGGCAAATTTCTGAGTCCAGCTTCTAGCAGTGGACTCATACTTAACTTTGTCAGTCTTGCACATATGAGCAATTTCAGGCACAAGAGGGTCATCAGGATTTGGATCCGTTAGCAGAGAACATATAGAGAGCAGAACCTGTATCATCATTTTTAACAATCAAGTCAGCATTTATATAAAAATAGAAATAAGTTAATGGCATCAATGAGGAATGGTTTACACCTTGGATATGGTGAGAGCAGGACTCCACTGTTCTTTGAGTATGTCTAGGCAAATATTTCCATTGCTGTTAATGTTTGGATGGAATACCTTGGTCCTGAATGCAACCTGCAAAATCATTTTTTATACTAGCCATTGAACATCAAGATTTCAAATCACAACGATTCTTGATATTGCACAGAACCAAAGTCAAATATAGTTGATGCAGCCTCAATGGATGTTACGCGGTGACAAAACATAAAAAATCTTGATGCAGTAATAGACCTTTTTAGAAAGAAAACCATGTTGTACATAACAAATCATAAAGGACACCAGAGGAGTTTTAAGCAGGAGGATCAGGATTTGTAATCACTAATTTATTAACATTTGTCTATTTAAAAAAACATTACAAATCATAGACATAAATAATCTGAAGTGGAATAGAAACATATCTTATTAGGCTATACACAAAAAAAGGAAGAGACTTCTTGCCTATCCAGAATCACTTATTAACAAGGTGCAGCTGAATTAAAGAAAACATGTGTGAGTGTTTTAAAAGTTTTTGGTGTATACCTTGGGAGGTTTGAAGGGATAATCAGGAGGGAAATGAATGGTGACAAGGAAAACACCACCAGCATATGGACTATCATTTGGACCAATAATGGTTGCTTGCCAGTGGAACATGTCCTCTCCCACAGGGCCTGAAACCCATCATAACATAACAAGCATATTACAATACACTTATTGTTAAATAACCCAATTCAAATTAGGAGCTTCTCTTCCCATCTTCACAGACACTTCGGAAGTATACTTAAATAAAATACAGTTTTACGCCGTCCGAATATACTTCCAGACAAAAGCATAGTTGTTCTTTTTTTCCTGTCTGAAATAATACTTCTAGAAACGAATGATTTTTTAGAAACATTGAGTAGGAAAAAGAATATCTCTTCAAGTTTCATTAAAACTCTTTACCTGCACTGCATGAAGTTGGTGGATCTCTCTGCAAGTCTTTGAGCTCCTTTAGTATTCTCTTGGAAGCCATATTTAAGTGGTTCTTAGTATGGAATTGAGATTACTAGCATACTACAAGAAACAAAATAGGTTGCAGGCATATTTAATGGAGCATATAGTCGGTGTTGGAGAAGAGACATTGAGAGGAATCAATGCAATAGTTCCATTTGTCTGTTTTTTACCAATGGAAGTGGGTACAGTATATATTCCTCAAGAAAGGAAGATAAGATTGAAGAATAAAGGATGTTTGCCATATTACTTTGTATTTTTGCCGCTTTCAATCATGATATAATTAGAGAGTATATTTTTTCTCCCTTCAAAATCAATATACTTTAAAAAAATATAGTTCTTTCTACGAATAAGCATGTGTAGTTTTTTAGAACCGTGGTGCATATTACTTTGTATTTTAGCCGCTTTCAATTAAGATATAATTAGTCATATTCCAACTACTTGGCCAACCCACTAGGATTGAACTAGTGGTGAGAAGTTTGAATAATTTTTGAGGTCCTCAATTCAAACCTTGCTGTCCATCCACACAAGATCCTTCTATAGGAAATTATATATCAAAGTTAAATGTTGAATCTACAAAAAGTTTATGAATAATTTATTTTATAGTTTGGTTTACTATTTATAATTACAGAAGTCCAACATCTCTTGATGGTGACTCTTGAAACCTTTCTTTTTGTTCCTTTTTGCCTTAGGTACTACTTCCCTTGATAAATATAATGTATTGATGCCAAAAACAAGATACCCAGTAATTGGAGGGTTAATAAAATCCAACCCACATCGAAAAAGAAGAAATGAGATCCACAATTTGCTCCTCGACCCATTCAGTCCACAAGTTCAGTATCTGAATCATTCAAAATAATGTGTTGTCATGGGCAAGCAAAAAGTTGTTGAAAGCTTCATGGTTTTCTCTTGCCGAGTAAACCTCTAACTTTGTAAGATATTAACAAATAAGTAGATGTTTACAAATAAGTTCATGAGATTACAAATATTTCAAATATATCTCTAACTCTGTCAAACAATACTCACATCCTTCCTTCTATCAAACTTCGTTGATTAACATTGTTTTACTTAAGGATCAACTTTTGATAGGAAGTTGTTAAATATAGAGACTTAATTGTTAGTAGATGATTAAATATAAAAACCAACTAGACATGACAGATGTGAGCAACACTTCATAGAGTCAGAGACATATTTAAAATATTTGTAATCTCATAGACTTATTTGAGAGTGTCTATCATGGCCGAATTTAGTAATTTACTCTTCCTTTATTATTCTTAACAGCTGACTTTCCATTTTAAAATAAATAAAAGGTGTAATCCTGTGCAGTTGTCATAAGGTTTTATGACAAGTTAACTAATGCCACCTGAACTTTGGATTACAAATTAGAACTTATAATACTATAATATTCACTTGAAAACAAATGGAGGAACATATCAATGAACAAACCAAACTATATTCAGGCTATTAAACAGCTAACATAATTAATTACATATACTTAGTTCACAACCAAAGCCACATAAGAAAGCACTTCCTAGATTAGATTACAATGTGAGTGAAACCCCTGTCCACAATTGGAGATGGCCATTTAATAATCAATACAACAGGTAAAAACATCCCAGAGAAACACAAGAGTTGTTGTACACACCAAACATGTTTGAAATTATGACTTTACATATAGCTTGATGCTTATAAGCAAACCTTATGTAGTTAGGACTCAGTTGGACATGTCGATTCCTCCATGTAGGTGGAAAATAGGGTAAGATACAGAATCAGAATGGCAAAGACTACCAGGAAATGGTTACTATCATGTCATCCTCTCCACGAACTACAATATGAAGAACTGAAAATCACAAAATGGAACAGGCTTTTTGCCCCTTTCTCTTAGTTTTCTTTTGCTTTGGCGGCTGTAGAACTACTTTGATGGCCGCATCAAAAACAGCCTTCACATTCTGTATCCAAAGGTTAGTTAATATTGATAAAGTCATGATATTCTTTAATCTCCAGACTTTTCAAAGAATCAAAGAACATATATGTACCTTTTGTGTTTTGGAACTACATTCAATGTAAACTGGAGCACCAATGAGTTTTCTCAGTTCCTCACCCTTCAGAAAAGACAGTAAAATCAGACCAATACGTTATAAAGTAAGCTGATGCCTAGTTACGAGTAAACAAAGACTAAAAGACAACAATTAAATCAAATACGAAAAAAAGGCAATTAATAGTGTGTGTGTAGGAAGCACTAGCAAATAGCGAAGTACCTGTGCTGTGGTGATTGGCACCGCACCAGGATGGTCTTGAAAGAATTGCTTATCATCCCGAAGATCTACAAGACATAGATTTAGTTGCCATTAAATGCCCTAGCAAACAAATCATGACAACTTTATAACGAAAATTATGAAACCATCAAATAAATACATTTAAGTTAAGTTAAACACTATATGTAGGAGGAAACACATTCCAAAAGTAACTGTGAAAACTATCAACAGCAAACTTTCAGAACAGAAGCTGTTCAATTGTTACAGACTATTAGAAAAATAAATTCTGACTAGTTATGAAGTCAAGGACTTAACATGTCATGCACTAACTCCACCAAGGTAACTACTCGTGAGCTAAGAATTTGCACTTTCGCTGAGTTTAAACTTCTTTATACACTTCGTAAGTACAGACTTTACAAGCTTTATCCGTAACCACTCGTGCAGCTTGAAAACAGTGACCCTATACTTGCCTTTTAGTTTTACATGAAGTAAACATCAAACAAAGAAGAAAAATCACAAAGGTCGTTCTATGTCTAAGACGAAAACTTAAGAAAGAATATATATTCATTGAAATTCATGGTTATAACTTAGATCCAAACCAATTATTTCGTGACTGAGGTAAGCATGGAAAATCGGAAAGAACGCCATTCTCAAAATCTCTACTGAATCACAATTCACAAGCCAGGTCATCAAGGGTAAGATATAACTGAAGTAGCTCCAAGTTCAAGAGTTTAGGTTTATTAAATAAATAACTTTCCCCACAATTAAAAAATGAAAAACATAACAAGAGTAAGAGAAAACTATCAGTATGGTCATTAAAGAAAGAAACTTCACAGAATCAGGGAAATGTTATTAAGCTTCTCTGCCACAAAAGGAGCACATCAAACATGCAAACATATTTAGAGAAGGAGCAAGAATCTAACCAAGTTTTGTTCCAACGAGAATAATTGGAACACCAGGAGCATAATGCCTCAACTCAGGAATCCACTAGAAAAAGATGGGGGAAATTAGTCCAGAGTAGAAGAGAACAACATAAAAAATAAAAATAAAAATTAATAATACAAAGCTAGCTTACTTTCTTGGCGATATTTTCATAGCTGGCCCTGCTTATGAGTGAGAAAGCAAGCAGGAAAACATCCGCTCCACGATAGCTTAAGGGTCTTAATCTATTGTAATCTTCTTGGCCTGTTCCATAAGTTGAAAATATTATTATATCAATTACTACACAATCCTAAATATACAAGTCAAATGCGGTATAATCACGATACTAAAACGTACCAGCAGTATCCCACAAACCCAGATTTATAGTGCTCCCATCCACAACTACATTTGCACTGAAATTATCAAAGACAGTAGGCACATAGTCCTGTAGCCGATGCATCGCAAATAAACAAAAGATGTCATAATTACAGACTATTACATCAAAAATCATCCTCATCTGTTAGTCAATTGTAAGTCAAACAGTAGCAATCTTTTTGAAGATTATTGCATCAACCAAAAAACAAAAAGGGTCAAAGTCCTAATGTCATAAGATAGCAATATCACCATAACAGAAATAGATATAGTATCTGAGAATTGAAATCAACATTAAAGATTCAATCAATCTATTTCCATTTTCCTCTTTCCACCCAACAAATTTCAAACCGGTCCAATTAAACAGCCGTATTTAAAAAGGGCATAAAACAAAACTGATGGAAAAAGATCCCAAATTTTGTCAATTTTAAAGAAAACATAGCATCAGCAAATCCAAATCAAAGGTTCAGACCATGAATCAAGAAAATTTTACGACCCAAAAAGAGAAAGAAGGAAATAAATGAAATATGAAAAATAAAAAGCAAACCCATTTCTTATTTTGGAAAAACAAGTAGCTTCAATCAATTTATTTTTATCACAACCTTAAAAAGCAACAAAATAGAACTTGAAGAGAACATAAAAAAAATGAACCTTTCTTTCTTAATCGTTAGAGAAGAACTGACCGTAGGGAAAGTGTTGCTGGTGTAGGAGATAAGCAAACAAGTCTTGCCTACGGCACCGTCACCTACTGTAACACACTTTATAAACCTGGACCCACTCATTTTTATGTTTCTTGTTGCTGTATAAACCCTAATTACTCATGTGGTAATGCTGTTGTGCGTTCAAGTTCGAACTTGGTGAATGAATGAATGATCAAGAAGAAGGGATGAAGAAGAAAAAGGGTCAGTGAAAAGGGCAAAAAAGATTTAATTTTTTTGTACAGACAGGGGCTGATCCTGCTTATTGTAGAGCCAGCTCTTGCCAGCTAGATAATGTTTTTTTTAAAGGAAAAAATAATAACATTTGATATAACTTTTCTTTCTTTTTTTTATATAACTTTTTCAGTTCATCTTTCTACCACATTTTTCATATAACACATCCAATAACTCTATATAATTTTATTAACAGTTTTTTTTATATGAGAAAAGAGAAATAAAGCAGAAAAAAAAATTATTCAATAATAAAAGAGACTTAGAGCATTAACACTCATGATAGATATGATAGATATAGACATAAATCATGTAATCTAACACGTGATTCTGAATTCATAACTCTCTTTTTGGCGAGAATATCTACACAAACATTCTATTCGTAGAGAATTTGATGAAGTGAGAACTCCCACTTCTTCCTCATGTAATTAGTGATGATCTCCAACTTATTAGATTAGTGGTGAAAGCGTTGGAGTCTAAATAGTCCACCACTCTCTTGAAATCTATCTCTCAACAAAATTTAATATCGATTAGTAAAACTTGATATCATCTTTAATATTTATCAAGGATTCATATTTAATAATTTATAAATTATTTTAAAAAATTAAATAAAAAATTATGATATTTTATGTTTGTTTGTCGAATAATTTTTTTTATAAACTATTAAAAAATAGTTTCTTATTTGAACTAGTTTTAGATAATTTCTAAATTATTTTTTTTTAAATAAATGTGATAAATAGATGAAAATTTCAAAAATTATTATTTTTAAGTGATTTTTTTATTTATGAAATAAGCCGTAAGAAACTAATTCTATATATTCCCTAAGTCACAAAGTATAATAATCATTTTGGGATTTTTATTTATTTTCAAGTCTTACTTTTGCTGCTTCTACCTAGTCTTTAGAGTATATAAATAAATAGGCTAAAATAAATGAGAAAATTATTGGGAAAAAACCTAATAAGTCGAATTATGAAAAGAGATAAAGAGATATATTTATAGTGATGAGTTTGACATAATATAAAAACATAATATACATTGAAAATATATGTTATAAATTAGTTTATAAAGTGAGATATTTTTATTTTATAAATCGATTTGGTAAGGTTAAATTAAATTAAATATAAAAAAAATTGTAAAAAAATATAAATTTAATATGGTATCAGAGTGTATCTCACTCGTCAATTATATCTATGCATCATATTCATAGCATTGAGGGATAGAGTATATTGGAAAAAAATTGAACTCTCACATAGAATTGAGATGAGACTTGCGGCTTAGGTATAAAAATGGCATCTCTCACTTTTTTAATAGATTTTGTAAGGATGAGTAATACTAACATAAAAGATAAAAACCTAATATGACCATGATCAATAATACCAGATGCATGGTGGGATCTTGTCGTGATATAGGGTGGCTATGGTCTCCTCAAAATCTTCAATAATTTTTTTAAAAAATAACGTATAAAAAAATTAAAAAAAAATGTTCTAATATAATTAAAAAAATAAACTTAATTTTTGTAACTAAAAAAAAATCTATTTACAAACAAAAAAGATAATTAATATTAACCTCATTGTCCAACTCAAATTTTAACTGGGTAGGTTGTGAACTTCATTTAAGAATATATAAATCAAATCAAATATCCAATAAATCCAAAAATTTAACAGAAACTAATTCAATTGGTTTCATTTTCTCCCGTGTTTGAGTCCTAACTTAACCAAACAAAATAAACCCGAAATCTATAATTTTAGGTGTGGTTTCATGTAATTTAAAATGAACCACTTGATATTTGAGCAAAACCCTTATATTTTATTCACACTATATTAATATTGGTATCTTAAAAAATAAATTATATTTAAGTATTTTTTTTATTAATTACATTTTTTTGTCATTGTAGTTAGTGTATTTGTTTTAGTAGTAAGAAAAATCTAGTGTTTAAAAAGTGTCTTAATTTTTAAAAATATCAAGTCACATTTGATTCAATATCTTTCAGATTAGTGATAGGAGTTGAGTTGTCGACCAATAAAGAATGAGAGAACCAAAGTAAACAGAGTTGAGTTGTCGACCAATAAAAAATGAGAGAACCATAGTAAACCAACATTTACATCGGCAGTTTAGTTTGATTTTCGTAAAAAAAATATTGTAACTAAACTATATTTTTATTTAGCTTTTTGTTTGTCTAAAAAGAAATCGAATCAATTTGTTACACCTTTGACTCCATCTCTCCCAATCTTATGCAGCCTCTCAGCCTGCCATTGCATTTGTTAATTTGTCTTGTGTTTATATTTGTAAATTACAACTTAAAAGTCTTTTATAGAATATTATATGTTTAATTTATCTATTAAACATTGATCATCCGAATATTTTTTTCAAACTCTCTCAACTAACCGAATATGAGGAATATATTAAAAAAAACACAAGCATATCAAATTATAAAATAAATAAGGTTATAAATGAGTTTATTTTAAAAGAGACACTCGTTATTTTATAATCATTTTATAAGCTGATATTTTAAAAATGAATTACAACATACAAACATAATGAATATGTCACTCTAGTTAAAAAAACAGAACTGACATGACAAATCTTTATATATTTAATGTGTTGAAAAAACAATTTTTCATATATTTTATGAACTATTTAGGTAGATGATAGAGAGATTTAATATATTCTATCTCTAAATACGTTTTCACTATTTAAATTTTTTTTTCTTGTAGTGGATCATTCTATCCAATCAAGCAATAACAATAATGAAAGACACTTTTTTAATGTCTCTATTTTTTTTTATATATTTTGAATTTTCTTAATTCATCTCCGCATACAAATAAAGTGTACATAAGTGTGAAAAAGAGGAATAAGATTGGAATGGACAAATGCTTGTATCTTCCATAAAATCCACATGGAAGACATGACAAGATTGAGAAGTGAGAAAGAGGTTAAAGGAAAGCAATAACTCTCGTGACAATAATATCACAATTCGTCCCCAAAGAGAATAGCACACGATTTTCCTTCATTAGGAAGGGACGCTCCATGAATGGGTATCAACTACTATGCCCTTGCCTTTTAGTAGCGAAGCACACATACTAAATGCAAAAAAAAATTATAGTGCAATTGATTCGAACTAACGGTTAAAAAATTGGAATATTTAAATTTGGAAGAAGAAAAAAATACTGATTAATTTTTAACATTAATTATTTTTTAAAAAAATTGAATCATATTATATATTTTTATATTTTTTTATCATTTGAGTTGAATTAGCGAAAGAGAACACTATCTATCTATTTATGTATAATTAAATTAAGAATTATGCTAATAAATATCATAAAAACATTGATTAAGAATACTATAAAAGAAAAAACATATATTGAAAATATAAGTTAAACACTTGTCAAAACAATAATTTTATCATTTTTAATTTAAAAGTTACTTTTTACTTACTCAAACAATATTTTAAGAGCACTCGTAAGGAAACTAGTAGTAGAGTTAATTAATAAAGCAATATTACCATATCAGCCATCCATATCTTTTGTAGCAGTGGTCCTTTTTGGTCCATCACACTCGACAAAAATAGTAAATTTCGATTATTAGATACAAATATTTAAACTCAACTATCATTAAGCTTATGTGGACTATATAACACTTCTCATAAAATAAAATTGCTTAAAATCAATAGTTTGTTGAGCGTGATGTCTAAATCAATAGTTGTGTTGTGGGCGGTGGGGCTAGTGGTACCCTCTCACCTAATGAGATTAGTTAGAGTATCCTATAAAGTCTTTAGCAAATATGAAATTCTTACGGAACCATTTGGGTGTGACCACATGGTTTTAGGTTCATCTGCCACTGATTAAGCAAAGGAACGATCATCCAAATTTCAATAGTATTTAAAGCCAATCAAACAAACGAAGGAAGAGACAATTTGATTAATAAATTATGCAAATAAAGTCAAGGGAGTTTTTTTTATTAGATTTATCTAAAATAAGTAAGACATGGTAGGTATCTAAAATAAGTAAATATTATGTAAGATATATTTTAATTTTAGTTTTTTCAACAACTAATGTTAGAGATTTGTAATGTTAATATTGTTATTTTTAGTTGTAGGTATGGATTAAACTCGGGATCTCTTTATCACTCCACTTCCTATCTTCTCCATTTTAACTATTGAATCAATATATTCTTTTGTCAAAAAATTGAATCAAAATACAGTTTTGACTAATTGATAATATTATAATAATAATAATAAAAAAAAATGAACAATAATAAATACAATTATCCATTTAGAATTGAATTCAAAATTATACATCAAAGCAAAAAATAATTGTTGGTTATTAAATGTTATCTCACTATTATGTACGACTCTAACTTATATTTTATGGAGATAAATTTTAATTTTATCATCAATAGTTCATTTTGTCTCGTGTATATCAATGCTAATAAGTTATAATAGTATATCAATGTCAATAATTTACCATCAATAATTTATTTTGTCCAGTAGCAACTCAACTATATTTAAATAAGAAATAAAGAAGAATTACAGGCAAATTGAATTAAGACATAGTATTGAATAATTGATAATATTATAATTGAAAATAACAACAACAAAAATAATACAATTAACCATTAAGAGCTAGATTCAAAATCATCTATCAAAGCAAAAATTATAGAGAAATATTTGTTGGCCTAACAATAGTTGTTTGTTAAATGATACCATTTTTATTATATACATCTCTCTCGTTTATATTACATGTAGAAAAAATTTATTTTTTATCATCAATGACTCACTTTGTCCCGTGTATATGAATATTAATAAATTATAATTAATATATTAATAATTATTAATTTTATCATCAGTAGTTTATTTTGTCTTGTACCATCAAAGCTATACTTTTAAGTTAGCCTTCTAAGGATCCTTTTAATTTTTAAGTGAACCTTCTATCAATTTAATCTTTAAAATTATAAAGTAACTCTCAATAATATAATTTAAATTGTTGAATTGTTTATTATAATTTAATAAGATGGATGTTATTAGGAGTGTACATTGGTGTGAGTCGACCCGCCAACCTGATCACCCAACTTAACCCAACCCGATTTTTATCCGTATTCGGTTACTTTCGGGTTCAACTCAACTAAACCCGTTGAAACCCATTTATATTTGGTTCGGGTAATAGGTTTAACAATTTGAACCCATTGACCCGACCCAATAAATAGTTATATTTTATTTTAAATTTTGTTTGGCAACGCAGCAGTCCAATAGAGTTTCATTACTCTTCTTCTTTAGATTTTTAGCTGCCCTCATCTCCTTTCTGCATCCACCTTCTACCACACACTTTTTAAAGTTGCGTCGCCTTTCACCTTCTTCTTTTGTCATGCAAGTGCTCAAAACTGATTTTTATACGAATTAGTTCAATAAGATATTATCAATAACTGATTTTTATATGAATGCTGATGCAAGGTGTTTATGCGTCTAGCCTAAATACTTAATTTTTCTCGCAATTTAGCGTTTAATTTGTTTTGACCTTGTAATCTCGTATATGCCTACTCATAAAATTCGTATCTAATTTTTGAGTTGTCTCTTTCAAAAGAGCAATTTAATTTTTGAGTTAAATACTATTTATTTAAATGTTATATTTTGTTATAGTTTTACATAATAAAGGTATGAACGGAAAGCTTATGCTTATAATGAATTTAGTTTAAATTTTTTACATTTGTTAAATACATATTTTTTTTAGTTAAATACTATTCATTTGAGTTAAATAGTATTTATGAGCAAAAATGATGCTTATACAAAAGCTTACGATGAATTTAGTTTAAATTTTTTACATTTAAATCTATTAAACACTTTTATTTAGTATTTTATTTGAAAATAGTAAGTACTTTAACCATAAATAAATAAAGCACTACTATTAAAAAATTATGATAACTTAGTAAATTAAAATGGTCGGTGGATTATGTGTAATGATGAAACTAATGTGGTGGATGATCGAACTTGTTATTTTATTCAGGTTAAATGAAAAAAATATGGATTTAGAACTTAATCCAACCCAAAGATAATCGATCAGGTCGGACATCGGATTTTGTCAAAACCGATCCAACCCAACTTACATACACCTCTATATGTTATTAGTTTACAAATGAATATATTTTTAAAGATATATAATTAATTCTTATTGTGATAAAAAATAAGTCTTTTTAAATAGTACTTGTAAGTGAGTCTACTATTAATCTAATTTTTAAGTTAATAGAGTAAATTTCAAGAGTAAAATTAGAATTGTTTACTTTTTTTATTATAAGTTAAGATATTAATTTTTATATTATTAGTTGATAAGTTGATATTTTTTTAATAATTTTTATTGTGATAAGTCTTTTTAAATTTTTTAGTAAAGTATAACTAATTTTTATTTCAAAATAACTTAAAAATAAATATCTGAATTTATATTTACTCTAGAATCTGATTTTATATTTATTCTTCTTCGTTGTTCTTATAAAAATAGAAAAACAAAAGATGTATAAAATTTCAATTAACAAAGTATTATTATCTTTTTATTTTTTCATAACTTTTCTTGTTTAGCCACACAATTTTTTTTA
>JBBPBP010009779.1:20023721-20039768 GCA_037974735.1 Cicer chorassanicum | reverse complement strand
CAAAGAATTTAATACACTCACAATTAACAAAAAGAAACAAAAATTGAGTAAAGGCATTTTTTAAATTTCTAGGGTATAAACTTTTTTTTTTAAAATAGTATATATATATATAGAAGATTTATCCCTAAACCAATGTGAACAATAGTCGATGACCGGATTTTAAGCAACTACCAAAATATACATAATTTTGGATTGATATTATTTTTAAAGATTAAATATATATGTAGTCCATTTATTTATTTTAAAAGTTCAATTTAATTTTCTAACTTTAAAAACGATTAAGTAGGTCTTTTAACTTATGTAGGTTAATGTAACTTGTTCTATTTTGTCTACTTTTTTAGCCAAAATCAAATTGATAGTTTATAAAGTAATGATGTGCCGCTACTCTATTTTGGATTATACAAAGGACTAGATTAAATTTTCAATAAAAGTTAAAGGACTAAATTCAAATTGTTTTTAAGTATATTTTTGTTTATCAAACTCAATATTGTATCAATATATAATACATGATTTCTTCTTAAATCAACACATAAAACAACAATGTCTAAAAAACTTCATTACCTAAACACCATTACATATCAAAATACAAATTATACCAACACATAATAAATCAATACAATTAAAAACGCCAAATTTTCTTCCATTTCATGACCAAAAAACCATTATTTGAAATTAGTTTCCATATTCACAAGTTTGTGAGGAAAAGACGAACTAAATTTGTTCACAATGTTCACCTATTTCGCAAAAACATCAAGAAATTTTGGAAAAGATTGACTATTAATGAACCCTAATTAATTAATTTGGGGAAGAAGAAGTAAAGTGGGAAAACCTTTCATGGGCTATATACATCTCATTCATTGAAACAAATCTCCAAATTCATAAGGTTGTGAGGAATAAGACTTGCTGAATTTGTTCACTATGTTCGCCTATTTGAAAAAAACAACTAGAAATTTTGAGAAATATTAAATTTTGATGAATTCTAAATTGATTTAAAATAAGTTAAGAGATCAAAAAGGTATTTAAGCCTTTTAAGAGTTGTTCTTACCGATAATTTTATTTAAAAATAAAATAAAATTAGAAAATGAGTATTTTTACTAATTAAAATATCAACGATGATCAATTTACAATTGAACTCGATACTTTAAAGTTACAAAACTAAACTTTTAACAATGAACTAACACTTCAAGTATTTGTACCAATAATCATAACAAAAGACAATTATAGTTTCTGTTTAATAAAAACAGTCTCTAGTTTCTTTTTTACTTCATCTATCTTATTCATTATATTATTTTAAACATTTCATTTAAGTTATACACAATTCTTTAAAAAGATAATTAGTTATGTTAATTTCAATAATAAAATAGTATTATTTTTAAAAATATCTTTGTTAATAGCATTTAGTAAAAGTAGTTAGATAAAGAGTAATAAATAAAAATATTTTAGTAAAAACATAATTAATATATTTCATTGCTAATATATAAAGAGAAATAATGAGAAAAGTAAATATAACAAATGAAACACGAGACAAGATGAGGAATGACTAACTCAAAACATGTTCTTAAGTCAATTTAGCAGGACACATTACGTAATTATATGACTCACTCATGGTCCTTGGTACATCTAGTCATGCTTTAGACGCGTTTAGTCTTTTTCCCTACTTTGATTTTTTCTTTTCTTCTTGTTGATAAAAAATAATTTCGTGAATTTGAACGTAAGTTGCGTTTAAAATGAGCATATTTAGTCATATGTGTCCAACCTCAATAAATCCGACTACCTACGGTCTAATGTTGTCAAAATATATGTCAAATTGATTAGTTACTTTAAAACCTATACTAATTTACTTCATATTAAAATAATATATTCATAATATATATGTTTATTTAATACAATTAATACATCAATAATTCAAATTTTCAATTTATTTATTAAAAAATATATATGAACAAAATCTAATTAATAAAAATGAAAAAAAATTGAATTTAACACTGAGATGAAAAAAATATATAAAAAATGTTAATTTTTTATATCTGCTTATCGATTTCACTTAACAAATAAACTCGATTTTATTTACATGTTAACAAAAATTTAGATTTATAATCGATCAATTTAAAATTAATATCTAGATTCGTGATTTTAGATTTTAGAATACTGTAGTAAGCAGAATCGTCTCCAAATTTATATTTGTTGTATTTTAAGTAAAGGTTAAGCTTATAGATTATGTTTATTTTATGTTTATCATGGTTATTTGTAACTAAATTTATAGTTGAAGCGATAATAGATCTTATATTATCTTAATTATATTTTTTCTTTTAATCTACAAATTATGTTTTTCTTTATATTGATTTAATTATTCCTTATATTTGAATCCTTACAAAGAGTAGATAACATTAAACAAATTGATTAACTGTTCATCAAAATTGTAGGAGAAATTAGTAATGAGAAGTTCAACTAACTCTTATTCAATCTCTTGTTTTATATTTACTAGAAGACAATATGCGTACTGCGCAAGAGCGAAATCTTATTTTGTAGATTAAATATTAACTTAATTTCGGTTAACAATTTAGTCTTTGATCTTCTTTTTTTTTCGATTTGGTCATTTACGTTTTTAAATAATTTCAACGATACCCTTTAAGTGGGGTTCCGTTAAGAAAAAGTTAAAAAATCCCTTCTCATGATCATTGTATATGTTTATCAAACCTCTAGAACGATTGTCACTGATCTGAAGTGATGTCTATGGAGTATAAATACCTCATAACTTCAGTTTTAACGAATCAATTTTACTACCAAACTTTGAACATTTTTTTGAAAAATTTTCAAAACATAAAGGGTAACTTTTTTCTAAAAACGGAGAATGGATTTTTTAACTTTTTCTTAACGGAACCCCACTTAAAGGGTAATGCTGAAATTATTTAAAAACATAAAAAATCAAATCGGGAAGAAAAAAATACAAATGACTAAATCATTAATTGAAATTAAGGTAAGGGACCACGGGTGGTATTTAGTCTATTTTGTATTATAAATATAAATTTAGAAACAACTTTAAAATTAAAATCTAATGATAGAAATAAATATATAATTTTCAAATAAAAATTCAAATATTATTTATTTATTTATTTTCATGTAAACTCATATAAGGATGAGGTGAAAATATATGATTTACATATGTTTAAAAGTATATAAAAATTTAAATAATATAAATAATGATAGAAATAAAATGTAATGATAGAAATAAAAATATAATTTTTAAACAAAATTTAAATAATAATTTATTTTTTTTCATTATTTTAAAAATAAATAATCTATTAATTATTAATTTAAATAAAGTGGTGGTTGGTGACCACCAAAGACCTTCAGAGCGCTGTCTGGTGGCTGACATAACACCACTTCCGGCCACCTTCCTAGATTTAATTATTATTAATTAATTAATTAATTAATTAATTATCTATTTAAAAATAGTAATAATAATAAACTATTTAAAAAAAACAATATAAAAAAATTTAAAATAAATTTTCAACATATTTAAAAACACTAATTTTCAGTATTTTTTTATATTTTAAAAACAGTTTTATATTTAAAAATAATATAAAAACAGTTTTATTAATATTTAATTTTAGGAATAATAAAAACTATTATTTTTTTTTACAATAAATAAAAACCATTATTATTATTAATGTAGATATATAATTTATTAAAATATTAAAAAAAATTATTAAATGGATTGAATGGATATCCATCCATTAAAATGTAATAAATGAAAAATTGAATGATTTTTATTTTTAATTGATGGATTAAATTGAATTTTTTTTAAGAACTTTTAGTGAATTATAAATAAATTAATAGATTATTTTAATTCATCCATTCCAATCCAAATCTATATCTATAAAATTCATTCATTTTGTCACATTTACCTGAAACCCAAATTATAATAATAAGTTTGGACTTTAATTCTTTTCAACATTTCTAATCCGGACAACTTCCGATTAAATGGAAAATTGAACATGAAAAAGATGTACTTACTCGAAACCCAAAAATTATCCTATCTAGTATTCATTCACATTGTTAAACCTCAAATAATCATTATATTTTAAAAAAATTGCATTTATCTCCCTCAATGTCTCTTTAAATGACATTTGCATCCCTTTAATGATCAAAATGCATTTACTTTCTCTATACTCACTAAAAAAATAAAATTGTGTATAACACGATTATTAAAATGATACTAAAATACACATTTCAATTGTGACACTAGAAACATTATCATACATTTTAATTACAAATATTAGATATATGGTTGTACATCTACAAATTAAAGTAAAAACTTTAATTGTGTCACATAGTAAATCATAAATAAATGTAAGCGTGGCAAAAAAAAAAATTGGTGCGCAAATATTAAATATATGGTTGTACATCTACAAATTAAAATAAAACTTTTAATTGTGTCACATAGTAAATTATAAACAAATGAGTGTGGCAAAAAAAAAAGTTTTATACAATTTCTTTAGTAAATATATGAGAGGTGAGTGTTTTTTAAAATTAGAGGTGTGTGGATGTCATTCAAAAGAAACTTGTAAGAGATCAATGCAACTTCTCCTTATATTTAAGTATTGAGTCATGTTAGGTTGGAAGACTATTATCCACCAAAGGAATTGCATCTATGTGGTCTAAATTTTAAACTACTTAAATTTATTTTTGGATTTATTTTTATTTATATTGTGAAACGGGAGGGAGTAATTCCAAGGAAAAGAACACAAAAACACAACCAGATAACAAAATTAAATTTCAAGAAGGTAATATATATGATCCTAAGCATAAAATTGATAATGATTGTATGTTTGATATACAACCTCTATAAATGTCATAATTGGCGGTTTACAGTATACAATAATAGCATAATTAAGCATAGTGTCCTCTCGTATTCTCAAATATGCAACATATATTTCGTTTTGGGAAATAAACATTAGTAGTAGATGTCCAAATTTAAGTGATAGCATAATTAAGGAAAATAGACTTTCTCTATACTAAAAAGACTTCAATCAAGAACATTATTTAACATATCCTTCAATCAAAAGCGGCGTCAAAATAGTATAAAATCCACACAACTTGTAATCACAGCGCAACACATAACTAAGCTATTATATGTCACAATGGGCTGCGAAAATTTGTTACTTAACCACAAGATGCTTGTGAGGTGAGTGGTATACAACAAAGGTGGATTGCCAATATTGGCTACAAAGTCACAATTGGTGAGAGTTGCATTAGGAGATAAATAATAGATAATATTTTATAACCAAGTGATCATATATCAATGTAACAAGTTGGGAGACTATGTTAATAGATTATAAATAAACAGATGAGTTTTATGTTTCTCTTATACTATTCTTAATTTTTTTTGAAAATTTTATATTATTCTTAACTAATAATTTTTTTTAAGAAAAAAAAACGACGGTGTTCAAATTGGTAGAGTACATCATATACAAAGTTAACATCGCTAAAATTGAAAATGATGAATGTGCGGACAAACTCTAAATCTACAAAGTTGATGAATATTCTTACGAATAATGTGACAAAATCAAAGTGCCGGAATATTAATGTCTCTGAATCTATAACGTTGACGACTTAATACAATTAATACAATTTGTAAGACGGAAAATCAAACAACATCGATCTGATACCAGAAAATAATGAAAAAGAAAAAGCACGAAAAAAATCCGATATGTGTGAAAATTACTTATTTAGATTAAAATAAAGTGATTTTGAGTTAAAAAATGACTTAAAACTACTATCTCAAGTAAACGAAGGAGAATAAAAAAAACTTACAGAATTTGTGGAGTTTATCTCTAAAAACAAAATGGACTGAACAATTAGATGAATTATACCTCTACTTCTATGAGAATGTGGGCAATTTAGTATGAGAGAAATTATAATTTTTCTTTTACTAATAAATTATCACCTCTCAAAGTGGTTTTTCATAATAACAGAGTAAATGATTGAAATCAATAAAGAAAATAAATTATAAATTAATTAGAGAGTATTTTTATTATTGAGATAAGTTAAATTAACCAATTGGACGCCTAGTATTTTCTATAAGTTAAAACACAACTTGCATTCTACCTTATGATTCCAAATTCTAAATTATAACTTCATATATCTAAATAACATAAAATAAAAGACTAGATTAAATTTAGTAATTATTGTTTTAATTTTTTAGTATAATATTTAAGATTTTCGTCGCTGTAAATTTTATTGTTATAGTAAACGGAGTATATTTAGTTTGTATTTTAGATGCATTGAATCCACATGTTGTAAGTCGATTTCCACTAATGTCATTAAAAAATAAAAAATAAAGATTAAGATAAAAGATTAAGAAAATGATTAGATGATACTAAAATTAGTCCCCTAACTCTCACAGTCAACAAAGAAAGAAGGAGAATACACGTAGATAGCTAACAGTGAAAGAAGGAGAAAACACACACATAGCAATTAAGTAGGCCTAAGACAAAGCAATTAAGCTTTCACAACCAATGATTTCTAACTGTAATTCAAAACAAAGAAACTGAACTTTCCTCTAAGCCTATATTATACACGTGTGTTAGTTCACCTCACATTTGTGTTGATGATGGAATATTGGAAACAACTACTAAGTATCAACTCATTCATCTAACAAAGGACACAACAATCCTGTCTTGAAACCTCATTTTTCTTCCATCTTAACATGTCTTCAACTTCAATCCTCAAACTTCTTTCTTTTACCTTCCTTTCCATCTTCACTATTGTTTCTGCTAGCTACCTAGAAGGCAAGAAAACTGTCACTTACGACGGTAGATCGCTCATTATCAATGGAAAACGAGAACTTTTCTTCTCCGGTTCCATCCATTATCCACGAAGCACTCCAGAGGTATGTTACTTCTTTGTCAAGTAACATCATATTTTTATGTCTATCTGTCAATCTATTTATCTGGTATATATGTTTATGTTTACTACTATAATGATATTATTAAATGACGGTCGCTGATAATAATATTATATTGTTGTGTGTATTTGTTTCAGATGTGGCCAGAAATTCTTGATAAGGCCAGACATGGAGGCTTAAACTTAATCCAAACTTATGTGTTTTGGAATGTTCATGAGGCTGATAAAGGCAAGGTATGTAAATAATTTCTAGAACCGGACCTATGGCTATTGGATATAATATATATGAGTTGGATCCGTTGATTCCATAAATAATTTTTGTTTGAATTACTCTATTTAATAACTTTTTGTAGACATTAAATTTCATCAAATCCAATCATTAGATCAAATATGTAAATATTTATAAAATTTTAATAGTATTTGGTACTTAATCAATATTGAGATTAATGTCCTACTAGTTTGTGACTTGGTTTTGTTCAACTATGTATATGCAGTTGAACTTCGAAGGCAGATATGATTTGGTAAAATTCATTAAGCTGGTTCAACAGAAAGGAATGTATGTTACCCTTAGAGTTGGACCTTTCATCCAAGCTGAATGGAATCACGGGTATATATGCATATGGATTCTGCTAAATCATATCTAGTATAAAGTATTATATTAATATAACACATCAATATTTGTTGCCTAAGTTCACATAATTATATGATTGTTACAATGTAAATGTTACAGAGGACTTCCATATTGGCTAAGAGAGGTTCCTGACATCATATTCCGTTCTAACAATGAACCTTTTAAGGTAAATCAACCGTGATATGTTCTCCATATATAATTAATGATAGTTTATGATTAATAAAATGTGAAAATTAATAATACTTTATAATTTGCAGAAACACATGAAAGAGTATGTATCAACTGTTGTAGAAAAAATGAGACAAGAAAAGCTCTTTGCTCCACAAGGAGGTCCTATCATCTTGGCACAGGTTCTGATTTTTCCACATGATCATTTTCTTAATTATGTTATGTTTGGTGCAACATTATGTATAAACTCCTCCTCACATTGTTTTTTTTATGTATGCAACGGTGCAGATTGAGAATGAGTACAACCATATCCAACTTGCTTATGAAGCTGATGGAGATAATTATGTTCAATGGGCTGCAAAAATGGCCATTTCATTGGATGTTGGAGTTCCATGGATCATGTGCAAGCAAAAGGATGCTCCTGATCCAGTGGTAAGTTTATTACATTGTATTGGGACTTTTGTCACAATTGACAGATAACCGAGTCCCTTAAATCGATGTGTAAGAGCACCTGTTGGGAGAGTTCAGTCCATAAATAGATCTTCGTACTTCGAAAGATTTGTCTTTGACTTCCTGCAAGAAGATACCTAGTGCAAGAAAAGAAAAATAAAGCCTATATATTAATACATTACTTCTGACCTGGCTTATTCATACTTAATTTGGTAGATTAATGCATGCAATGGAAGGCACTGTGGTGATACCTTCACAGGACCAAACAAACCATACAAACCTTCCATATGGACTGAAAACTGGACTGCTCAGTAAGTATACTTCTTCAACCTCACCAATCATTACTAAAAGTCTTTAGCCTTAGGTAACATGATAGACAAGTTCAAATGGAACGAATCATAACACATGAGTTCTATTCTATATGTTGTGTGCATATTATTAACAAAATAAAATGGAACTAAGGTATAAACACTAGTATATTTTTTGGTGATTCAATTGAAAAGGTAAAACCTATATAATATGCTGTGCATTACAAAATGAAACATAAGACATTAACATTGGTATGTTTTGGTCCTGTTAAAAAGGTAAAACCAAATAGAACAAAACAAAATATTATATTCCATTATGTGTGAGTGCTATACTCTACTCAATCTCTGGCCGGTGCATATGGAAAAACATATATAGAGAGAGGTTAATCCTTTAAATGAATCTCAGTTACTTCGAGGGACTAGTCTCCACAGTTGCGCGCTGACAATATAGAAAGATGAAAATATAGAAAGACACTCTTTTTCTGGGACACATGGTTCTTGTTTAAGCTTCCACCAAGCACTAAGTATATATTTGTTGGTAATTTGTGACTACAGGTACAGAGTATTTGGAGATCCACCATCCCAAAGATCTGCAGAAGACATTGCCTTCTCAGTTGCTCGCTTCTTCTCTAAGAATGGATCTTTAGTTAACTACTATATGGTAAATAGCACTAATATCATCCAAATTTTCATTAGATGAAACTGATCATGATCATAGTGTTTTTCTCACTCAACTCAATTTGAAACTCTTGTAGTATCATGGTGGAACAAATTTTGGTAGAACAAGTTCTGCCTTTACAACAACCCGTTATTACGACGAAGCTCCTCTTGATGAGTTTGGTCTTCAGAGAGATCCAAAATGGAGTCACCTTAAGGATGTTCACAAAGCTGTGAGCTTATGCAAGAAGCCTCTACTCAATGGTGAACCTACTATCCAAAAAATTAGCCAGTTTCATGAGGTAAGTTTCTCAAATAGCATTTTCAAAATGTCCACTCCTAAAATATAAGAGAGATGTTGTTTTTATGGTTTTTTCAAATTCTGCTACGCTACAACATTGTAGAGCTGTAATAGTAGTTATTTGACACCACATTATACTATATACTGTATCACGAAACTCTAACAATTTATTCATATTATGCTGCTTTACAGTGCTATTATAGTCACTATTTGACAATATTGTATTATAGTGAAGAAAGGTATGTAATGTTACTTACACTTTAAGCTAAGCTGAAATTACAAACTATGCAGGTTATAGTATATGAAAAGCAAGGCAGTAATTTATGTGCTGCTTTCATCACAAACAACCATACCAAAATGGCAAAAACAATTCAATTCAGAGGCTCAAACTATTATTTGCCACCACGTTCAATCAGCATTCTTCCTGATTGCAAAACTGTGGTCTTCAACACTCAAAATGTAAAATGTTTTTTATCCCTTAAGTAACTTTATTATATTTTGAGTAGTCTTTTATTAGCCTACAGTTCATGTAGCTAACTAACTTTATGATAATCAGATTGTTTCACAACACAATTCAAGAAACTTCAAGCAGTCAAAGAATGCAAACAATCACAAGTGGGAGGTGTTTACTGAGCCCATTCCAACTACAAAGGAATTGCCACCCAGTACAAAAGTTCCTGTAGAGCTTTACAGCCTGCTTAAGGACACCACTGATTATGGATGGTACACCACAAGGTGATTTCATTCTCTAACTTTCTCTCTTTATTCCACATTCCCATCATTTAGTATTTTTAAGGAATTTTAGATAAAATAACTTAATCAAACACTTATACAACAAGCGCTTGCTATATAAGTGCTTAGATATAAGCTGTTTCTATAATCTTCGTAATTTGTTTTTATAAGCTATTATGTAAAGGTTGTTTAAATAAAGTGAAAACAGCTTATATATATATAAAGATGTCATAAGTTGTTTTTACTAGTGTTTGTTTATGTTATATAATATAAACTCAAATAAGCAAATGCTGCTATATGAGACATGTGAAACTGAAATATATTTACTGCAGTGTGGAATTGGGTCCAGAAGACTTGCCAAAGAAGAATGAGATATCACCAGTTCTTCGAATTATGAGTCTTGGCCATTCATTACTTGCCTTTGTAAATGGAGAATACATTGGTAAGAACATACAGATTTAAATTCTAAAAGGAAATGGGTCAATCCAATGTACTTAGATTGATAAATGACCAAGTGCTATTACACTATTATATCTAGGACTGTTAAAAAAATATCAAAACCTGAACCGAACTGCACCGAAAATTCGTCTGTCATAGGTAGTTCACGAACCAAACTGAATCAGTTTAGTTCTGTTCGGTTCGTGAACTATACGTCACATTTTAGTTTTTTCGGTGCGGTGCAGATTTTTGTTTTATAAACAGTTCTAATATTCAGTTCGGTTCATTTTTTTTATAATTTTGTTCATGGTTTAAAGGATCCAATCATGGTAGCCATGAAGAGAAAGGTTTTGAATTTCAGAAGCCTGTAAGCTTCAAGGTTGGAGTTAACCAAATAGCTATCTTGGGTTCCTTAGTAGGACTCCCTGTAAGAGCCTTAACTTTTTTTTTCTTCATTTAATTCAAATTTGTAGCACTTTGGCTTAGTTTTTTAAGTTTCAAGGAGACCAATAACATTTTTATGCATCCCTTTTAAATACACAGGATAGTGGAGCATACATGGAACATAGGTATGCTGGACCTAAGACCATAACCATCCTTGGTTTGAACTCTGGAACAATTGGTCTCACTGTTAATGGTTGGGGTCATCAGGTATTTTAATCTATCATTTGTGTTCAAAGCTTTTAACAAAAGTATCTGGAAAAAACTCAAGATTCGCATTGAAAGGAGAGACTTAAAAAAAGTTTATGATGCTCAACTTACAAACTAGTTTTGTATAAATGGGTTAAGTCTAATATAAAAACCTAATAAAAGGATCTGAAAAGAAATATTAAAGATGACAAAGGATGACCAAAGTGAAAACACTCTTGAATAAGTGGAATTGAATAATTGAATTTATGTGAATTTACAGGTTGGTCTCTATGGTGAGAAGTATAGCATTTTCACTGAGCAGGGATCAAAGAAAGTACAATGGAAAGAGGTCAAGGGACATGGACCACCTCTCTCTTGGTACAAGGTATTGGCTATTTTACATTAAAATGTTGTAACTTGTAATTTGTATTTTTTATTTTTAACAAGATTCAATCAAACACTTTTGAATTATTTTATGATTCTATATTTATTTTGCAGACAAATTTTCAAACACCAGAGGGAAAGGGTCCAGTTGCCATCAGATTGGATGGTATGGGAAAAGGAATGATTTGGATCAATGGTGAAAGTATTGGTCGTCACTGGTTGAGCTACCTCTCTCCTCTTGGAAAGCCTACTCAGGCAGAGTAAGCAAATTTGAAACACAGATTAAATCATCGATTAAGTCTTTAAAATTAGAAATCTTTGATCATGTTAATTCTTTAAGACTATTTTAATGCGATCCGACATTTTCAATTTTATAGTTCTTTTTAAAATTTCGTTAATTTCTAGAGTCAATTTATTTGCCTTACAACAATGCAAATTAAATTTATTTTTTATAGACAAATGTTAGTCGTTAGAAATAGTATGTTATGTCAGTAGTCAGGGTCCTCAATGTTTTTTCTTTATATGTTATCCATTTTGAGATAGTTACTTACTTTACTTGTATCAGGTACCACATACCAAGAGCTTTCTTTAATGCAAAATCAACAAACAACTTGCTTGTTATATTGGAAGAAGAGGCAGCAAGTCCAGAAAAGGTTGTGATCCTAAATGTGAACAGAGATACAGTATGCAGTTACATTACAGAGAATCACCCACCCAATGTTAATTCATGGGCAAGTAAGGACCAAAAACTCACACCTATTGTGGACAACCTTGGTCCACAAGCTTCACTCAAGTGTCCAAACCACAAAACCATTATTGCTGTTGATTTTGCAAGCTATGGTGATCCTTCGGGTTTCTGTGGTGAATTTATTATGGGAAAATGTCATGCACCTTCCTCCAAGAAGATTGTTGAACAGGTAAAGCTCTCATTTCTTTGCAAACAAAAAAACCAACTTTCTTTCTTTTTCTTTTTTTCGTCTGTTTGGATTGACTTATTTGAACTTATCTACTAGTATAAACATTTGTGAGACTTTTTGCAAAAACTTTTAGAAACAATATGTATCATGTTTGTAAACTGTTTGACAGAGATGATTTATGAAAACAATCTATAATTTATATAAAAATTATATTTTGGTTTATTTTATACATAAGATATTATATTGATAAACATGTATTGAGCAGTATTGCTTAGGAAAAGAAACTTGTTCGGTTCCACTGAACAAAGCATCATTCACCAATGGAAACGATGGCTGCCCAGATGTGATGAAGACACTTGCAATCCAAGTGCAATGTGGTGGCACTAAGAAACCTTCCAGCAGGTGAGGAACTTGAGAGAGTTGAGTCAGTGGCTACGTTAGTGATTTGGTTGGTGAAGTTAATTGAGTTCATGAGCTCAATTTTTTGTTAGTTTCTTCTTTTTTTTTTGTAGCAAGCCATAACTGAGATGATTCCTGTTTGTACCAGCATTTGACAAACAAACATATCAGTTCCATTTTTAGTATTTACATCTAGAACACAAATAAACAGTTATAAGTATTCAATTTTGTTTTATTATATTAATTGCCTTGTTGTTCTTGAAGTAAGATGTGTCTCATTTTTGCGTCGTAAACAATGAAATGTTATATGTTGTGTTTCTTATTATACCTCTAATTATTTATTACTTTTTTTTTCAATTAAAAGTAACCTATCTTTCTCATTCTATTAATGAAAGGTACTTTTAATATAGTAGGTCTTAATTTTTACAAAAGCAACAATTGTTTTTTACAAAACGAAAGCAATTGTTAGAAAATTAACAAAAATATATATATAGAAGAATAAATATGAAGGACAGAAAAAGAAAAAAGTATGATATTTGTATTATGTTCTTTAAAGCATAATCTTTACAATGATACAAGACTCATATTTATTGATCACAAATATTATAACATACAAGAATATAAAGAGCAACTCCCATGAATGAAAGCCATTTAGTCATATGAGTTATAGAGGGGAATATTATAAGTTAAGGGAGTTGGACATCCACACTAAATAAAGAAGGTAGTGTTTTGGAATTTGAAGAAGAAAAAACGGAATGTATGGTTAAAGGAGGAGTAATACAGATAAAGCCACTACTATGTTAGTTCCTCAATTGCACTACCCTAATGTTGACTCTAAGCCACTAAGTTTCACAATTTCTAATTTTACAGGATTGTGTTTCCATCCATGCCATTAATTACTGTCACTATTTCAAATGTAACTAGTTAAAAGTTTTAATTTTGAACAAAAAATCATCTTTTAAATATAGATATGTTGGAAAGTATAAATATGTCAAAGGTTAAGTTCTCACATATATGAATTTCTTTGAATATTGTAGAACTAAGATTTAATGAAAGAATTATTATTTATCGATGTATTTTACTAAGACATTAAAATGTTCAAAATTGTGAAAATTGATTACAACTATGCAAATGATAATTGATGCTCAAAAACATGAAAAAATTTAACAATATTATTGTGTTATGAAAATGAAATATATTCTATAATTATAAGTAAGGTGTCTATGATAGTATAAATTGCAGAAATCTTATTTGCATTATTATATAGTATTTAATTATATTACAGAAAATTTAAGTTTCAACTCATCTTTTATTTATTTGATTCACAAAATAGAATTAAGTTGTTAATATCTATATGCAAAATAGGAGTGACACGTTATTTGTTTTGACACATTTACTCAACCACATTAACTTTGATGTATTTTTGTTCTATTAAATGTATTTTGATTTTTTTAAATATTTTATTATTATTTTGTTAATTAAATTAACAATATTTTATTTTTATTATTATTATTTATATTATTTTTTATTAATTAGATCGGAATAAATATACGAATGAGTTGTTAACAAAATAAAATTGTGTTGCTATTTTATCTGCAAAATATTAAGAACACGTTATTTGTTTTCGCACATCTAATCTTATTTGATTTTATTAAATATAATTTTGTTTTTTTAAATATTTAATTATTTTTTATTAATTAAATTAACAATTTTTCTAATTTTTCAAAAAGTAAATAAAAAATATATATACGTATAGATAAAAAAAATCCGTATACTACACATTTAGATAAAAAAAATCCGTATACTAGCAATTTAAATAAAAAAATCCGTATACTACGTGCACAAACCAAACATTTCAATTGACAATTCACATCATTTTCTATTAAGGGATAATTTTACACTTTTACTTTAATTGATATATGTAGTATAATTGAATAATATATATTTATTGGCATTCTGTACAGATTTTGAGGGATTGAGTCAAAAATTGAACCGACAACTCACATCATTTTCTATTAATGGATAATTTTACACTTTTACTTTAATTGATATATGTACTGAATAATGTATATTTATTGGCATTCTGTATGTATAGATTTTGAGGGATTGAGCCAAAAATTGAATTGACAAATCACATCATTTTCTATTAACGGATAATTTTACAGTTTTAGTTTAATTGATATATGTACTACAATTGAATAATATATTTATTGGCATTCTATATTATGAGACATTGAGATTCCCAATAATTCAATTCAATTAGGCGCTGTCTAACTCAATAAGTTGGTTCCCACTTTTACCTTAGTTGTACTATACTCAATTACCTTGAATGATAGTATTATACTCCTCTACTCAAGCGTGTTGGGTTCCCACGTGTTTGGTTACCACTTTTACGATATGTACTATACTCCTATACTCAAGTGTGTTTGGTTCTCACTGGTTCCCACTTTTACCTTAGTTGGGTTCCCACGTGTTTGGTTTCCACTTTTACCTTAGTTGGGTTCCCACGTGTTTGGTTACCACTTTTACCTTAGTTGGGTTACCACTTTTACGATATGTACTATACTCCTATACTCAAGCGTGTTTGGTTCTCACGTGTTTGATTTCCACTTTTACCTTAGTTGATATGTACTATACTCAATTACCTTAGTTGATAGGTACTATCCTCAATTATGCGTGTTCCCAATGAATGTATATTTATTGGAATTTTGTACAAATTTTGAGGGATTGATGAGTTGATTCCCAATGAACTCATGGAAACATTACTTCATATTAATTTTTAATATTTTTAATAGTTGATTTTAATATTTTTAATAGTTTTTTTTATCTAAATGTCCTACTTTTATTTATTTGATTCACAAAATAGAATTAAGTTGTTAATATCTGCATTAACTTTGTTTTGGCACATATACTCAACCACATTAACTTTAATGTATTTTATTTTTTAATTTAATGTATTTTATTTGATTTTATTGAATATAATTTTATTTTTTAAATATTTAAATTATTTTTTATTAATTAAATTAACAATTTTTCTAATTTTTCTAATTTTTCAAGAGTCAAAATAAATAAATAAAATATACGTATAGATAAAAAATCCGTATACTACAAAAGTAGAACATT
>JBBPBP010009779.1:20006529-20020495 GCA_037974735.1 Cicer chorassanicum | reverse complement strand
TTAACATTTTTATTTTGTTTAAAATATTCTTTGATGGTTTTTTTTGTGTGCAAAGGTTTGCTAATTTAAATGTCTGTGTTTTAATATTTTTCTATTTATTTTAATTTAAACTTCATTGGGTTGTTTGTGCATAAGTTTGATTATTGAATTTTCATGTGATTATTGTGTTTTTTTATATTTTGTGGTAATTTATGGTTGCTACATTTTAATTAATAAAATATAATTTAAATATTGTGATGTATTTATATGCAACGAATTAAAAAAGTAATTAACAATTAATGAGAGTTATATTTTTATTGTTTTTTTTTTTAGTTTTAGAGATATAAACAAAGAATTAGTAGAATGTGGAATAAAAAATGAATAAATTCTAGATGTGTCACGTCATACTATTGAATGATGTGTCAAAATGAGTGTCACATGTCAATATATCATTTTGGGGATTTGTTTTAATTTATATTGACTAGATGTTGCGGGGGTGGAATACATGTATTGGGATGAATCATCATTGATGACATTTTGAGTGATATTGAAGCCACAGAATTAGTCACGTGGAACTAAAATTAAGATTTATTTGCGTTCTTGGCTAACAATTTGTTGTATATCGTCTTGCAAAAATATGAACTAACCCATTGCACAATGTGAGTGATCTTGTGACCTTTTACTATTGTTGGTTACCCATTAATAGAATAATCGCTTCAAAAGATTAGTATATATTTTTGTGAACACTCCAAAAGATTAATGCTAGCTGAAACTATATACAATTATATTTTTTCTGATCCTACTTACCAGACGTGTAAGTGTGTACCGGTAGGGGGAACTCGTATGCTTCGTGACTTAAATAATCATAATCAAATATCTTAGAAATAGATGTCCACTTAAAATGTTTAGTTATATACTTACTTTCTTGTAAATAACATAAGCATTATCATGGATGCATGACAAATTACTCTGGTTCAATATACCAAAATTTGACAATTATGACAATACATTATACTTTCATTTTCAGTTGAGAAATCAAAACGTGCTAGTGCTACTTTCACTTGCTTTTTTTTAATTCAGTAAAATGTTTGCAGAATTATAGTCTTTAAGAATTATAGATGACTCGCAGTCATGATGCAAGTACTTGAGGCCTAAACATGTTCCAACACAGACAATTTTCTATTGAAATCAGTAAATCACGTTAATCTTCAAGTCATTTTTTAACCAGGAAACTTCTTATAGAGCAGTTCAAACATCACACCTTTTCTAACAATACATATATCCATGCTATGCTAGGAATAAAAGCAACTTTCTTAGCTAAGATCAAAAATAAAAAGAATTGATTAAAAAGATAATAATTAATAGCACTTTAGCAAATTGTTAGGTACTAATTGCTAGTACCATATAAAGTGTATTATATGGGCTTAGCATGATATACAGCTTTCAACTCTTCAAATGGGATGGGCCAGTGGCAATGTAGTTACAACTCACAATAATATTAGCATCAAATTTTCCTACAATATTGGATGATTACAGAGGTTACATTACCGAGCTTATGGTTTCATACTTCATTACAGATATGTTGGGACATGACACATATAAAACTGAAATCTATTTTATTGGAGGGGAATGGTAGTCACTAAGAAATTAGAGAAAACAATAATATTTTAGAATTTGAGGAGCCAACATGCTCTTAGTTTGATCAACATTAACCTAACACTATTAAGTTTGGTTGGCAAATTAAGAGTCTGTGAATTTTTATTTGTAACTTAATATGTAATTTTGTAACGAAAAGGTCGGTTGTAACTTTAAATTTAGTTTTGTAATGAAAAGGTGATTTGACTTTATGTTTTATTTGTCTTAAAAATAATTTTACAAACTTAATTTTATTTCAAATTCATGTTTAGAAAAAAATAAACTAATGAGTACTTTTGAATCATCTATTTCACATTTAAAAGTATAAAAAAACTTCCACTCATTTTACCACTAACCGTAAAATACAATAACCACAAAAGTTTACATTATACTATAATCAAATATATATCAATTTTAATAAATACGTATTTAAAAATACATTTGATAATATAATTCAAACAAATTTTATTTTAAATAATGAAATTTGCAAAAATAACATTCAAATATAAATTACATTACAAAAACTTAATTTTAACTAAAAATACAAAAACTTAATTTTAACTAAAAATAGTTTTGCAAAAAGTTTACTCGAAAATACATTGTGCACACTTAATTCCAAACAGAAGAAGCATTGAAAAGGAGGTTGGGTTTAATTCCTCCAACTACCATTTCCACTCCCCATTAACAAATTAACCACATAAAATAATAATGATAATAAAATAATTATAAAAAAAAAAAAAAATCACCACACTTTCACCTCCTGGTTTCACATGAGACAAAAACAATTCTGATACAAGCAACATGAAACCTAACACACGCATCTACATGGTTGGTGTAATTTGTGCACGAGTGGCTACCAAAAAACATAAAAAGGGTAGAGCCCTCAATAAATTGGATAACAATTTTACAATGAAGCTTTTTGATCTAATACGAAACGAAGAACACATGAAGCATATAGAAGTTTACTTTATTTCTATTCCCTTTACCATCTCCCATACATGTATGAACTACCAATAATTTGGCTTGAAAACAGAATCATAAAAAATTAGGGGGCAAAACAACTCAACATTTCCTAATTTATTTACACGTTGTAACAGCTAAACGAGCTCAGTAAACACCTTTACACCTTGAAAATGTGGCCAACCGTTTCAACTGCCATTAATGAAAAAAATCGTATCAGTTTAACACAAACATAAAATAAGAGTCAAGTCTCATACATTGATCAAAATAATCAACAAATTATGCACATGCTGCAGCAGAGAATGCGAATGATTTAGTCACCTCAACAACCTTTGATGAGCGCCTTAAATGAGGCCATTATTTGAGAAGGAAGGAGGAAAGTACCAACCAAAAAGTGAGCCTGGAAAGTAAACCCTGATTCATCATATTAACATACAGGGACGGGTTGGTTAGTTCAAGAAACTCATGATAAATCAAAGGATCCCTGGCCTTCATTGATTGCATAGAGTAGCTTCTTGTACATAATTTCCTGTTTCAAATTGGATATCAAATATCAGTACCCAAAGATGCTTCAACATATGAGACATAACCAACAATGCTTATACACTGTAGCACTAACCTTGGTAGAATAAGGAGGAAGCTTCAGGTAATTAGCACATGTCATCACACTTGGCAAGTCATCATCTGCTGTTTCTGAAGGTCCGTTCCCATTGGATGTAGTGTTAGCTGCAGTTGACGACAGCTGCACCAAGACATCATATTAACACTACTTTTTTGTGACAGTAATAAAACTGTACTTTAAGATATAATAACACGATTAGGGTAATGAACAAAGTTCAAAATAGAGATCAATCCCCCCTCCGAAAAAGAGTACAAACAAGCATTCCGGCTATGAAGCACAATATTACAGGAAGGTCTGAATGAACTAGAACACTGATTAAAAAAAATTAATACCTTTCTCACAATCGTTAATTTTGGATTTAGAACAGCCAGTCCACCAGGTGGAAGCTTAGGTGCTCCAGTAACAAATTGACAGAAGGCACGCTGCTGCTCCGGTGTGAACTCTCCCATAATTTCAAGTAACTAAAAAAGCACCATACAGGATGAGCATCAAATAAAACATAGTAAGTTTTCCAAAATACACTACTATCCTTATACATTGAAAAGAGAATCATACATTCACTATAGCGGGGCTCTTGGCAGTATACCCATGATCAAATTTTATATGATCAGCTAGTGTCTCGGTCTGCAAAACATATTCAAAAAGACTTGTCACTAAATTACTGATTTTTAACATTTCAAATATTGTTGCAATAGGAAATTTCAGTAAAAACAATACCTTCCACAATTCTCTACGGCCGCATAGCAAATAATCCAATTCTTGAGGAGTAAAAATTTGTAAAGATGAGATGTCAAAAACCTAAATTGATTAAATTAAATGACAAGTGTTTAGATCATTAAATTAAATGAACAAAACATCAAACTAGTTTTTCCAACTATTATTATCCAGCTCATCTTGGGTATAAAAGAGCCTGGCAGCACATTTCATAGATGTGCCAGGTTTTTACATTCAAATGTTGAATATTTCAAATCAATTGGAAAAAAATGAGCTTTTGTTTCTACCTTCATCTCTTAATTTGCAGGGTAAAGGGGGATTGGAGGTTGGTAGCCAACATAACTAACATAAGAGAAACAAAAGTCTTATAATTTCCCAATTAATGCAAGTGTGAGATTTAAGGGTATACATTTAGTTGACTGCTTAAGAGACCAACAAAAACAATAAAATTTAAGCATGGCATCAAGTGAAATATAAAAAAGACAGCAACTCAAGATGAAGGATAAATGCTCAACTCCAATTGGCAAAAAATGAGCATTTGTTTCTACCTTCATCTCTTAATTTGCAGGGGAAAGGGGGATTGGAGGTTGGTAGCCAACATAGCTAACATAAGAGAAACAAAAGTCTTATAATTTCCCAATTAATGCAAGTGTGAGATTTAAGGGTATACATGTAGTTGACTGCTTAAGAGACCAACAACAACAATAAAATTTAAGCATGGCATTGAGTGAAATATAAAAAAGACAGCAACTCAAGATGAAGGATAAATGCTCAACTCCAATTGGAAAAAAATGAGCTTCTGTTTCTACCTTCATCTCTTAATTTGCAGGGGAAAGGGGGATTGGAGGTTGGTAGCTAACATAAGAGAAACAGAAGTCTTATAGTTTCCCAATTAATGCAAGTGTGAGAATTGCTGGAGAAGAAGATCATGGCCAAATTGTCATGCTGGCTCGCGAAATTGCCGAGCGTTTCGATCTTCGTTGCACGAAAAGAAACAAGTGGCTTGTGATCTCGAGTCAGGTTTCGAGACCCGGTTCTGAAAAACCTTAAGTTCTAAATTTATGACACAAAATGTTACAGTTGGGACAGAAATGGCCGCTTTTTAAAAAACAACTACATTGCACCGCTTTGCACTCTTTTTTTATTCGTACGCAGTTGGTGGAATGCTTTGCAGTTTGCACTCCTAATAATCCTACTAAAACATATGTCAAAAAAATAATCCTACTCAAACTCAATTTCTTGTATACAATAATAATAATAATAATAACAACAACAATTAGACAGTAGCAACAAGAAAACGGTGCAATTTTGTTCCTATATGAACATGCTATTTTGTTTCTATTTGTTGAGTTGTGTATGTTTTGAATCTTAATCTTGCGTTGAGTTAGTTGTTATGATTATGAATGTTGTTATGATTTTAGAGGTTACGATCTTACGATTTTATATTACGATCTCTCTCCGAGTTATGATCTTACATTTTGGTAGGATCTTACGATCCATTTTATGATCCTCCGAGTTACAACCTATTTCCCTCCTCCCAATCCAACTTCGAGTTACATGTTTGACAACATTGGTGCACATTTAAAAAATAAGTGAATTAATTAAGCTCAGCCAATAACCTGATTGAACCCTGCTCTAAAGGCTTCCAGTTGACGCGTTATTCCAGTCTTGACAGTGGCATCAACAACCATGGATATATACTCCGCAAGATTATTGAGGTCAACCTGAAATTTTGACAGCAAGTTCAAAGCAATTTTTCACAAAACAGAATAAAGGAAATAAAATCAAAGGAGACAGTGGATACATACAATTTCGTCCCCGGGTTTCAAGGTGTACTCTGGATACCCAGGAAGGCTAAAATCCAAGCAGAGTTCTGCAATTGGAGCTCCACGGAAATGTAAATTTGCAGTTGTACCAGTATAACCATCACCAATCGATTCTATATGATGTTTCCGACAAACAAGGGCATTCAACTCTTGAATAGTTTTCCCAAGTTCAGCATCAATGTAAAGAATGTCATGCAAATCAAGATCCTACAAAAATAAAGGTTAAATAAATATAAACCACAATAAAATCAGTTTTGAGCTCAACAGTGTGCATGAAATTGGATAAGATGTTAACATTTTGTAACAACTTACTTGACCAAGAACAAGCTTATAAAATGCAACAGATAATGGCAAATCTAATAGACGTCCATCTTGAAGTGCTTTAGCCACTACGCGACCTAAAAGCCGGAAGTATTCAATCACTTTAAAAAACTGGCTACCCTCCGATGCTTCAGCATTTGCAGGCCAGGGACGAGGAAACAACCCAAGTGGAGCATGAACAAGTGCCCCATCTCTAGCAATATTGCCTTCACTGTTTTTCATTTTCTTTTCCTCTCCATCAATTTCCATTTGATCGGAACCAGATCTCCACATCTGAAGTCCAACTTTTTGTAAGTCGTGGCTTAGAAGTGTATAGAACTCAAGGGTGGGACCAAGACCAGTGCCAACTTCACCAAAATATTCAACTTCAAGTACAGCCTTTTGGCTAGAATACATCTCCATCACTTTAGCAGCAGAATCCAAAATGCGGTTTCGAGAGACACGAACCTTTTGGCGCTGCAACCTTCCAACCCTAACCTCTCTTTCATTTGTTGATCCATGACCATCGGCACCCTGCTGCTGCTGGAGTCGATACAGTGCACGAGATAACCCGAAGGCAGTTGAATAGAAGTACTGTCTTCGGATCTCAAATGGAAACAGAAAAGGGCACGCTTTGGTTAACTGGTAACACCATGAGGGAAGACTCCCGCTGCATAGCGCAAGGGCGTCCTGTATCTGCCTAGCTAATTTTGGAGTAAGCTTGCTGCTTATAAATTTCTCCAGAGGAACCTTAGCACCAGTAGCAACAGCTAGCTCATCTAGATCCGAAAATTTTCCCTCAGCAAAGCTATCAGTAGCCACTTGGGCCCTCAAACGAGGTGCGAGCTGGTTTAAACCCTCCAGCACACGCAATAGCGCCAATATATTGTATGTAGGATTAGATTTCTCCAGCTCACAGGGCAATTCTCCCTGCAAGATACTATCCAATACAGATGTCTGATGCAGCTTGCCATCCGCACTGCAATTTGATACAGACCCAGATTTACTAGATTTTGAAGTGTTTGAACTTGGGCCTCCTGGGGATGCCCTATCTGTTTGGCTCTCCGCCTTCTGATAAGTTAATATGAAAATGTCACCCCACAGTCTGCTTCCATCGCTTGACATTAATTCACCGCCAGCAAATCTCTCATCGTCCTCTTCATCTAATACAAATTGTCTTTGAACTGCTTGATAAATAGTCAACTGCCTGTTCAGTTGTTTCCCGCCAGCAGTAAAGATTAACTTTGGAGGATCATTAGAACTACCAAACAATGGACGCCCTTGCCGATCTCGGCTACCCCTGATTCCCCTGCTATTAGCAGATCCAAGTCCAGCCATGGCTGCAGCAGCAAATGACATTGCACCTCGAGAGCTAGAAGAAAAGCCACTCCTAAAATCTGCTGTGTCTGATCCCCTGACTGAAGCAACTTTGCTGCTAGAACCAGAAGCTGTGTTAGTCTGGCCATCGTTAGTTGCTGGAGCAACATTAGTCTCCTCAGCTGAGTCACCTAATTTCACATCATGTACTTTGTCAGGTACGCAAATAGGAAGGGAGTCATCCCTCAGCATCTGCACCAGAAAAATTAACATGAGGGAAAATTTTGTTAGAGTAGATAGATGCAAATGAACAGAATGTTGACGTTCAATCTTAGTTGAGTACAACTAATTATGGTTGCTAAAATTTGTAATAAAAACAGTAATTGCATATCTCTTTGATATAATTAAAAACAAAAAAGATAAATGACAGCCATAGTTATCCTGGGAGTTAAAAAATGAAGGTGCATTCAAAATTAACATATTAAAAGATAAAAACAAGTAAGATAGAGACGTGATTTCAGGAAAACAATGATAATATCACAATGATATGCCTACTTATGTTTTCTACTCTTAATCAAGTAAGAAAATTTCAGCCAAAAAAGAAAACAATAGATTACATACGTCTTCATGGTCGTCATCTTCATCGTCAGAAATATCATCATCATCATCATCATCTTCGATCACCAAAGCCTCATCAATTTCAACAGGAGATATATCTAAATCATCATCCTACAACACAACAACACAAAATATTGTCAGTGGAGAAAAAAGAACTGATAAAAGCTACCATCAGTACTACAAATTCTACAATACTTCAGGAGAGATCAATTAAGTTCATAATTAAATTCAAAGCACAGAACGGAAGATAGACTTAACGTATAAGTACAGCCCTATCCACTGCATTTTGTGTTGGTGGGTACGTATTTTCCACTCAACAGATCCCATCAACAGTTTAACAAGAACATAGCTAAACAACAATTAGCATGCATGTGAAATTGTAAACTCATAATCTAGAGAGAAACTTTGATTTCATGTAGAGGGGGAAACGCGATAACTCAGTAAAATACGTAAAAGAGCTCTTCAGTCAAGTTTATCAGATTAGGGGTGAATACAACCTGAATAAGTAATTATAATTATTTCAACAATCTACTAAACACAAGTACACAACATCAAGAGTGCCCAAAGCTACTGATATCCAGAGGTTTAAGGTGGTCTTTAGAAGCTAGCCATGCAAAATGTAAATAAAAAAGGCATCTTTAAGGATATTATTTGTCACTAACAAGTATTTCCCCATAAAAAATGAAAGTTCAAAATGCATGGCCAGATCTTCCACCTCCACCCCCTGCTTTCAGAGGTGCTCAGGGGAAGAAAAAAAGGTCATGGCATTGCGAACTCGTCTCTAGGATTTCAAAGTATACCTCAGAAGTAGAATCCCCATTTGCAGGCTTCATCTGAACATCTTTATCAAGCGCTGCTCTTCTGCGTGCAGCATTCCTGGTTTGAGGTCCTCTTGTGTCCTCTTGTGCAGGCTTTAATACAGCTTTTCCCTTACCCTTAGATGAGCTTAAGGTTTTATCTTGAGTTGTTTCTTTTCTGGGTGTATCCCCTATACTAGCAGATGATCTGGATCTCGTAGAATGTCGACGGGTAGTGGACGGAATAGAGGTAGAAGGAGGTGGAACACCAGTTCCTACAGGACTTGTCCCAGATTCATTCCCAGCTGGTGCAGTGGACTTCTGAACAGATTCACTTCGCTGGATACGAGGCCAGAGAAATTCCTCAATGGCTGCTAAACTTGCTAACGGATCGATCAATACAACATTGGATGAATAATCCTTAAGTGACTTCTCCCCCTGGGCTCGACAAAGACGCAATTTGAATGGCTGGGATAATGCACTTAGTCCCGAGGAAAGGCGTGCACTTCCACCAGATGACCTAGATGATTGACTCAGCAAAACAGGGAAACGCTCCATTGAGGACAAAGCATTTTGAAGCTTTTGGACCAAGACAGTCATAGGAGCTGCATCCCTATTGTCAATGGTAGCAGGCAGTGCAACAGATATAAACAATTTAAACCTTGTAAGTGCTTGTTTGCGAAGCTTGGGCAGGTGGGTTTCTGAGGGTCGATCTTTAGAGAAGTACCCACACGATAAATAATTCAGCAAAGCTGCAACAACACCACTACCAATAAATTCGAAAGTAGATACACCATCTCCTTTACCAAGTTCCTGTAGCATGTCAGATATGATCCCAATTAAATGCTCCTCCAGACCAAATCCAGAAGTTTTAGATTTCCCCTTACCATTAGTCCTTTGGTCATCAACACCAGCATTTAACTTCATGCAAAGATTTTTCAGATGCAAAAGATCCTCAGTAACACCCACTTCAACAGCCCCAGGATCCGACGGAAAGTACTTCTCTTTAAAAGTTTTTGCAGCTGTGCTAACAGATAACCGGATACTAGAATTTACTGTTGGATTATCCACAGAACTTGGAGGTGAGCCCACACTTACCGAAACAGGACTCTTCAAATCGTCCAAAGGATTTCCTTCAGGATTGGAGTTGCCAAAGCGTCGCCGATGACGCTTAGAGCGAGATGAAGACGATCCGGGTATGGACTCGGTATCCTTCTCTGCAGAAGATGCTTGTGTAGAGACATTGGTTGAATTTCCTGGCAAAATAAGTTGGTCCACTGCATGGACTACACCTTCTCTGATAAACATTTTAGAGAATGTCCCAGGAAGCTTTTCCATAAGAATTTCAGCAATTTGCAAGGCAGGTATCAAAACATGTGGATCTTTCGATGCCAAGACTCCAGCTAAGAAACTATATGATCAAAGCAGCAATGCATAAATTTTATAAACCAGTAAAAACTGAAAACATGAAGCAATACCAACCAAGTCAAATTTGTAAATACCTTGATATATTTGTAACGCTTAACAAAGACTGGATCATCTCTGCTGTGCTGAAATACATCAACTTTCCAATTACTGCAAGACATTTGTGCCGAACAGATATATTGACACTAGAACCATATATCTGTTTTAAATGCACACCACCATTGTCAGTTATCAAATAGAAACATGAGGAAGCAAAAGAGCAATTTAACAGAACCACTTCTCTTTTAATTTGACAAATTCATGAAGAAAAATTTATTCATGTAATCAATGCAAGAAATGTCAACCTGTAACAAAACTGGGAGGAGATCCAACCCAAATTGCTTAAGAAGCTCAGGCTGATCATTTAATAGCTTCTCACGAGCCGATATCTCAGGAACATTTCCATTTGTATCTTCTTGTTTCACAGAACTACCAGCAGGAGACTTTTTTACAGCAGGCCCCTTTGCAAAGTTGGTGCTGACAGGGAGGGAAATAGTTCCTTGTGGCAATTGGGGAAGAAGCTCATTTGCCAAGTTTACAATCTCAAATATCTGTGTATCAGAACATAGAATTAGAATACTTCCAACTCTTCACATTGGTAAAAGAACTGAAAACAACAAGAATCTACACAATGAATTTCAGGTGAAAGTGAAAATGTGTCATATGAACCATAGAGAAGAAAAACTACACATGAATAACTAGAAGAAGAATTTTGAAGTACACTATACCTGCTCTGGTGGCCTACTTAATGCAGGAGAAACAGAGGCATTAGAAGAAACACCAGAACCAAATAGAATATCTTTAAGGATACCACTAATTCCGAGAAGAAGCAAAGTTTTAGATCCAAGAGGGGACCCACTTGCACAGGTTGAAAGAAGTCGAATTAAACCCTGCACAAGCCTTGAAGTCAAGAACCAACAACTATAGGCCAAAGTATTGGACATACAGCAAAAAATGTACTTACAGTATATGTTGGCGTGCTGAGAGAAGCCTGTCCACCTCCAGAACTACTGTTAGAAATGAGCGATGCAGCTTGTGTTACCAGTCCATGATTGCATAACTCATCTAACTTGTCCGAAGAAGATGCAAATGCTTCAGCTATCCGAGTCAAACAAACAGAGGCATGCTCCAGGACCTACAAAAACAAAAAATTGCATATAGTGAATATATAGCTAAAGTTACAATATGGGCCTATGGGGACCAAATTTTTCCTCAAATTAAACAAAACTTCCTTAATAGTTAAAAAAATGGATGTTGACAAGAAAAAATACAGTTTGTATTACATGAAAGTCTGATAATAACAAAACGTAAGCTTACCTTGGAATCATGGTACTGAAGGAGGTTTGTAAGAAGAGGAACAGCTTCCATCACAAAGTCAGCTGCATCTGAAGGAAGCTTCTTGCACATGTTTGCAGCAGTAGATAATGCAACACGCTGAAACATAGAATTATGTCAATATATGCAAATGAAATGTGACTATCCAAGATTATAACAGCATCCAAATGTAAGTATTCACTGATAATTAACCTGAACTCCTGTTGAGAAGAAGTCCAAATAAGAAAGCACGGCCATAAGAGCCCCAGCTCGTAGGCAGGCAGTTGGGTGTTCCTGAGATATCTTCTTTAGAGCTTGAAGGGACTGTTCATGTTAAGAAACACGGCAATGAAAGAATTAAGAATCTCATTTCCAGAATACAGAGTCATTGCTAAACAAAAGCATATCTCTTTTAAAAACATTAAATATGACCAAGAAACCTCGTATTTAATAGTAGACCTAAAAACAATTAAACATGTTTCAATTAAACACTTGTTCAAAGTTCTCGGTGTAATTTTCACTAATCACATAATGGGTCACGAAATAGGAAAAACCTGCTCAGCCAAGTCCATATACTCTATAGTGAGCAACCTCGCGCAGAAGATTGAAACAGCTCCGTAATGCACCACAGCAGCACAAGATGAAGGCAGCACATCGCAGAGATGTGTTAGCGCCCTTGCTGCTAGAAGCATGATATCAGGATTGCTCTCGTGATTCAGCAACCCCACGAGCACCGGTACAAAAGAATCAACAGAGAAAGTACTAAGAGATTCCTCAGTCCCAATAGAAAGCATATCACAAAGCTGTGTCAAAGCCTCAACCTGCTTACCTTCTTCCCCATCTGCACGTAGCCCAAACAGAATCTTCTTCAACCTCCCACTCTGATGAGAGGAAGAAGAACCCATCCCGGATGAAGGAAGCAGATCATCCAAACCAGCACCGAGTTTACGAAGAAGACCTTGGAGTGCACTACTCGCAGATGTTAAATTCGGATGCAAAATCCCAACACCACTGTCACTATCGTTATCATCCTCATCCCCAGCACCACCAGTTTCCACGTTCAATGAAATCCCTCTTTCTGCATCCCTATCCCTAATCCTAACATCGTGTTCCTTTTCCTTTCCTTTGTCGGAGTTATCCCTTTCCAAATTCTTGCCACGGCGATCACGGCGTGAACCGGAGGATGATTCATTGTTGGAGTCCATCGGAATAGGATTTTTAGGTGGTAAGGGTTCCTTGTTCTTGGATGCGCGTGAACGAGTGTTGGCAGAACGACTTTTAGGAGTGGTGGTGGTGGCGGCGGTGGTTGTTGCTGTTGCGGTGGCGGAAGATGTAGAAGAAGAAGAGAGACGGGCACGTTTACTGGAACGAGTGGTGGGACCGGATGAGGAAGATGAAGGGGCAGCTGAGGAAGCCTCCGCCCGCTTCCGACTACGAGTTTCCATACAAAAACCAACCCACCCTGCAATTTGGCAACTCGCTCACCACGGAGCGTTAATTACACTCTCACAAACGCGATGATGATAACCATTTCCAGCTTCGGATCGATCGAATCTTTGTTTAATTGAATGAATCAATAAAACAACTACCCGATTCGAAACCCTAAATTCTTTTAAGTGATGGAATCGCGCGTGTTGAGAGGACAAGTGTGGGAGATTAAGAGAAAGATGTTGAAATTGAGAAGAAATAGGGTTGTTGCAGGAAAACCCTAAGGCAGGGAAAAAGGGTAAAATGGAGAAGAATAAGGAGCAGAAGGATACGAGGCTTTTTTTATATGTAATAACTTTCTTTCGCAACTTTTGCTTTGGTGTTTTATTATTTTTTATTTTTGTTCGATGGACTGGTCACTTTCGATGAACGGAGCACAGCTCAATACTCAGTATCGATGCTACTGCCACACAGCGGCGTATATGGCTTCGTTCGATATTAAAACGACGTCGTTATGTCAATCTACGTGTACATGCGGAAGCCATGTGTCGGTTATGTGGAAGGATCATGCGGCCCAAATTACATTCGTGTGTAAATGGCCTCTCTCTCTTTCTGGTTTGAACAAATGGGTAATTCGAATTTACTTCCTTTAAATTGAATAATAATAAAGTGAAAATCAGAAAAGTTAGGATTGTAATTTCAATAATTGTATGATTAATTAAGCATTGTTATTATTTTAATAGAATAATAATTTTGTTTAAAAATAAGTTAGCATATATTATCTCAATTTAATGTTTGATTAATCAAACATCATATCATAATTTATTTTGAATTTTATCATATTATGTTTTTTTTTCTGAAGTTTTTATAATAAATATTAGTTAGTTAGAAACCCCTGGATATGATAAGAAAAATAATTTATTCAATTACATCTATAAAATTAAAATCTAATAAAATATAAATATAAAAATAATTTATAAAATATAAAAATG
>JBBPBP010009779.1:19989486-20003123 GCA_037974735.1 Cicer chorassanicum | reverse complement strand
AATACATAAAAAATACGAGACAAATATTTATCATTGATAAATATTAAAAAAAATACGGAACATATATTTGTAATTTAGAAATATTAGCAAAATATTTGACAAATATTTTTCCTAATACACAAAAAAAATTGTTAGTCATGAATATAAAAATTATAGAGTAAATATTTTCCACTAATATATAAAAAAAACATACGATATATATTTATCATTGATAAATATAAAAAATATGGATGAATTCTTTAACATCAATAAATATAAAAAAATTGAATAATGTTTATGATTAATAAATAAAATAATTTTTTTATTTAAAATCTACCTCAGAAACGTGGATAATATCAATATATATCACCAATGCCAGAACATCAGTTTGTGGTTAGTTTTACAAAATAAAAATAGAGTTTATATGTAGTTTGAGAGACATTTTGCCTTGCAATTTGATATGGCATTTACCGTGCCGACAACTTCTTACGCTGGCCACGTCTAAATTTTTTTAGAATAAATAAATAAAATAAAAACGATATAAAAACAAAAATAATTATGAACATTTAATTGATTAATCGCATAGATACTTTGCTTTCTTCGTCGGTCAGTCGCTGTTGAATTTTGCTTCCTTCTTCAATTTCAGCCGTTTCATTCATTCCTCTGCCCCACCCAACCCCATCCAATCCCTAGATTTAAGGATAATAACAGCACCTCCTAATCACTCTCCCCTCATTTTTTATGCCTACACATTAAAAACACTCAATTCGTTTCTTTGCACTACCGTTTCACCATAGTAGTAGTAGTTGTAACGATGCTGAAGTAAAAAATAGATCCCGATCTAGAAACTGTGTAAATCAAGTCAACTGTAGATTCAATTTCAGTCAGAGATGGGTTTTTTCAGTACTATTTTTGGGTTTTTCGGATTCGGAATTGGGATTTCCATTGGACTCATCGCTGGCTATTTTCTTTTCATCTATTTTCAACCTACCGATGTTGAGGTATGTAGCGTGCCGCATCAATCATTCTTCATACATGGCACCGAACCTCTATTTTGGTAACTTTTAACTGTGTTTTATCGATTATACAGGATCCTGAGATTAAGCCACTGGTGGATCAAGATACTGAAACTTTGGAAGGAATGCTTCCTGAGATTCCAAACTGGATTAAAAATCCAGACTTTGATCGGGTAAATTTAAATTAACTAGTTAACTAGTACTACATAATAACTAAGCTACATTTCTATTTGTGGGTTTTAGGTTTGGGGTTTTAGGATTTAACAGCTGAACTTTTATTTCTTTTTGATTTTTTTTTTCTAGGTTGATTGGCTTAACAAGTTTATAGAGTTAATGTGGCCTTATCTTGATAAGGTATGTTGTTTTAATCTTCTTTAACAACCCTTCTCAATTAGTAGCTGTTTTGCTTCTGCTTGTTCTGTTTTTTGAATTATGTTTTTCCTTTTCTTTTTATTTTCATATTTAGGCAATTTGTAAGATGGCGAAGAACATTGCTAAACCCATAATTGAAGAGCAGATTCCGAAATATAAAATTGATTCCGTTGAGTTTCAAACACTCACTTTGGGGTCCCTACCCCCAACTTTTCAAGGTTTGTTGATCTTGACACGATGCATTCTTGGATAAGAACCTTTTAATTGTCTGCACAAATACTTAGGATATTGTCAATGTTTTTATAACTGATAGCTAATTTCAGAGTCTCTTTTTCTTTGGGTCAAATAGCCTAGTAACTAGACTCACGTACCAAGTGTGGAGAAGTGGGGAATTTCGGGTTCAAACCCAGACCCCTGCATATCGTTGTCCTTGCAGCTACCAATTGATACATTTCACAGAGTCTTTTATTGTTTGTAAAGGAATGGATATAACTTTTTGTAAATTCTCCTGTTAAATATTGAGGTTTGAAACTAAGATTTATCATTGTTGTACTTTTTTTGACATGGCCAAACTAATTCAAAGAAATTTCATGTGTTATAGGATGCATTTCCCCATATGACCCTCTTTTGCGTCTTATTTTGTTACATGTGAGAGTGAAGCAATTGTTAAAAGTTGTATAAATTACTCTTTTTTATGTCTTCATATCTGCTCACAAAGGGTTTATTGCACTTTTCCCACTTTTCTTTTTATTTTTTACACACAAAATTCATTTGTGTCTCGATAACTTATTTGTGATATCATATGAATATTCTTAATACTTCCTATCATATTCATAGGAATGAAAATTTATGTGACTGATGAGAAGGAGTTGATTATGGAGCCTTCTATAAAATGGGCTGGAAATCCTAATATCACTATTGCCGTTAAGGCATTTGGGTTGAAAGCAACCGTTCAGGTAACTTTGTTGTGTGCGTGTGTTAGTAGAGAAATCATAGATTTTTTCCGTTTTTTTATGCTGAAAGGTTTGTAGTTTTTCAGGTTGTGGATTTGCAAGTTTTTCTTTTGCCTCGCATTTCTTTGAAGCCTTTGGTTCCAAGCTTTCCTTGCTTTGCCAACATCTATGTGTCTCTCATGGAAAAGGTTGGTGACTGTTGAGTATGTTACCCGTAACACAACACACAAAAAACTTACTTTGCTTGCCCACTTGAATTTGTAGTATAAGACAAATTAAGTAGAGTACTTGATAGTTTTTTATGGTGGTTGTTAGCTTTATCCATGTTTTGAGCATATCCCGAGACCAAAAGAATAGTTTCTAGTTGAAATTAGTGTTGATAGAAACCACTTACTGGATGATAGAAAATTTTAATCTTAATGGGAAGGAGGAGCTGGGATAGGACTTTTCATTCTGACCTCTCTATGTACAGACACACATGAGGTCCTGAAGTTTATGAGAATGTAGCTTTTAGATCAGCAATTATTCTTAGGAATTAAGGACAGCTAAGCATCTGGAAATCACGTCCATTATTTCACCGGCATACCCTTAGTGACATAGGTTACATTTGTATTAAAAGAACTCATCAGAGTCATTGGTGATTAAGAAATTAAAAGTTGACTTCCAAAATCTTTTGGGAGATTGAAGGAATATTATAGTAATGATCAATGAGCTATCTTTGAGCTAACGGGATCACATACAAATTAGCTTTTGATTTCCTTCCTTATTAATAGTCTAACAACCTAAAATATAATTTTGTTGTTTTTGGGATGAATTGCTTTTACTTATATGTAATCATTTAAATGATTCGCGATTGTAGGCATACTTTAGTCCATGCTTATGAAGATGGTATCTGAAGTTATTATAGTCATTTTTATGATAACTTTGATTATGCTGGACTTGTAATTTGCTACTTGATTTAATTTTGAATGTTTGAGAAAACCTTGGCACTTGTAATTTATTTGTGTGTAATACAACTAATATTTAATCTCCATCTCTTTGTTTTTGTTGTACATTAACGTGCAGCCACATGTTGACTTTGGGCTAAAGCTTGTAGGGGCCGATCTTATGTCGATTCCTGGTGTCTACAGGATTGTTCAGGTATGCAACCTGTAACTTTTGATCTGTCTGATCCTAATATTTGAGGCCTAAATTTGCTTAAATTCATCTTCTGCACTATAAGCGGGAGTGGCAACTGTCCTGGATAATAGACAGTCTCCCATCCTAAAAATGAACCATTGTTTGCTCAAGTGGATCTTATTTTGAAATGTGATATTTTCACTGGAAACCTTTGATTTATGTGTGCAATGTTTATGCACAAAACATCATGCTTGCAGAAGGATGGAAGAATTATCATAAAATGATTTCTTGCATCCAACTGGAGTTGCTATATGTGTGTGTCAGATAGAAATTTGATTGCCAAAGAAATATAACCAATGTATTCTTGATTGAATTGACATGTATAATAATAATATAAACATGATGAAATAAAAAATTTAGAGTTCTGAGGTTGAATGGTTTGTGGGCTTTTCAGCTGTTACTGAACAGTTCATCGAGGTATAGTTGTACGTGGTGTCAGTTGGATGTTTTCACCCTCTTTGCTAGAAGCCATCCATTTAGTTTAAGCTGGATGTTTTATCCTTCAGTAGAGTAAGAACTTTTAATCTTAAATTCATGCATTTGCTGGATTAGTTATAAAAATAACATTTGATTGCATGCATCTGTTGAACTGAAAGATTTTGATGGCCATTTTTAATCTTTCATTCTCCAATACCACCTTGTTATGAAGTTTTATTATTGCAGAATAAAGCAAAACAGAAAATTGATGGTAATTTAGCATATATTACTTTTTCTTCGTTCTGGAATGTACATTTGTGGTTATGTAATAATAGAGAAACAAAATATTGCCCTTCATAACATATATCCATGTTTGTCATTGTCTTTAGCTAGTATTGGTTTTATTCAGTATTTATGGCTATTAAACTAATTTAAAGTGTGTTTCCAGGAGCTTATCAAAACTCAGGTTGCAAACATGTATCTATGGCCCAAAACCCTGGAAGTTCAAATATTAGATCCGGCGAAGTATGTTCCTTCATTTTATAAAAAAATAATCTTCATGATATAATGGTATGTTTACCTTTTAACTCATTTCTGTTTTTTTTTTTCTTTTCTTTTTTCTGGAATCTTAGAGCTATGAGGAGGCCTGTTGGAATTTTACATGTAAAGGTTTTGCAAGCCATGAAGTTAAAGAAGAAAGATCTTCTTGGTGCATCTGATCCTTATGTGAAACTAAAGCTTACTGACGATAAGATGCCATCAAAAAAGACTACTGTGAAACACAAGAACTTAAATCCTGAATGGAATGAAGAATTTAATTTGGTAGTCAAAGATCCAGAGTCGCAGGTTTTACAGCTCAATGTTTATGACTGGGAACAGGTAAACCTCATGAGCTGCAAGGTTTATTCTTGTGATATCTGAACTAAATGTTGTTTTTATGTCTTTGCTAAGGTTGGGAAGCATGACAAGATGGGTATGAATGTGATTCCTATAAAAGAAATTTCCCCTGATGAGCCTAAAAGTTTTACCCTGGATCTTTTGAAAACTTTGGATCCCAATGACGTTCAAAATGAGAAATCGCGAGGACAGATTGTTGTGGAAGTGACTTATAAACCACTCAAGGAAGATGAGATGGGCAAGGGCTTTGATGAGACACAAACAATACCAAAAGCTCCTGAAGGCACTCCAGCTGGTGGAGGTGTGCTTGTAGTTATAGTCCATGAAGCTCAAGATGTCGAAGGAAAGTACCACACCAATCCACACGTACGTCTTATTTTCAGAGGAGACGAGAAAAAGACTAAGGTACAATATCCCGAGAAATACCTACATTTCTTTTCTTTTCTTTTCTTCAAGAATAAATAAAATATCAGACTCCCTAACCTTTTCCCTATATAATATATTGAAAAGCCTCTTTACAAGCTGGGATTTTTTAATATGCCTCAACAGTTTCTAAAATTCTTTCCACTTAACTAATCACTGTAGGCCGTCATTAATATATGCTACTTAAGAGAGGGTAGTTATGGGTATAGGCGCAAACTTGGCAAAGCTTTTAATCAAGTGAGTTGAATGAAATAAAGGAGTGTCTTATTTGTGATAGAAAAATGTTACTCGTGCTTAAGGAAAAGTTTTGCCAGCTGTACAGTTGGCATGTTGTATGGAATCAAATGTGTAGTCTAACTAGAAGTAAGCTCAGTGTTGCAGAAATAAGTATATCATGAATCAGTGAATACACAAGACAAAATAGGATTGTGAATGACTGCATTAATGTAGCACAGTTTTGGAAAAGATAGTAGAATCTCACGTTAGATGGATATGGATCCTCTCTTTCCATCTCTTTCTATCACCCTCTCCATCCTCTCTATCTCTCTTCTTTTGTCTCTTTTTTACCCTTCAATTCTTTATTCTCTCTCATCCCTCCCTTTGTAATGTGAAGGAGAGGATCCAAATAATCCATTTAGAGCTTGACTTGGAAATACTATAGGCCAAGTCATTAAGAAGGATTTTAATTTTAAATGGTTTGTTTAGATATGATTCATGATACTATAATAACTTAGTTTTGATGATTCATGCGGCTAAACTGACCTTGTGGGAAAAAGCTTTAATCGTGGTTATTGTTTGTGTATTAATATGTCAAAAAATAGAAAACAAGATATTGGACGTAACAAAGATAAACATGGATTAGAATGGTAGTGATAGATCTACGTTACATTCAGATTGAAAGCTGTTTTTTTTTTTTTTTTTTTGTGAAATGCTAATGATACATTGGTTACTACTACAGCGCATAAAAAAGAACAGAGATCCAAGATGGGAAGATGAGTTTCAATTTACAGTAGAGGAGCCTCCCACCAATGATAAACTACATGTGGAGGTCGTCAGCACTTCATCACGAAACCTGCTCCATCAAAAGGTACATAATTCTTAACAACTTTACCGTTCTGAATTCTGTAATGCTTTATTAGTAACATGATTATGCCTTTTAGAAAGTTAAACCTAAGTGAAAGTTAGATTAGGGAACCTGAATTTGTTGAACAGAATTAAAGTACTAGTGGAATATTCACAACATTTAATGATTCAAAATCCAAATAATTAAAAATGTAGAAATTTGAATTACACTCCTCTTTTCAGGAGAAGTTTGAATTACACTCTCCTTCCTTAGGTTAAAATCAACGCTACTGTTCTCTAGAAAGTAAATATGTATTACGTTTTTCACAAAAAACGTTTTAACCTATTTTAATATTATGTTGTAATTTCTATTTTTTACTCACCGTCATTAATATATGATTTTGAACTCCTTCTATCAACTATGGAATAATAAAAGTTAAGCAAAACTATATCGGTGGTCCTTTAACTTAATTTAAAGTTTCAAATAGTTTTTTTTTTTTTTTTCCTTGTCAAGTTAGTCCATTTTTCTTGTCATGTTAGTCCTTTATATTTAAAAACGTCAACAATGTTGTACCAAACTTCATTTTGTCTTTCCAAATCTTAATATGAACAATAAGAAGTTCAAAATTAGTTAACAATAATATTGAAGATTGTAAAGAGAGAAGATTTCACCGAAAGGATCATCTCAAGTTGTTTGCTACCATTAAAAAGTTCCTCTATGCTATAAAATAGACAAAAATGGCAACTTCATTTAAACACTTGAATCTTAGCCTGACCTAGAAATATGGCAATTTTATTTTCTGTTTTCTCCTTTTATGCTAGTTGATATATGATTGTATTTATTCCGTCAAAAAAACAAATGATATACTGATTTTCATTTTTCTCTGTTGCTCCTTCCGGCATTAGGAATCACTGGGTTATATCAACATCAATCTTGGTGACGTTGTTTCTAACAAGAGAATCAATGAGAAGTACCATCTTATAGACTCCAAGAATGGTCGCATCCAGATAGAGTTGCAGTGGAGAACTTCATAAACAAACATGATGATAAAATCCCCAAAACCGTATGTTAAAATTTAGTCTTCCATGCGGTGTAACGGTGAGAAGGGCCTTTCTTGTATTTGTGTGAGTTAGATTGCTTTTATTTGTCAATCATGTACATGCCTGTCATAAAAAGGTTGAAATAGCGAAAGCACATATATGGTTTGATTTGGATATATACACTATATGACATGATCAAAGACGACCTATAACAACGTTTTGGTCTTGTGGACAAAGTATTATGTTTTTTTAACTGAAAAATAACTCTTCTACTTGATTTAAATTTCTTTTAAAACTATCTTTTTCATTTTTCTCTATTATATTACCCATTATCATCACATTTTTTTTTGTTTTTTTATATCTCTCATAGCAAGAAACAATTTTATATTTGTTTATTTCAAGAGTTTGAAGGGAGTTTGTTTTAGATTATTCAAAAATCATTTTGTTAAAAAAATTATTTTTTGGCTAAAAATAGAAGGTGCTCGCATTTGGCTCTTGCGATATATAAGAGAGAAAAACGAAGTTATAAAACACGGAATTTAACGAGAGAGAATTTCTACCTTCTTTTGAAAATTTCAATTACATTGATCAAATTTTAAAATGTGTCTGCGAAATGATCAACAAACGGGAGTTAAAAAAAATCTCTAAAGAATAATTTCTAAATTATTTAAAACAAAAATTATTTTTATTTAAGCTCACACAAATGCACCCTAAATATCTTTGGCATTTGTCTAGTGGTATCAACCTTGCCATACAAACATCCGTCCGTACACAATAGATTGACATGGTTTGTCAATTGCTTTTGAACGAAATTATTTAACAAAATAGGTATTTCTATATTTAATTACTGATAATAATGTAAAAATGTTTTATATAAATATTCAATTATATTTTACTGAGGGATATTTATGCAGTTATTTTAGAAAATATGATTGAATTTAGGTATAATTTTTTTTTTGTATGTGCAAGTTTTTTTTTTGAGTGTTAACAATACATTCTTTAACACATTTTTTAATTGATGTGAATATATTCCACCAAATCACAAGTCTTACGTAAATTTTAATCAATCAAAGATATCGTTAAAAAGTGTGTTGCTAATATATTTTTTTTCTTTTCTCAAAGGGTTATTGAAATTTTGTTTTTAGTAAGTAACCATGAAACAATTTTCACAAGGGTGAACCAAAATGTGAACCAAAATAGTACCTTAAAAAGTCAATTGTTGGTTATTCCGAACAATACAAAGGCACTAAGGAAAAAAATATATTTAACAAGATGAGTCTCGTTGATGACATTAAATATAAATTAATGTATTTCATCGATAAATAAATTAATAGAAAATGTATATTAAAATAATTGATATTTTAATGATTATTGATAAATTTACCAATTAATAGAAAAATGTATGTTAAAATAAATTTACTCATCTCCTCCTTCCCATGTACTTGATTAATATGATCACGCATATCATCTTTTAGGATTAATATTAATTGATAAGGTAGACCTTCTCAAGAGTTTATTTATACTCTTAGACTTAGACAAAGTGTTCCATTGTCTCTGTATTTGTCCGTCATTGCTACAGAGCATCTTAGTAATTGCATCTTGGATGTGGTTCATAACGGTTCATGGAAGCCCATCAAGGTCGGACAACCTGACCTTCCAATCTCCCACTTGATGTTTGTTGATGATATTATCTTGATAACTGAGGCCTCAATTGATCAAGCAAACATGATTAAGGATATTCTTAACACTTTTTGCTCCCACTCTGGCCAATTAGTTAGTGCTCCCAAATCTAAGGTTTTCTTCTCAAGGATAGGCAAGTCATGTAAAATTTTATTACTACTATCTTGAATATTGATCCTGCTAAAGACTTTTGGAAGTACGTTGGTATCCCTATAATCACTAGTAGAAAAGAAAAATCTTCTTATGCTTTCATTGTTGATAGAATTAAGAATAAACTATCTGGGTGGAAAGCTAATCATTTGTCTATGGCTGGTCGTATCACTTTAGCTCAGAGTTGCATTATGAGCCTTCCTAACTACATGATGCAATCTATTATTATTTTTGTTTCTGTGTGTGATGAGGTTTAGAGACTTTGTAGAAATTTTATTTGGGGTTCTATTGTAAATAGTAAAAAATGTAATCTAATTTCTTGATCTACCATTTACACTCCGAAAGAAGAGGGGGTCTTGGTTTTCGTAGCCTGAGAATGGTTAAGGTTAGCTATATGATAAAGTTGAGGTGGAATATGATGTCAATCAAGATGTCCTATAGGTTTATATCATACGCTCAAAATATAATTGTGGTTAGTTGATTGGACTTCAGATTCAAAGTGGATCCAAAACTTTTCATATTTGGAGAGGAATTACCAAATATTGGCCTAAAGTGAAAAATGATATTTCTTGGATTATTAGAAATGATCACCCTATTATGTTTTGGCTTGATGATTGGGTACTGAGAGTTGGTGAATTATGCATTCATGCAATAGCCATCCCTTTATATGTTGTGAACTTTCATGTTAGTGATTATGTTATTGAGAATGGATGGAATTGGTCTGTGATCAACCAGTCTCTTCCTAATAACGTTTGTACAAAAATTGCAAGTCTTAAGCCTCCTCTTGCAGGTTATGATGATTTTCCTATATAGAGATTTTCGAATGATAATTTTTTCACTATTAAATCTATGTACCAAGCTCTATTACCAGAGGACTCTACTCCATATAGGTCCCTTAATCACAACTTGGTGTGAAAATGAATTGGACCTCACATAATTCGTACCTCCTTTGGAAGTTTTCACACGGAGAACTTCTGAATAATGTCGAAAGAAATCATCGAAGTATATTGGATACAAATGTTTACAGATGTTCTTAAACTCCAGAAACCATTATGTATGTTCTTAGGTATTGTGATGTGGCAATAGTCATTCGGAGAACTTTATTACTACGGAAGATGAGCAATAAAGTTATTTTTTAGCCTCAGGCTTTCTCAATGAATTGGATTTAATCTTATGATAACTGGTGTTGGATTTAATCTTATGTGTTGTGGATGGATATGAACTAGTTACTTTTCTCAGGAATGTTACTTAATCCTGAGCAATTTTTTCAATCCTTTAATAGACAATTTTCCTCCATTCATCAACATATTCATCATTTCCCTTCTTCCTTTATAGAGGTCTAAGAGGGAGATAAATGTTAAATGATACCCTCCTGATACTAATTCTTTCCAGCTTAATACTGATGGTTCTTATCACGTCACAACAAGTCTCGCTGTTTGTGGAGAGCTTATTAGATATTCTATATGAGTTTATATTTGCAGTTTCTTTTGCATTTTTTGTCGAGCTTCCCCTGTGTTTGCTGAGCTTTCGGGGTTGATTCATGGTCTTAGAGTGGCTTGCAACTTGGATTTGACTACTATTTTGGTGAAAATGGACTCTTTTACTATAGTCAACATGGTTCAGTCAAGGAAAACAAGTAATCTATATCTTACGTGTCTTCTTCAAGAAGCCATCTCTCTTGTGGATTGTGAGGAATGAAGTTGTGTTGTTAATCACGTCTATCGTGAGAATGTGAGACTAATTGATGTGTAGATAAACTAGCTAGCCTTAATCTCAGCGATAACTTTAGTATTGTTAATCTACCTACTCCTATCCTAATCTATTAATTCTCTTTGATGATAATCGTAGAGGGATGGCTACCCTTTTTATTTAAGTTTTCTTTATATAGACTCTCATATTATTTTATCGGTTTATAGTACTGCAATCAGTGGCGGATCTTAAATGGAAATATTGGGGGTGACAGAACTTTTAAAATTTTAACATATAAATAAAAAGTATAATATTGTATTGTAAGAATTTTAAGTTGTAAATTTACAAAAATATATTGGAGAGAAGTAGTAGATCAAATTTTGGTTTACATTTTTAATAATTAAAAATTAGTTGGAGTTTATATTGGAAAATTTATTTTATTTTATAAAGATAGTAGTTGTTTTTGTAATTTTTTTATAGGCTTAATTGCAGTTTTAGTCCCTCTATTTATACTGATTCACGAAATTGGTCCCTATTTTAAAAGTCGACAGTTTTGGTCCCTCTCTCTGATTTTTTTAACTAAAAAATGACGATTTGATATATTTTAAATGACGTGACATACAATTCTATGATATAAAACCATCTAGATTCATTAATTATTTATATGTCATTAATTAGATTAAAAATACGAAAAAAATTTGAAGTTGAAAGTTAAATTTTTACGACGTTTTATTCCAATTTCATGGGTGTTAATCATTCTACATCATCGTATCATATGTCATGTTATTCAAAACATCTCACGTCATCATTTTTTAGCTAAAAAATCAGAGTGAGGGACCAAAACTGTCGACTTTTAAAATAAAGGGACCAATTTTGTGAATCAGTATAAATAGGGGGACTAAAACTGCAATTAAGCATTTTTTATAAATTATTTTCTCTGGTTTTTTTATAATAGACATATGGATTATAATTTGGTCTACAAAAAGTATTTGGTCCATCTTAAAGATTTTGAAGACCCTATTATAATATTAAAAATTGAGCCTAATAAAAAAAATACATTTTTAATAATTAAAAAAATTGGTAAAATAAATTTTAGTCCACGTACATATACCAATCTACATTATGCAACGAGAATCTTCACATACCAATCTATATGATACAATTTACGCATGCCGTTTGATTAGGTTAATTTGTGTAACAAGAAAATATGCACAGATAGCATATTTATAGAAACAATTCAACTCAAATATACATCTCTACAACGATAACCCAACAACTACAATGCAACTCATAGAAACAATTCTACTAATAAAATATACCGATTATAGATCGCAAAATTACAACAACATAAACTACAGTATCTATATTAATTAGTATATTTATTAACATATGACATGTTATGTCTAGTCAAAATTAATCATCGATTAACATATATTAAACCAAAATTATCCTATAGACTTATATAATTTGGTTTTCACAACTTTGTCATAATTAATAATTATTCATTTTTCAATTTTTTTAATATAAATATTTTTTTATTTAAAATTTAACTAATTTCGTACATTCAATGAAATTCATATGTAAAAGTTTTCTCCAAATAATACGTTAGATCACAATTATACATTTAGCCTTGAGAACATCGTCATATACTTGTCTCCACAAATATAGAGAAGATGAAAGGAATGTATAATGCAATTGGAAGTGTAATTTTAGAAATTTAATACAAATATAAAATTTTGGATTACCACAAGATTAAAGTTAGACCTGAATTGTTCGATAAAGTATATTAAAATCAATTTTTGTTAATAAAATAAGAGTATGTCTCTTATAAATAAAATAAGAATAGTAATATTTTTTTAAAAAAATTATTGCGACAAATAAAATGTATCATATAAATAAAGTAAAAATAGTAATATTTTTTAAAAAAATTATTGAAATTTTTTGGATGACTGTGTACACTGTATGTCTTAACGAAGATCCACTACAATTATGCAAACAACTTTTAAGAAAGGAATGCACGGTATATTTAAACGTTTGCATACAATTTATTTATTACCATCAACATCCAAGTATTAATTTTATTATTTAAATATACCGAATTCTAAGTTTAAAATAAACATTTTGATCTGAGCATAGTTATTTTTTGTTACAAAAATAAAATTATATCACTATTCCCCAAAAAAAAATATCAGAAGAAATTCTAAATACCAAAAATTACAAGGTTAAGAAAACTATTGTACACGAACAAATAAACAAATTGAATATCTATTTGACGGTGACGTTTCTAATTTAAACAAATTGTAACATTTTATAAGGATTATATGATGTTTCTTCTATTTGATAGAACAACAATATAACATTCTGGTGTTTTTTATAATTTGCAAAATTTCTTAGGCTTAAATTTATCAATTTTAGAGGATATATATATGTGATATGAATTTTATAAAATTTTAATACTATTTGATACTTAGTTTAATTCAATGTATAATATATTTTTTAAATACAAGTAAAATATTGACTATAAGATACAGCTACACATATATTTTATTTATTTATTTATAATTTTTGGTATGCATAGTCGTTAAGGTAATATAAAATATTGAACAAATGGATTCATAAAATTTAATGTCTATAGAATTAGTAGCAGAGTAATTTAAACAAAAATTATTTCTGAAGTCAACATATATTTACTTAATTTATAAATATTATATATTTTAAAGTTATTAAATTTAATATATTTATGTCAATGTTAAAATAAAACAAAAAATATAAACACATA
>JBBPBP010009779.1:19967942-19986041 GCA_037974735.1 Cicer chorassanicum | reverse complement strand
CAATTATAAAAAAATTTGATATTACAATGTATAAATGTTACCTTGTTGAAATAAATTAGTTAGTAGAGTACAATGCATAAATATTACCTTAAAATAGGAGTATCTAAAGAAAGATCATGAGTTAGTTTGTACTTGTCCCCTATAATGAAAATTATATATTTTTAAAATAATCAGTTGTTAAAATTATTTTTATAAAACCTATTCAAAACAATTTTTCATTCTAAATAGTTTTTAATTATTTTTAAATTTTAGTTATTTATAAAAATTGTAATAAATATATAAAAACTCTTAAAAATAATTTTCTTAAAAAAAACCTTAACAAACAGAGTCCATGTTAGATTTCATGTTATATATTTTGCAATAATAGTTGTTAATATTTGTCTAATAATAATTTTAAATTCTAATTCCCCTGTTTAATCCAAATAAAAAATGAAAAATGTGTACACTAGTATGGTTCTGTCGTAGTACCGTCCTTCACCAAATTGCAAGATGGGTCATGGGTCTGTTGTCATGACTCATGAACATGTGAGCCCATAAAGAACGCCACGTGGCAATAGAGTAATGCGAAGCACGGGAATATGTAATTGGAACCACCAAACCCATCCACTCTCACTTATCCATTTCCATTCCATACACCATCGCAGTGCAGCAACTGGTGTCTTTAGTTTTCTCCGCCTAACAAATCAAAACAGTTATTCCGTTGAGAATGGCGTTACCGGTGGTTGTAGACGCAGAATACCTCAAAGAGATCGACAAGGCTCGCCGCGATCTCCGCGCACTTATCGCCAACAGAAACTGCGCTCCTATCATGCTTCGCTTAGCGTAACTTCTTCTCCTTCTCTTTTTTCTTTTCTTCAATCAACCGGTTACTCTTCATTCTCAGATTTCATTGTTTTCACGATTTTCTATTTCTTACTCTGTTCGATAATTACACTGTCAACACTTCCTTCGTGCGGTGCACTTTTATTACTATTATATTATTTAATTTCCATGTTTGATAATTTTCTTAATCCGATGCAGGTGGCACGATGCCGGCACTTACGATGCTAAAACGAAGACCGGTGGACCTAATGCTTCTATACGGAATGAGGAAGAGTTTTCTCACGACGCTAACAATGGATTGAAGAAGGCTATTGATTTCTGTGGTTTGTTATTCATTCTTACTTATATTTCCTTAAATTATAATTCAATGATTCCTTATTGGTTTCTATGTGCATATACTTGGACTTGATGTTATTTCAGTGTTAAATTAATAGCATGACATGTAGGCTTGATTTTGATTTATGGAGTTTCATCGATTTTCCTTTTATAAGAATAGAATCAATTCCATTATAAATAAATAAAAATAATAGAATTCTTGTCCAAAAAAAAAAAAAAATAGAATCAATAACAGTTTCCAATTATTTATCTCTCCTAGGAAGCTTTTTGTTGTTGTAAAAATAGTATGAATATTCGTTGGTTGAAACATTGTCGGTGTCATTGTCTTTCTCAGAGTTGTCTTGTTTTTTCATGTTACAGAGGAAGTGAAGGCAAAACATCCTAAGATCACATATGCAGACCTTTATCAGGTGATCATTTCTCTTCAATCAGTTGTTATGAAAATCTGCAATGAATTCAATAATTTTGTGGTTAAGTCGTTTGGTAGAAATTGTAGAGTAGGGTCAACAACTTTCAATTTTGTCTGGAGTTTGCAACATAATCGATGGATAAAATTATTTATCTTATTCCTATTGTGAGGCTCCTTTTTTCTGCTTCTTGCTACTCAAATTATTCTCTTTATGCATTGTTTGTGATTCTGGACAGTCAAAATTAGGACGCTGCTTTGCTTAGGGTTTTTCCTACAGTGTTACGTGGAACTTGTTTATCCAGTTCTTGTTTTCTATTTTGCTACTTGATCATGGTTGAATCTCATTATTAGGTGATGTATGAATCTGGAAGTTACATATATAACATGCCCTTAGATTAAGTGCCCTGTTACACACAAGGCCTTTCCTCCCATGATGCATGACAATTCTGACCTTTAATCACTGAGTGTTGCGCTTGCAAAGAGATTGTCTTGTTTTACTTAGTTAATCAGCTCGTCTTGGTTGTTCTGTTTTTTTTTTCTTTTTCTCTTTTCTCTTGTAGGATGATATGTTATCTTTTTTTCTTTCCTTGTACTTGTTTATTTCTAGTCTCTATAAACCCTCTTTTCTATCCATAGAAGAAAAACAGTTGGTTGTTTTATTCAATTACTACTTTCAGGCTTGGTTATCTTGGCCTAATGTCGTAATACTTTATGTGTGAGATTCCAAGATTTTTGACGAAGTTGTAAAGGATTATGCCATGCCTTGACTTTGGATAAGGGGGATTATTCTGTGATGAACCATTTTAAGGGGGAAAACTAACGTATTCGCTCTTTACAAACTTTTATTTTCTGAACTCTTTACTTGGTTGGTTGTTTTCTGTGATTTGAGAGAGCATATGCATTTTTAGTATATGAAGATTACAGCAGCACCTTGTTCTCTTAAACAAATTTGGGCAACGCCTAGTCTCATTCATTAGAATGACACTGATGACCTCTGAAGCAATTACAGAAGTACACTTCAACTTTGATAGTTAAGAAATGTATAAATGTGAAGATCGAGTTCCTGTGGAAGCTAATGGGTTGAGTTTCAAGTTTCATCAACTTAGCTTTTTACCTAGTTGAGGTGTACTTCTTTTGTGACTAGTTTTCGACATGCATCCGACCTTAATGCCTAATATTTCTACAATGAAGTTGAACGCCGTTTGATTTTCATGTATAGTAATTTAAAGATTTGCCAATGTTGGGAATTTAATTTTTGAAAATATATGAGTCCCTTAATTACTGTATAAGTTTCTATCGAATAAAGACATTTATTGGATTTTCTTGTATATCACATATAATTATATAAACTGTTTAAATCCAGTACATATTGACTCCAGATTTTATATGAATTCGTTAGTGATGAAGAACTAAACCAGCTGCCACATAAATTATGTGAATCTGAACAAAAATTATTTCTTTCCCTTGTACTTCCAGCTTGCAGGTGTTGTTGCAGTTGAGGTTACTGGGGGACCCACAGTCGATTTCACTCCTGGAAGAAGGGTATGTTGTGCCATACTTTTATTAGAAAATTAGCTGTTTGTGAAATCCCTGAATTTCACCGTTCTGTAATTTTCTATCTCATGTAGGATTCAAAAGTAAGTACCAGAGAAGGGAGGCTTCCTGATGCTAAACAAGGTGAGATTCTAATTTTTTATCAGTGGTACAGCAATTTCATTCACTTGGGCTCAGTGTTGTCAAATAGTGGTGATAGCAGCACTATAGCGCTATAGATTGTGAATTTCGATGAATCCTCTATGAAAACTGCAACGCTATCCTAGTTTCGCTATTAGGACAATAGCGGCCGATAATCCAATTTCTGATAGCCGAAATAGTGGCAATAGTGGAAAAAGTAGAAATTTTTGGTTTTTTAAAAATAATAAAACTGAAGATTTTGCATGAAGTGTCAAACATGGCCTATTTATTTTTATAATAGAAATCTAAAGAGTTAGTGAGTATTGCTCCTATATTTACTGTAATATGCATATCTTTAAATATATAAGCTATGCTATGGCTCCGTTCCCTTTTTTATTTGTATGCAACATGTCTTTTTTCTTTTAATATATATAATTGACTTATTTCAACCTCTATGCGGCCTCCGCTATTTGACCGCAACGCTATCTGCTAGTTCACATAGCAGATTTTTGGTATTTCGCTATTTTTCTGCAATATGCTATTGATAACATTGCTTGGACTTGGTATATATCTTACCATTGCCCGTGAAAGTTTTTTCCCCTCTGAATTCCCTTCACCTCAACGAGGTTAAGAATGTAATATGAAAGCATATAAACATTTCAATGCTGTTGGTAGGTGTGTCACATCTTCGTGATATCTTTTATCGTATGGGCTTGACTGACAAGGATATTGTTGCACTGTCTGGGGCACATACACTGGTGATTCTCCTTTCAGATATTATATCTTTTTAGTACTTGCTGTAAATATGGCCAAAAATTCACATTTTGTTTTCCGTGTTAAAAGGGAAGAGCACATCCCGAGAGATCAGGGTTTGATGGCCCTTGGACAGAGGACCCTCTGAAGTTTGATAACTCATACTTTGTGTAAGACTTATGTTGTTTGCATTATTATTCATTTTTTGCCTTATTTTCAAGGACATTTGTAGACTTTAAGCTTTGCCTTCCAACATGATAAGAGCTTGATTTTTATTTACTGTTAAATATCGTTGTTAATATCAGGGGACTTTTGAAAGAAGATACCACTGGACTGCTTAAACTTCCAACAGACACGGCTTTATTGGATGATCCTGAATTTTTGAAATATGTTGAATTGTATGCGAAGGTAATTGGGATTGTTTAATTAAAATCACATGTATATAATTCCTGCTGAAAACTGATTTGGTGCTGTCATGCAATCAAGGCTTCTCAATAGCATTTCATTAGTCCATTTGTAACTTGCAATCTGGTTACAAATGCCCCAAGCTTGTTGCATTGTTATTTGGATCAATCTTTTGATCGAAACTCATTGTATTAAGTAGCAGTTGATTTGGAGGCCCTTCTTCCTCGTAAGAATCGTGGTTTGTAGTTTACTAATGCCATTTGAGACTATCTCCGAAGATTTCCCTTTGTGCTAGTTGGGTGATAAAACCAACAGATTTCTCATTTAATATATGATAGTCTGATAGATATGAATTTGATAAAGTGAGTGAATTAATTGTTAATATTATAATCATCCATGATAGGTCATGCGTGTGCACATAATATCAACCATTCATTTTATCATCAATGGTTGATATTGCTCACTTTATTATCTAAATTACTCACTTTATTATCTAAAGTAAACTGTTCACTTTAGAGGAGCCAAATCCAATAGATATAGGCCCTTTCTACTCTGCCAACTACTGACCAAACGCTGGTCTTGTTTTCCTTCTACTATACACTAATAAGCTTCAAGATCTACATTAAACTAAATAACTTGCTTATTAGAGCATTTATATGTAGACTGACCTATCCAAGACATCTGTGTGAAGTTTCTGTTTTGCTCCAAATCCATTGAAGAAAATCAATAGGGTGGCTATTTGCATCTAAGTTCTGACTGCTGTTGATCCATCATTAAATTAAATGAATTGTCTACTTTTTCTTGTTTTTTCTCTTCTTTCTAACTCTTCCTTTGGCAGGACGAGGATGCGTTTTTTCGAGATTATGCTGAATCACATAAGAAACTTTCAGAGCTTGGCTTTGTGCCAAGTTCAAAGGCGACTTCTCCTAAGGATGGGACCATACTGGCACAAAGCGCTGTAGGAGCTGCAGTTACCGCTGCAGTGGTGATCCTCGGTTACTTGTATGAAGTTCACAAAAGAGGGAAGTAGGCTTGGATTTGCTCATCTCTGTTTGATGTCATGTCTGTGTGGCCCATAATGCAGTATAGGGTTCATTTTTGCAGTTTCAGTCTATGTTTTCTTAGTACCAATAAGAATAATGCTACAGTCTAAAGCTATTGAGTATATGAATAGATTATAATTTATAAATATAAATACAACTGAAAATTCCATTTTAGAGCAGCATCATTACTATGTAGTATGTACCTACTAATTTCAGTAGTCCTAGTTACGTGTTCGTTATCTCTGGAAGATCAGAAAAGGAGGGTAGTTAATTCGTTGTGTTAGTGTATGTTATTTGTGAGCAATTCAGGACTCGAAAACAGGGGATTATAATCTACAAGAATTATTATAATGCAACATTTACTAGCCGAGAGAAACTGATTCATGTTTAACACAGATCTTCAATATTGGATCTTTAGTAATTGTACAAATCTTCAATATTGGATCTTTAGTAATTATACAAATCTTCAATATTGGATCTTTAGTAATCCAAATAGTAGAACTGATATCTTTAAACCTAACGCATTCAAACAAGCATTGAATATTGATGGGGACATAGTAGGTAGAATGTTAACTATTCATATTCGGCACCAGTATATGAGCATTTGATAACGGGAGGATTTTTTCTTCTTCCTAATCTATGAAGATATCGCTGGCACTGTCTCTTAAGCTGGACAAACACTTTAGAAAGTTCTTGTTATGAGTTATGACAATTAATAATTGAGATTAGATGAGTCGTAATGTTCTTTAAATGCTTATTTCTGAAGATCCAGATGGTGTTCCTCTCATTCTAGTATATCTATCTCATCCATTATAATATGCAGGCTGGAGAACTATCTGTCCTATTTAAAATTTAAGTTGGAAACGAATGAAAAGCGGTAAAAGGAATAAAGGGAAGACTCTGCTAAAAAACAATGTGAGACAGACGTAAGGTAGATCGGAATCTGCAGGGTGGTGTCTGCCAATAGTATTACATAATTAAAACAACAAAAAAGATATTCTCATTTATGTTAGCAAGGTAGTAATTCTTGAATATTGAATAATAGCCTTTTTTTAAATCTTATCCAGGATATAGAATATAAACATAGCAGAAAAAGTATATCAAGTTCAGTAAGACACATGTGGAGGACACCCCAGAGGTAGGTAATGTAAGGCCTCTCAGAAATTAGGACAACCTCCCACGAATACCTAAGCACATGACAAAACTCGTGTTGCTGTGCTGGCTGTCACCATACAGAAACAATCATGCAAATGCAAACCGTACGCCACAGTTTCTATTCTATTCTATGCATGAGCGAAGTTCATTTTTTTCTTCCTATTATATTTTCATCTTTTTAATTACTTATTATTACTGCTACTTTGATTCTACGATATTTTTTAATTGTATTATTTAATTAATATTATTTTTAATATGATACATATTAATTAAAAAAATAATATTATACATATTTTTTAATATATATAAAAGAAATAAATGATTGAAATATTTAGAAAGGGAGAAAGTATTATTTTTCCATGTGACAAATATTGCATTTGGTATGCAAGACTAATTGGGGAGTTAAGGGCTTAGGTTGCTCCTCCTTTTTGGGTTAGCTAAGAAGGCCATTATAGGCTGATCTCTTGTAATAATTACACCCAACCGATAGCGACCAAGGGTGATGCTCAATTTAATTGATGTGAGTAGTTACGCGTTTCATCATCCATCATTTATTATTAGTAGTAGTAACTTTAGTATCATACGCACATTGCATCTTTTCGGTACCTATCCAACATAGTTAGGTAGTGCTGTTGCCTCACCGAATAAAATAACAATCTCATTAAACAAATTTCAATTATATATTTGCACATGATCTTACTTCACTTCTTCATTCTCTTTAAATTCATAAACAGACTCAATTAATTTCTTTTGCACATTAACACGTAAAGAGCTGTATAAAATCAATGCGGTTGAAAATCAAACATAGAAATTGTATGTTTAAATAAATAAAATACACTACCATATACACATACAAAATTATTATTTACATGAGTGTGGTACTATAAACGATGCCATTCAACATACAATTGAGGGGGATTTGGACTTGTTGAATTGAAAGTACAGTCAGAAAAAGGTTGAAAAAGTGGGTGAAATACTCCCAAAAATTAACCATGTGGACTCATATTTAGATTTAACTAAGTTAGGGATTGCATAAATATATATATTTATGCAATTAATATATTGGTGACTTTTAAATAATGATTTAAATTTTGTATTTTAAAAATGAAATTAAATTTATATTAAAATATAAATTATATAATCTTAATCAAATGATATATTAATTAAATAAATATATGCAATTGTGACAGCAAATAATCTAAATTAAGAATCTTTTTCACTATTCCCTCCTTGAAAGCTACATGTACCCATGAATTTGAATTCTTACCATCCACTTGACATTCACAAGGAAATGATAAAATTGGAGAAGAAGATGAGAACAAAAAGGTGAATAAGGCCCCCTAATCCCAACCTTTTGTAATGCTACTTTTCCTAAACTTGCATCATAAGGTTTGTGGAAAAAGGAAAAATAAAATACAATTAAAAAGTGGAAGGTGAACCAAAGCCCATGTACAACCACAACTACAACCACACTCATTTTGGCATTTCCTATTCTCCTCTTCTCTTGTTTCACCATCTTTCATTGAAAACCAACCTCAAACACTTCTAGAAACCTATCTATTTGATCTACCCTCTCTCTCTAATGAATGATAATGCACCAATAGAATAAAGAACCACAACTACCATTACCATCTCTATATTTCCCCACATGAATACCCAACTACTAAGACATTTCTTTCATTGAATTACCTATTGCAACTAACTTACCGAAATGGCTCTTTTTTTTTTTTGAGGGAAATTAAACCGACATGAATTATATTGTTTTTCATTGGTTAATTAATTATCGGTATTTAAATTTTCATGGGACTAATATAAATAAAAAATTTGATTGACACTTGTGATTAACATGCCACCTTCTTGTGATTAATTAAAATGTATCTTTAACATTTTATTTTATTTTATAAAATAAAGTGCTAGAAAGATGAGATGTTATAACTTTCTAAGATGATAATATTAAAATTAAGGTAGTTAGATCTGTTTATTTGGAGTCAATTTTCAATATAATTAACTTTAATTTCGATTCCATGGATCCGATGTTCTGTAAATGAAAATAATAATCAATTTCATTAATTTCCAATTGATTAATTACGGAGGTGCCTTACTCATTACATAACACCAGCTAGACATATTATTGCACAATTATTGAAGAAAAGAATTGGTGACTAATTTTTTAATTTCTTTTAGCAGATGAAGGTTAAACAAACAAGTCATAGAGTTTTAATATTAGAGATAATGCGTATGAGATATAAATTGTTGTTTCTCTTTTTTCTTAAAAGAGGCAAGTGATCACATCTTGTCTTTGCCTTGCCCATACTTAATTTATTCTACTTTACACCAACCTGAAGGTAACCCATAGTTAATGTCTTTTTAACCCGTTATATCATTGAAACAAAAAAACTATATAAATATATATATCATCATAGATATTAGATAGAGAGAGAGAGAGAAAAAAAAAAAGAAAAAGAAAATAGCCAACAGCCACTCTCTTTAACCTGTCTCACCAACTCACATCTAGAAGCAATTTTTGGTTCTTCCCTCTCTCTCTCTCTCTTTCTCTGTCCTCTTCTCTCTTAAGGGTCAAAGGCCCTATAAAATCATACCTCAACTCCTTCTTAGACTGGCTTTGTTCTTTAAGCAACAGAACAGAAAGCAAGTAGTGTCTGAAATATAATAAAATTAAGATGGGAAGATCACCTTGTTGTGAAAAAGCACACACAAACAAAGGAGCATGGACAAAAGAAGAAGATGATAGATTAATATCTTATATTAGAGCACATGGTGAAGGTTGTTGGCGATCTCTTCCTAAAGCAGCTGGTCTTCTCCGATGCGGCAAAAGTTGCCGTCTCCGGTGGATTAATTATCTCCGACCAGACCTTAAACGTGGTAACTTTACAGAAGAAGAAGATGAACTCATCATCAAACTTCATAGTCTCCTTGGTAACAAGTAAGCTTCAATATTAATCCAAAAATCAAAACTTTTTCATCATTCAAAAACACCCATTTTCCAAATTTAACTAAATTACTATTCTTTTTTTAGATGGTCTTTGATAGCTGGAAGATTACCGGGAAGAACAGATAATGAAATTAAGAATTATTGGAACACACACATAAGAAGAAAACTTTTGAACAGAGGAATTGACCCTGCAACTCATAGACCTATAAACGAAGTTTCAAATTCTCATTCTCATTCTCAGAATCAAGAAACTGTAACTATAGCTATTGCTGCATCTGCATCAACTACTACAATTCCTTCATCAACAACACCAAAAACAATATCTTTTGCTTCATCTATTAAACAAGAACAATATCACCATCATTATCAACATCATCATCATCATCATCATCATGAAGAGATGATTAAAGGGTCTAATTCAGTTTCAGAAAGATGTCCTGACTTGAATCTTGAGCTAACAATTAGTCCTCCACGTCAACAAGAACATGATGAAGCATTCAAAAACACAGAGAGGAATCTCTGTTTTGTTTGTAGTTTGGGATTGCAGAACAGTAAAGATTGTAGCTGTGAGAATACTAGTAGCAGTGGAAAAGCTACTACTGCTCCAGCTTATGATTTCTTGGGTTTGAAAGCTGGTGTTTGGGATTACACTGGTTTGGAAATGAAATGAAATGAAGAATTCAAATAGCTAGTGTTGGAAAAAAAGAGTATATTATTTCAAGTGAGATAATTAAATTCTTCCATTAATTTTGAAAAACTTTTTTTTTTTTTTTTTTATCTAATTTGTATAAATAATATTAGTTGTTGATGCATAAGATATATAGTAGTAGTACCAGTATAGCTAAACATTATTGGCTATTTTTTTTGCCTTGTTACTTTCATCTAAATTCTAAATTCTAATTCTTCCTCTTTCCATTTTTTTTTTCATGTTAATTTTGTTCATTTGATTAATTTATTTCTCAACAGGTAATTAATGGTAGTGATATAAGATATAAGTATATGATTATGAATTTGAATTTGATTTTGTAGTTCGTGTATGAGTTGACAAGTTTTTTATTTTTCTCTACAGGATTCAATCAATTTCCTAATGGAATGAGTAATGACAGCTCTTTTAATTATATTTAACTGCATAAAATACAATAATTTATCTGCTTCATCACATTCCAAGTCATTTGGTTATTCTTATCTTAATTGGTCAATTAATTAATTAATTAATTGATTAATATTTACATCATGAGCTTATGCTGTTAGCCAGGGTTTGGGTGTCTATTTCTTCGCAGCTTCACATGCATCTATCAAACAATTGCGCTAAGAATCTCCAACTCTAAATTCTTTTTATTTTGTTAATATTGAATATTATATATGCATTCATGTGTCACAAAATATTATAGACCATTTAGTCCTAGTGATGATCTTCATTTCCCTTTTTCTTTCGTATTGATATCTATTTTTAGATTCTTTTGGACTTTTGGAGACTTTTTGGGTTATCTTTTTTTGGAGAAAAAGAAAAAAGAAAAGGAGATGATAGGTATATTCATGTTTACACAAGTGGATAAGTGGTGAGAGGAGGAGATAAATTCTTGAGACTCAATAGCGGTATACCTAATTTATTTTTAAAATAATGTTACATATACATATCTATATGTGTAATACTTTATTCATTTCATATCATTTTAAGTTTTCATACTTACTTCCAAGTAATTATACTCAAACAATTAACCAACTTTAGTAAAGGATATATTATTGAGAAAATTCTGAGCTCGTGTTAAAATATTTATCATAAGAACAAGATGCTTAAGATAAATATGTGGTTTAGTCAAAAATTCCATTGTATATATATATTTTTTAATTTTATCTTCCTATGTTCCACTCGCTCTCAATAATAGTAAGCTCAATACATATGAAGAAACATAATATAACATTATCTAAAACGTGAAATAAAGAAGCATTGTTTGCATAGAACCACATGCATATCATTCTACCAACCTCCTAACAATTATTTATTTTGTTAGGCCTTCTTCCAACCGACTTCTTAACTTTGGCATGTATACACGAGAACCTACCTAGGTTTTGCCTTTCTTTATTTTACCTTACACATATCCATTATACACTATGCTCTTCTAAATGTGGTGGTACATTCGTGATGAACATGTCTACAACACCATATAATTATTATTTACAACTATAACGTTAGAGACATGAATTATTAGACAGGTAAAATCTAGAAGATATATTGGATCCAAAGAAATTAATTATATTAGGTACTTGGTTTCATCATATGTTATATATAATCAAACATAGGAACGGTCAAATTGTATTCACTATTACTAAGGTAGTATACAATATGTAGCATTGTAACAAAATAATGGTTTGGTATTTAAAGAATGTTTTGAAGTGGGTTTAGCTAAAGTAATGGTAGTTGGGGAAATGTCTTTTCTCTTGTCATAATTTTGGGTTCGATCAAATTGTGGTTTGCTTGGTGCGAGTATTCTTAATTTGTAGCTACATTATTGCGTGTTGACGATATATATATAAGGAAGTTTTTAATAGGTAAATGGCATAAATCACATTTAAAGTTGGGAGCAACTAAAATAAAATGGGTAGTGAATTGATCCTACCTACCATTCAAATTATATCTGCCGCATTAACTAAGGGTCATGTCGTGGGGTCAGAGAGCAATTCGATTGGATTAATAAGGATGTTTTCCCCCAACCCAATAATATTATTTACCTATCAATATTTAACAAAAGGAAAACGTTTATTTGTTACTCTAATAATATTCTGTTTACTAACTCGTATAAATAACAATTATCTATTCTACTGTGTAGGTTACCAAAAGTTTGATCCATCAAATATTTTATTTTTATGATTCTTCTTTTTTTTTCTTTGAAAATTAAAATTTAAACTAATCACATGATAGGATTAATTTGAGACAAAATAATAATAATAAAATTTATAAATTGGACTTTATAAATTGTTTTTTACCTTTATTTGTTTAACAAGTATACTTTTTAAAATTTAATTAGAATGAATATCGATATAAAAGATGCAATTATATTTTATTATATATATATTTGTAAAAATATTTTAAGAATTAATATTCATATTTTTTATATCAATAATATATATGAAGCAAATTTTATTTTTTGAATTAAAAGAATTTGAAAATTTATTAATTTTGACCCGTTTGAATTGTCTTTATTGGTTTTTATTAGTTTTGTGAGTATAAGATGTTTATTGGTTTTGAATTATATGGTTATATGTCTAATAACAGTGATTAGTTAAGTCAATCCAATCTTAATTAATTTTCTTTTTTACGCGACAAGTTTAGATTAATCAAATTTGTGATTTATTAAAGTCAAAGACGACCTCAAGTCAAAACACTTATAAATTCTCTACTAAAATTGTCTCCATATAATAAATTGAAACTTTGTGGAGAATGACTAATGAAAGAGATGGAATGAATTAGTACCACTTAGATATTTTATGATTGAGCGTGACTCATTGGTTGTAGAATTGATTTGTGAACAAAATACAATTTCGTGAATTTGGTGGACCTCTCTACAATTTCGTGAAATGTTGATACGATTCACGAAGAATTACAATTTAGGGTTCTTTCTATTCTGGGTTCGTGAAATGATAGTAAAGAACTTTCGATAAACTATTGAAATGATCTCATACAGAACCCTTTCTAAAATGATATTAAAATTTAAACTAAAGAGTTCAATCATTTGAGGGTTTAATCCATGTAAGTGATTGTGTATAAAACATCATATAAGCTTATTAACTCAACAAAACAATTCGTTTTATGATTCGATTTGGGTGTTTAAGTTTTTTTTAACAACTATAAACATGAGTGACAATCTTTCAAACTAGACTAAACTTTGTTGGTTTTTTATATCAAAGATTGTGTGATATTGTCTCATGGATATACTTGAAAATTCTTCTTGGATAAAATTAAAAAAATATTTTGAAATAGGTTTTTATAAAAATTAAGAAACTCATCTCATTTTAGATTTTATAAAATAATGAATTTAAAAAAAAACATAAAAAAATGAATAATATTATTGAATCAATAAAACAAAATGTGGATAGTAGTGGAATAAATAATAAAAAGTAAAATTTAAAAAGAAGAGAACTAATCTTAAAAAAGATCCCCAAAAGAGATTAAGTGCGTTTAGGAAAAAGTAATGTAAGACATATATATCTTAGATAACAATAAGCAGAAAGGACAGAACGGGTGGTAGCTAATTTCCAACCAGATCCCAAAAACTATGGCCTTCCCACAGGCACAGATAATGGGGAGTCACTTTTCAACCATCAACCCAACCCTCCCCTTTTTCTTTTTCAAAGGTGTTAGGTAGAGACATTAGAAGCTTCCACAAAATATACTATTTTTTTAATTTTATATTCAATCTATTTTACAATTCTCAAGCCTGGCCTCGATAAATTTTTGGTTTTGATTTTGATTTGAGGAGTACCATGGGATAGGGAGTATTTTGCAACTACCAAAATCAGTAATATGCATCTTTAATATTGTTAATATTTTATTAAATGTGAAAATCGAATTTACCATTTTTTATCACTTTATTTTTTTATTAATTAATAAAATATAATTTTAATTTTAAAAATCATTTTTAGGCCAATTTATTAGAAAATAACAGAAATTGTTTTAGACTCGTTTATTATAAAAATTATATTTTACTTTAAAAAAACTCTAAAAATAATTTTATTTGATTTTTTTTTAAAAAAAAACTTTAAAACAAGAAAAAATTATAACACATAAATAAAATAATTAAAAACAATAGTAACAAAAGACCCATAAATCTTCGTCTCACACACCCCAAGTCAACTTTAAGACAGTTACGAAATTAATTATAAATATTTGTTTTCTACTTTACTCTCCAAATTGTTAAAGTTGTACAACCTTCAACCACATCACATGCATGACTTGTATTGCAGTGGGTCCTTTGGATTCATCTCTAGATCCTCACCGCATAAAGATGACCTTGGAGATTATCAAATAACAGACAAGGGTGTCTTACATAAGCCATTGTTAGGTAGAAGTACTTTTTATCAAACACTCTTTTGAGGATATATACATGTGTGTGTACATAAATATGGATCACATAATGTTGATAGTACCTTAACCAACTTGATAAGTGGGAGCACACATGTGTACGTTTTATGGCCATGCTATGGGGTCCATTATAGGTACAGTCATCATATAGTCAAAATATCAACCTTCACTCTTACATGCGGCCAAAACTGGTCCTAACTAATTTTTTATTTTTTTATAAATAGACAAAATATTGATGGTTAATTAATTTAATATAGAGTGAGAGCTAGAATTTGTTAACAACATATATTAAACTCTAGACTTTGTTTTTTAATACTTCTTTATTGTCTCAAGTTCCTAATAATTATGTTACTAATTTCTCTAATTCATAACCTCCATTTTGCTCAATTGCATTGAAATGACAACTTGTTGCAAACAGTCTTTAGTGGATACAAAAATTTGAGATGGAATCTTAATTTTACTTTAAAAGAAAGTGTTTTAAAATTCAGTTTTTAATTATGTATTTTTTGTACCAATAGAAAGTTAAAACGTAATTCAGATCATTTTGATTGTTAAATACTTTACGATTTTTAAATTTAAGATGGAGTTTATGTTTATTAGATAAGTACTTAAGTTGTTGCTTAAAATTATGTACAACTGTTGTATGGTGTGTGAGGATCATTTGATCTTTTAATCGTTAACTTGGCACAAATAGAACTTATACCATGATTAATAAATTAATCCCTATGCTCAGTGTCAAAGAAACAATATTCATAGAAAGGTGCAATGGTGGGCCTTTGATGATATATGATCACTAATTGGGGATGCAACTATGGTCTCATAATTTCAACATCGACACAACTACGATTGATAGAATCATGGTTTGGATCATAATCTAGAGCCTGAATCTAGTATACTATGATGAGAGTCTCCTTTGGGATTTGATTTTGATGGTGGACACTTCAATGAAAATGGAGATGTACATGTTGATGGTAGGAATAGGAAGGTTTATGGGAATTTGCATAGAAGGTTTTCTTAATTATTATTTATATCATAACATTTATTATTATTTATATAATAATATAAGACATTTTAATTTATTATATGAATTTATTTAAAATATAATAAAATCTTTATGATAGTTAGTCTGTTTAATAGAATATTAAGTGTGATTTAATTGTAATATTCTATTTAATATAATGATACTATTATTAAATTGTTTGTAAGTAAGTTTTACTGTTAAATGTATTAAATAGGACAATAATAATGCATAGAGACAATTATATGAGTAGACTTATGATCACATCTTACAATATAAAATATAAATTTTCACATAAATATAAATATTAAGAATAATATTCGTATTAGATTGATTTGATACGAGAATATTACATAAAAATGTCCTTAGACACATCCAAAAAATTATGTGATTGGTAGCACATAGCGCATTCTTACAAACAATCACATAAGCAGGTACGAGTGGAGATTTTCCCCATTTTCCCCTGATGCAGGCAAAGAGATGAAACAGTTTGTATGTGTTTAAAGACTGCATTTATGCTACTTAGGTGTGACTTAGATTAGTTCCTTCAATTTATTTTTCTCTTGAGTGCAGGAAATGGGTGTTTGACAACATTAGTATCAAATCCAATATTGGAGACACAAATGTTAAGTGGCAAACTAGTGTTATGACATCTTGTTGGAAACTTTGAAATTGAGGCAAAGTTTCAGTCTATACGCCTAAATCAATATATATTTTTGAATGAATTTTTGTATGTATATATGTTTACAAAATTATAAAAAATTCATCACAAAAAATATATTCAAAATTCTATTTCTAAGTCTATTTTTTTTATGCTTTTATCTTGAATTTTTTACATTAAAAAAATGTATATTTAATTTATAACAAGTTAATTTTTTTTAAATTTTCAAAATGTTTTACATATGCTTGTAAAAAATTATTAAAAAATTTTAAAATTGAAAGATAATCAAACATATTTCTTTTTCGAGAGAGACAAACTATTTATTGACTAATTTTATAAGAATAAAAAGATATATTTTTATTTTATAATAATTAAAATTAAAAAATTGAAATTTTATAAAAATTAAAAACATATTTAATTTTTATTTTTATAGATTTCAACCGTCTTTTGAAGGAAAAATAATTGAGTTTTTTTTTCTTCAGAAACTGATATATGGGTGCATTTGTTTCAGATTTTTTCATGAAAAAATCTATTTTTTCAAGCCAAAAATCTTTTTGTAGTGGTGTTTGTTTTAGATTTTTTAAAAGTTATTTTTTGGCTAAAAATAAAAAGCTAAAAATAGTAGCTTATCGCATTTGTCTTTTGCTATAGATGAGAGAGAAAAACGAAACACAATTAAAAAACACGGAACTTAACTCATTAACCAGCGAAAATGATGCAATTACCCATACCTTATTTTGAAAATCTCAAATTGTCATCCGTTTATTTTTAATAAGTTTTTATATATCAGATTACTTCAATTCATTAGTTGCGCTTTTCTCCTCCAGTGAGCATTTTTTTCTCTTTAGACGACGTTGTTTTTTGGTTGTGTATGTTTTTTTATTAGTTTTTTAGGAGTATTCAATTACATTAATCAAATTTTAAAATGTGTCTACGATGGTCATTATAATTTAAAAAAATTATTTTTACAAAATCGTATACAAACAGATTAAAAATCATTTTTTAAGAAAAATCATTTTTATAATAATAAATAAATAGAAGTTAAAAAATATTTTTTTAAAAAATAATCTCTAAATTATTTTTATTTAAACTCAAACTACGCACTTATAACTGAATGAAAATTAATTTCTAAAAAATACCGAATTAATATTAAATACATATTATTTTGGTGAACAATTAATGACAAAGATAAATTGTGGTAAGATAAGGAAGGAACACTCCCACTAAACTCTACCAAACCGTGTATGCTATGTGGCTGTAGTTGGTAGCCGTCCAACGTAGGCACATGTGCCTTGTTGCGGCGGTGGGTCCCCTCTCAACTACCGTCATCACCCTGGGCCCCTCAACTGCTCTAGCTTTTCTCCAATATAATATATATATTTTGATTAAAATATAATTAAATTATTTTTATAAAAAGTATAAGATTTAAATAGAAATTTATTCTTTTATTTGATATTTATTTTTGTCATTTATGTTTATTTTTATTCATTTTGCTCTTTTATTTTTTATAAATTGTGTATGTTAATATTTGTTACAAACACAATAAAAGATATAGCAATATTTCATTAGAATTCCTTATACTAATTGTCAATATGTCTATTAATTGTCAATATTTATCTAATATAATTTTTTTTTTAAAATCCACTTAATCCAATTATAGACTTGTACTTTAATAAAAATGCTTACATGTTTTTAAACATATGTAAACTATTTGAAACAAAATATATTTATCAGAGATTACTGTATTTCACATATTTATTAAGATTGTACATTTAATTTTCAACCGATTC
>JBBPBP010009779.1:19944273-19958285 GCA_037974735.1 Cicer chorassanicum | reverse complement strand
ATATTTATTTAATAGTGTTATTGTATAGTTTTAAATATAACATTATTTCATTACTTATTTAATTTTGTAGTATTTTTTTTATTAATTTATAATATTTAAAATATAATAAGTTAATATTTTAAAAAAATAATATGAAATTGTTCACAATGGTAACTGTTTACAATTATAATTTTGTTATTTAAATATAATATATTATATCATATGTGCATCAAATATATGATAAAATAAAATATTGCTATCATGTGTGTATCATACACATTGTAAGAAAATATTTATTCTATCACTATATTATCATACCTTTATATAATTTTATATCATATTATTTATCTATATTATTATGTGTATCAAATGGACCTTAAAGTATTCACCTATATACTCCCTCAAATCCTATATGTAAATTGCGTATCATGTCTGATTGTTGGAAATAAAAGAAATTGGATAATTCTCGATTTGGCCTCTTGATCGAGAAAAGAGAGATTTTTAAAAGTTTTATTACGGACATTTCAAATTTGACATTTACTCAAATCTATTAGAGCTCAAATTTATCCAAAACACTTTTAAAAATTCAATTTTTTAGATATTCAAATAACTCTCTCACTCTCGCAAAATTAGTGATTCTAAATTTGAATTTATCAATAGTAAACTCGCTTTTTAGTATTTCAAAATTTTGACAAATACAAATTTAAATTAGCCAAAATCTATTTTTGTTTGAACTGATAAAAAGTTTGAATTTTTCAGAAGTGTTGAAAAATTATCCTCCGAAAAATTTGTGTAAAATGATTTTAAATTTTATTTATTACGATGAATGTTAGTTTGTGTAGTTAGAGGATTTTAGGGGTATGAGTACGAAATTGAGGGGGTAAGAGATAAATTAATCGAAATTTCATATCGCTCAGCTTGTGCCATTTTGTTTTGTCAAAAGAAAAAACCTTGTGCCATTTTTCTAGATCCATTTTTTTGTCAAGTGAAACAAAAGCTTGTGCCGTTATTTAAGGTAGATTAGAAAAAATAAAAAGTAAACAACCTAATTGTTTTCGGATCCAATATATGTTGGGCCTGACACAGAATGTAGATCATAAAAAGGGGTATTTTATTTAGAAAGGATGCTAATTCCAAAAATAAGGGAATTTATCGGAAGCTTTAATCTAATAGCTGAGATCTGAGACGAATTTGAAATTGAGACTTTTTTTAATATAATAATAACATTTTAGTAAATTTTATATATTTTATTTAAATTTTATTTTTAAACTTTTTGAGATGTAAAATCATTTAATAAATTATTATAATTGATTTTGTTTAATATTTTTTTCTTTTAATATTTAATAATTATTTTTTAATCGATAATAAAATTAATCTATTTAATCTTTTTGGAGACATTGGTTACCTAAATAAGATTTTATTAATTTTAAAAAATTTCTTTTAATTTAAATAATAATTACACGAATCGTTAACATTATTCTATAAATAATATATGCATTTGTATAAGAATTGGTGTATCATTTTTTACTTATTTTATTTTTCTTAAAATTTTAATTCCATAAATAAATCAACGAGAATTCTAAATTTTTGGAGTTAATATTTCTCTAGAAATAAAAAGAAAATTTTGAAACCCTCGACGGATAGCCTACTCCTACGACCGACCGGTCTTGTTGGATAGTGGGAAGTTTAAATCTGACAGTAAAAAATGAAATAAATAATACTACAAATTCTAATATAATAGTATTTTTCATACATTGTAAATAAACATTGAAAATATAGATGAACAATCCCTTTATTTATAATAAATGAAAAACTAAATGACCAAAACAAATTGGATCTAAAAATGCTATATATGATTTTAACGGGTTCATGGCAGCTGCCAAAACATGGTGGAAAATTTTAACCCACACCCAACAATCAATATTTCTACCTCCATATTTTCCTCAAACCATCCATTTTTCTTCTTTTTAAATAAAAAAAAAAAAAAAAACATTATCTATCCTAATTATTGAGATTAACTTTCAATTTCAACTACTCCCTTCATTTTATAATAAATGTCGTTTAAATTTTTTTACATATATTAAAAATGTAATAATTAAAAAAAAAATTCAATTTATCAAATTATCTATCTTAATGTTAAAGTGACATGTCTATAAATAGAGTTGATTTTTTCTCTTTCCTTTCTTCTATTTCATGTCTTAGATTCAATTTAAAATCTAACTTAATCTCTTTTTCTTCTCCATTTCCTCTCTCCGTGTCTTTTTTTTCCGTCTTCCTACTTCTTTTTCATTGCTCCTATGTATACAATTAACCTTAACCATTTTTATCTTTAGATAAAAAAAAATCTTGCTCCCCCTTCACACCACCATAATAGTCATAAAATCTTCGCTAGAATATATTTCCTCCTTTCATATTATGATTGTTGGTGCTTCTTTGTTTTCTTTATTGTTGGGATCATTGTCGCAAACGTGAAATACATGAACAAATATAAGAAAAAGAAAACAAATGTGATAATGGCCGGTGAAACAAAGCAAAAAATATCAGTTGTTTCTCTTTATTCTTTTGTTTTCGATGTGATTTTGTTTGATTTCTGATTGACTTTGCTATTGACAAATTTGTTTCTAATTTATTTTGTTTCAGTGATTGTGTTCGTCGTATTTTTCTGTCATTATTTGTTATGGAACAAAATTACTCTTATTGGAGTTATGTGATGAAATAAAATTTAATTGGAAAAGATATGTGGGGTTATGTTGATGGAACTTTTGTTAAGCATGCAGATAAAAAGGATGAAGCTAAATATACAAAAGATTTGAAAACATGGAATGTTAGTAATTCAAAAATCATTACTTGGATTAATAATTCTTATGAGTTGTGTATAAGTGTGTAACTAGTGTCGACACCTAATTTTGTCTGCTTTTTCTTATAATTTTCATTTAATTTTTCGTATGATATTTGCTTGTTAATAAAAAGAGATATATGTTAGCCTTTTTATATATTTTTATTTATTAATTTTTTTGGGTTTAATAATAACATAGTAATAAAAAAATCAAAACTTTTTATTTTTATTTAATAGAAAATAAAACGAAATTAAATATAAAATTAATAAATATGATATTTTTTGAATTGATTGATTTATATTTAATATGATTTTTGGAATTTGAGGAAAATTTTTAAAAGAAAAAGTAAAACTTTAAGAATTCAACTTAATTACTCATAATGATAGACATTTATTTCTAAAAATTACGTAACCTAATTTGTTAATATAAATAAGAGTGTCATAAGACTCTAAAAGAGGACGAAAAAGGGAGGGAGGAAAAAATATTAAGAAAATATCGACTAGTTTTAGGTTCTTGAATCCGTCCACTAGAGAGCCACTACTAGTTCTTTGTTGCGCTATTCTTACACAACATTCTCTATAATCACCCATTTCAAAAAAGGAAAAGAAAATTAGAGAAGTATTTGAATCTACTCTTCAGTGAACACCGTTAATTATCCGTCGCAACATTCTTACACAATATTCTATAACTACCTACTTCAACTCGCACTAAAAAATAGGAAAAAGAAGAAAAACATTGTCTAAGGGAGACAACTATAGTTCATGAATTTGGTATGATATTTTTTCTATTAAATTTTGATATTTTCTGTGTATCACGATTTATCATGATACAATTCTAATCGTCGATTTTAATTTTTATACAAAACATGCACCTCTTAAATTGATGCACCTTGTAAAAATAAAATTTATTTTTAGAAAAATAAATATATTTATTTATTTTATTATCCTATTATATGATAATCATTTTTCTTTCTCATTTATATTTAGCAACCCGTTTTTTTAATAATAAATAAAATTGAGTAATAATAAAATTAATTAACCCACAAATATTTTCAACCAAGAATTACGTGTGTTTTGATTTCACTATTGCACCTGGAGATACGTAGAAGCAAGGTCTTCCCATTGTCAAACCAAATTAATAAAAATTATTTTTCCTTCTTTTTATTGTTCTTTTTGGGGTCAAATAAAGAATTAAATAAATAAAAGTTTTTTTATACAATTAATTATAGGTAATCGTTTTAACGGACAATGTAGGGTAGTAATACTTTCCCTACTCCTAATCGACTCCCAAATCTGAATTTTTGGTTCAAAATCATCATTTTAGGTTTTATCCAATTTTTCCTTTAATAAAATAAAATTGGTGGCGAGTCATTTTTTCGCAGACAAATTGGATGCGACAACTAGCAAATATGATACTTCTAACGAGATTTGGGATCACTTGAAACGTGTGTATGTTCAGTATAACTTTGCAAAACAATATCAGTTGGAAAGTGATATTTGAAGTAGCAATGTCAATAACAAGAAAGGGGGTTTGAATTGTGATCCTTTTAAAATTTTGATTCTTGTGCTTAATTTAAATTAACTCAAGAATGATCTTGGTTTGATAAACAATAAAAGCAGAACGTTCTTCATTAGTAATATAACAATAAAAACTTCACAATGTGATCAATGCTAAGTGAGTGATAAATAAATGGAGATAAGAGAAAAAGAATTCACACAATATATCATGGTTCACCCAAAGTGGGTTACGTCCAGTCCTCACAACCGTGATATTTTCACTATGTGCTTCAGAACCAAGAATGTTCTCCTTCACACCTTGATCAATTACAATCTTCACCTTTCAACCTAGAAATGATTTTTACAATCACCTTTCAGCCTTGAAAGGATTTTTACAAACACACTCAATCTAACATAAAAGATAGACTTGAGTTACAAATGATGTGTATGATACAAGTGTTTGGGATCTTGAAACTTCTCAACACTTGTTTGAGATAAATGAAAGACAAACTCAGTAAATAATGATCCACAAATAAAGTGAAGAGAGCTGAAGTTTGCTTGAAAAGTTTTTTACTTGTTCTTACTTGAACAAGTGTTGGTAGATTTGTAAATTGAACTCTTGCTCTCATCTTCCAATTAATCTTCAATTTATAGATGATAAAAGGCTTTGAATATTCAGTTTAAATTGAATATAGTCGTTGGACACACTTCCCAAGTGTTAGATATATTTTAAAGCAATTAAGCATGTGTTTATATTGCTTTTGGGTTTGATGGAAAACGTGAATGAGTGAATGAATGCGCTGTGAAATGTCAGTTTGGTACTGTTTCTAGTCAGAATTATGCAAAGCTTTCTACAGAATATTGTAAGTACAATGTACTTGTGTCCTTGTTCACAACTCATCAATTTGAAGATCAATCTTGAGGTTGTTTTCCTCATTTGGGCATTTAGCTCGAGTTTTGGGCTTCACCATTGATTTGAGCAGTCTTGATACTCTTTAATATGTGGTTTGGACTTTGGAAAATTATCCATTTTAATTCTGTCTTTAAAAGAGAATAACTAGAATGTTCTTTTGCAAAACCAAAACGTTCTTGGTTTTGTGTTGTATGGAAAACGTGGATGAGTGATTTAGTAGCTGTCTAGTGTTAGTCATTTGTCTCAGAAACATGACGTGCTTTCTACAAAAAAAGGTACATCAGCAGTTTCTTTGTTGTCATATGGCTGTCCTTGCCCATAGCTCATCAATTTGGACATTGATCTTGATGTTTGTTCTTGATATTTTGTTTTGCCTTAGTTAATCCTCTTTGATCGAATCTATCCAAAACGATCTTGTGTAGATTATTAAATTCCTTTTTAATGAATACTGTGTTGAGGAAAAAATCTTCTTGATGTATGTTTTAATGACAACAAACCTTATGAAATAAATGATTAAGTTTTATGAATGGTGATCTACTGATGATTGCACTTGAATTTTATTTAAGGAACATGAATTGCATAAGTGAACAAGTAAGAAGCCATTCATTTCATCAAAATGCATAAAAAAATTGATGGCAAGATCATATTAAAGAGGAAGCAAAAATATACAAACAGAACGAAGGACGTTCTTGACAAAAGTTTGAAAAACGAAGAACGTTCTCCACTGTTCTAAAACAACAAGAATGATCATATCCTCTTTACAATTGTGTTTCCAGTATTCCACTAGGAATATACAGAGCTCATATCAGCAAAAGAATCACTCCAAAAGACAGAGGGAAAACACTATAAATCATGAAAAAAACCAAGCAATATCATTCTCTAAATTTAAGCAACAATCAAGAACGATCTTGAGTGGATACTTCAGCATATCTTGAAGAACGTTCTTGTTTTCACAACTTTAACCCAAGAACATTCTGGTTTACAAAGAACAAAATCTGTTGTAATTTAAGATCGATCTGGGCTACGAAAGTACATCTATCTACACTACAAATCATTAGTGTTCATTACAGAGGAATTTAATAATCTACACAAGATCGTTTTGGATAGATTCGTTCAAAGAAGATCAACAAAGGCAAAGCAAAACATCAAGATCAATCTCCAAATTGATGAGCTATGAGAAAGGACAACCATGACAGCAAGGACACTGATGCTGCACTTTTTTGTAGAAAACACATAATGTTTCTGAGACAAAGGACGGACACATAACATCTGTCAAAATCCAGTACTAATACAAGACAGAAACGAAGAATGTTCTTGTTTTACAAAAGAACATTCTGGTTATTCTCTTTTAAAGGAAAAATTAAAACAGATAATTTTCCACAGTCTAAACCACATATTAAAGAGTATCAAGACTGATCAAATCAATGGTGAAACCCAGAACTCAAGTTGAATGCCCAAATGAGGAAAACTCAATATTGATCTCCAAATTAATGAGTTGTGAGCAATGACACAAGTACATTGTACTTACAATATTCTGCAGAAAGTTCTGCATAAATTTGACTCAAAACAGTGTCAACTAACATGTGACAACTCATTCACTCACTCATTCACATTTTCCATGAGAACCAAAAGCAAGAATGTTCTTCGTTTGCAAAGAACGTTGTGGACAACAATATAAACACATGTTTAATTGCTTTAAAATATATCTAACACTTGGGAAGTGTGTCCAACGACTATATTCATTTTAAAATTGTTAATTTATTCACAAAGATGCATTTCATTAAACGTTTTCGTTTTTTAGTTGACAAACTCTCGATGTTTCATGTTAATGCATCGTGAGTTTGAGGGAGATATTAAATAATATTATTATATATTAGTAGTAAGGGTATGTTAGACTTTTCTATTAGCTTGTATATTTGCATATTGTAATCCTATCACATTTAAGTTCGGTTCATTTGATATGAAACACTAGCCAAGGGTTCCTTCTCTTCTCGCTTTCTCTTCTTCCTCTTCTATGTTTATGTTAGATTATCATTGTTAACAAAGTTGAGCTCCGAAAATGCTCTTCTTGCGTTGTTGAAACTTGACAAAGAACAATGAATGTATTTTGTCCTGCCTTTAAATTGTACATTGGATAGGATAATGCTCGCGAACAACCAAAACGTGTCAACGTCGACCTCACATGATCACGGTGTGGTGCATTCAATTGATTACTTAATTTTTAGAGGCTAATAATTAAGTAGAAATGATCGATATAGCTTGCTGAAAGATTTAATTATCACTATGAATTGGATGCGAACGTCATCTTTGGTGATGACTAGCACCAACCATTTACAATGTACAAAATTATCACTAATCATTGTAAAAAGAAACCATTGTAAATATGAACTCGGTAAACTAAAAAGAAACATTATGCAATAATCATTGTAAAAAGAGAGCATTGTTTACCTTTTTAACATTTTGGGTAATTTTGAAGTTTTAGTCGACAATATAAGGTAGACCCTACCTCGATAATAATTTGTTGGTGCGTAGTTGGCCCCATGCAGTAGCACGATTACAGTCTAGAAGTTTGTTTGCTTCCTCATAACATTAGCCACGCGTTCATAAAGATACTACTAAGGTCCAAACAACCACTCGTTGCAACCTCAAATTACCCAATAATCGACTAAGATTAAATCTTTCATATCAAATCTAAGTACATTTCTATTTCTAACTACCACTGGAAACGTGTTTTACGTTGGTTGCACAATGCACACTGATATTATATACAACTTTTTTCTATAAATTATCCATTCATTTTCAGCAATATAACATTCCTCACATTCACCTTAATTATTTTCTTCTACTTTCTCACTCACTTGTACTCACACTATTCAGCTAACTATGTTGCCAAGAAGTAGAACCCTTCCTAGCAGAACCCACCAAGGAGTTGTAAGACCAAATTAATTAACCAATATTTTAATACAATGCTTTTTTTCTTTCTGTCTTAACGATTACTATATTCAATTGTTTTAACAGATTGAAGAGAGGCATGATATCAGACGCTACTTAGAAGTGGAAGCACAGCACAAAATCCAAAAGGAGGAGACTGAGGCAATTACCATTCAGCCCAATTATTCCAAGTGTTTTGATGATGATGGTCGCCTCAAGAGAACAGGTTCAATTTAATACCTTTTAAACTATCACTGCTTATTTACAAATTCTGCTAAATCACACTGCTTAACAAAATAGGATGTTCAAATAAAAATAAAAATTTTCTCTTGAAGTAGTGCCTATTCCCAATTGATTTTACCTCAAAACTTCATTTGAGTAGAAATGATTTTTTTTTTTTGTTTAAAACAAAATTAAACAAAAAAGTATACTCATATTCATATTGGTCCTCTTAAATAAAAAATTAACTTAGTTGGTCTGAACTCAGATGTCCAATGGATAATAGATAGAAAGCTTAGGGGGTTCATTTGAGTAGAAATGATAAAAAGTAAATTTAATGTTAAGTTGAAAATTTCAGACAAAATTTCATTTCAAACGTTAATTTCAACCAAAATAATTTAATTAGATCAAGTTGATTTAAAAAACACAATTCCACTGAATCCTCAACCAGGCTGCATTGCAGGAACATTTTAAGCAAGTGATATTTAAAGAATCAATTGTTGCATTGCAGGAACATTTTGGACAGCAACTGCTCATATCATAACTGCTGTGATAGGTTCTGGAGTCCTTTCCCTGGCATGGGCAATTGCTCAACTTGGTTGGGCTGTTGGACCTGTTGTCATGTTTCTCTTCGCCGTCGTTAATCTCTACACTTCCAGTTTACTAACACAGTGTTACAGGACAGATGACTCTGTTACTGGACAGAGAAATTACACCTACATGGATGCAGTAAAGTCCATCTTAGGTAACAAGATCAATAACATGCAATGTAGTCATGTTTGCTGTTATATATATATGATGAAATTTGATCATGTTATTCTTTTTTGAGTTTCAGGAGGAAAAAAGGTCAAAATTTGTGGTGTGATTCAATATATGAATCTCTTTGGAGTTGCAATTGGATACACCATTGCTGCCTCAGTTAGTATGATGTGAGTAGTTAAAACATAACTGCCATTAATTACTCATTCTTGTTAAGTAAAATGAAGTAACTTGTTAATATTTCAACTTTTAATCTTTGTGCCTGTTTCTTAAGGGCCATAAAAAGGTCAAATTGTTATCATGAGAGTCATGGAAAAGATCCATGTCATATGTCAAGCAATGGCTACATGATAACATTTGGTGTAGCAGAAGTGTTACTTTCTCAAATCCCAGACTTTGATCAAGTATGGTGGCTATCCATAGTTGCAGCTATTATGTCCTTCACTTATTCTGCAGTTGGATTGGGTCTAGGTGTGGCCAAAGTAGCAGGTACAAGCATATTTTTATTATAATTGTATTATACTATTATATATATAAAGCATTAAACAATTATTAACTTTTTCAAGCAACTTCTAACTCTTCATTTTTCATCTTGCAGAAAATAGAAGTTTTAAAGGAAGTTTGATGGGAATTAGCATTGGCACAGTGACACAAGCTGGAACAGTCACAGGCACAAACAAAATATGGAGGAGTTTACAAGCTCTTGGGGCAATGGCTTTTGCATACTCCTTTTCCGTTATCCTCATTGAAATTCAGGTATTTCAGATAATGCACATCATGATAATATGCACATTTCTTTGTAAAATGGACATTATTACATAGGAAAACATGTTTGTTTTGTTGCACAGGACACCATAAAATCACCTCCTTCTGAGCACAAGACCATGAAAAAGGCCACTATGTTGAGCATCATGATTACTACAGTGTTCTATATACTCTGTGGTAGCATGGGTTATGCAGCCTTTGGAGATCATGTACCTGGAAATCTCTTGACTGGTTTTGGATTCTATAACCCTTATTGGCTTCTTGACATTGCCAACTTTGCAATTGTTGTGCATCTAATTGGAGCATACCAAGTATTATATCTTATGACTTTTAAGTGATATGTGTCAGTGTCAAACGACACGACACGACACTGACACAGTAACACATGTAGTTACATTCAATCACTAATGTAGAAGTAGAAACTAATTTAATTGTCTATTATATGGTGTTTAGGTATTTTCCCAGCCCTTATTTGCATTTGTTGAGAAGTGGAGTGCACGTAAATGGCCAAAGAATAATTTTGTCACTGCAGAATATGAAATAGCCATTCCATGCATTGGGGTGTACAAACTCAACTTTTTCCGCTTAATATGGAGGACTATTTTTGTGTTATTGACAACCATCATAGCCATGCTATTGCCATTTTTCAATGATGTGGTTGGAATACTTGGAGCTTTTGGGTTCTGGCCTTTAACAGTTTATTTCCCAATTGACATGTACATTTCACAAAAAAAGATTGGAAGATGGACTAATAAGTGGATTGGACTTCAGATGCTTAGTGTATGTTGTCTCATCATTTCACTATTAGCTGCTGTTGGATCCATTGCTGGGGTGGTTTTAGATCTCAAGACTTACAAGCCATTCAAAACTAGTTATTGATTGAAAAAGAAAACTATTGTATCATTAGTAAATGATAAGCTTGTTTGTGAAAAAATGCTTAATGCAGTGCCTTTAGGTGTTAGAACAGAAGTATTTTAGAATGAAAATTGTAGTTTGACATAACTCATATTTGGATGTATTATGTATACATTTCGATGTGCAAGTACCACTTTGAAGTTACAACGAATAATTTCTATGCCTATGAGATTGACTATTGTACTTCTTGCAATTTTATATTTTTAGTCATATTACTATGCTTCCCCTTGCTTACTAGTACGTTCATCAAGGTTTGAATTTGTTAGATCTCAGTTAATTTTGAAGACAATTAAATGGAATTAACAATTGCAAATTCTCACAACTCTATTAAGTTTCTCACAGTAGACTAGTGAAAAAAAATCACTAGGTATTTAGAACTGTTAAACAACCTTATCTACAAACATGTTGTAGAATCTTATAATTTGGACTAGTGGAAATGTAATAAACGCAATCCCTTTTTCCGTAACATCTATAATTAACTATAATTACAGATGATGAAAGACCAATTAAAAAAAAAAAACTCATGAGCTAATAAACTTTTACAACTTGTGTGCGTGTATAAGGGGTTGAGGATAAGCTCATTCTGTTGTTGCTATGACTAGTTATTTCTTAGCCTTCAACTGAGAAGAGCTTGCTTGAGCAGCAGCTTTAGCTAGTGTTGTTGGTTTGATCACACTCTTTGGGTTGAGTGCCTTCCTAAGTTTGAACACAGTCCAAGCTGTTCCAATTGCATGCCCTGCAGCATCAAGCCCTTCATTTGTAACCTCAGCAGCTTGCTCTCCATATCTAATATGACAATAAAAAGAAGACAAAAAAACAAGTCAATTATAATATTAATTAAGGAAATGCTAAGCCTAAGAGATAAAAAGGAAATATTTTTGAAAGTTGAATTGATATCTTAATAAGTAATGTTTTGTACGTAAATTTTAATGTTTCCTTTTTTTATTGCTTTGTTAGAAGGACCCTATTAACTATAATGTTGGTGATTAGAATAATAGAACAGAGGAGTAAATTAAAGAGAATTAATTAACTTACTTATGTGAAACAAGTCCAGTAGTAACAACTGATGAAGTGGACATAACATTCCTTCCAGCTACTTCTACAGCATCACACACCTTATCTGCACAAACAGCCAAAGAATAAGAAAAATAAAAATAAACCAATACTTAAACATAATAGGCAGAACAATAAATAAACAAATAGTAATAAAGTTAAAGATATAATTAACTTACTGAATCCATCAAGGGAAGCAAGTAAAATTTCTCCAGGAAAAAGGCTAAAGAACTTCTTTCCCGGTTTTGAATTCACCACCGAACTAGTGATGAATCCAGACACGTTGACAACCCCAGTGAGGACACCAATGGCCACTTTCTCTGACATCTTCGTCAACTTCTTAACCCTGAAAAAAAAAACTCTCACAATCATGGTCGTTTCAAATGATACGAAAAACACAAGAAAGAGAAGTTTCAAATTTGGAACCTTTTCATACTCTCCAAAGCATGTGGACTAATTTGTGATTTGGAACCAGGCTGCAACCTCTTCTTCATGAAATCATTCCCCCATTTCAATCTATCAACAGTAACATCACCACACCACAGAATTCCCCTGACAACTTGTCCTGACCCAGCAGCAATCCATCTTGCAAATCTTCCACTATAATCTTCCACGTTTGGTGCCAACGTTGTCCAATAAGCAGCAGCAGAACTTTCATCCACATCATTCCTTTTCTCCTCCAAAACCTCCCACCCTTTTACACCCTTCACCTTCTCAACCGAAAAAAAACTATACTTTTCAAGAATCTTATCAAGTTCCTTCAAAATAAAAACACTCTCTTTCCCTTCTGTTGCCACCGTCATTCCGTAGTTCAAAACCTCCACCTCATTCTCTGTTTTACTCTGTGGAATTTGAAGTGTGAAAAAGTAATGCGAATCGTCGAGTTTTACTGTTGAAACGTCTTTGGCTAACGGCCATTGGATTTGATCGCTTATGCGAGCGATAACTGCTACGACGTTGTTGTCTTCCTTGAGGCTTACTATGGTTAAGTCGCCGGAAGCTAGGTGGACGCTTGAATCTTTTTCTATGAGATGGAGAATCACGTTGGGGACGGTTACCAGAACGTGTTGTGATGGATGTGCAGTGTTTGGATACATGGATAAAGAAGAAGAATTTGCTTCAGGATCGGTGGAATCGAGTTGTGGGTAGAATGAACTTTTTTGAGACATTATGAGTAGGTACAGTGTTGTTGTGAAGTGAGGAAGTGAGAAAGAGAAAGATAAGATCAAGAACATTTATTTGTGTATATATATACTTAGGACGAAACCGACATGTTGAAGAAAAGAAAACACGTGGCGGTGGAGATTACGTGTAATAACCGGGTATTACGGTTACTTTCTCTTTAAGAAATTGATTCATGTCGATGATAGAAGGGACTCAGAATCACCCACCAATTCCCGCGTTTTTTAATTAAACTGTCATAAAAGGCCCAACAGGCCCATACATTCAGCCCATGAGTTGGATCATTCTTCATTAAGGCCTAGAATCCATTAAACACAAAAAAAGAAATACAGAGGATTGATGAGCAAAATATGTTTCAGTCATGGCTTACTGTGTAGATTGTTGAGCTCTTATTCTTTGTTGCTATTTTGATAATATAGTGCCATTACACTTTGAAAAATAAATTGGCAATACAATCAAATACTGCTGGTTAAACTAAGAAGGGATTTGAAAAATACGTAAATCTAGATTAAAATACGCTACATTTTTTTAATCATATCACTAATAGGAAATATTTACGGGAGTCTTATCTACAAACCACATATTTTTATCCATAAAATTTAGAATTACATTGTAATTGAGTATGGCGAATAAAAATATGCATATTATTAAAATTAAAAAAATATATATATAAATTAGGTTAATTGTCTTTTTTTTCTTTGTCAATCAATTTTTTATTTTAGCTAGAGAAAATGCATAAACTATTTTTGTGTAGAAGATTTCTATTCGGCTACACTGTCTTTTCTTTTGCAAATGTTTATGTGGCCGATCTATCGTAATTTTTTCGAAACTTAAAAAAATCAAAATACTATTTTTTTTATAGATTTCATGACCTCATAAAAAACCATTAGCAAATTATGATAATGATGATTGTTATGTAGTGATAGATCAAAAACTAGTTATCTTACTTAGCTTATCTCATGA
>JBBPBP010009779.1:19932994-19943826 GCA_037974735.1 Cicer chorassanicum | reverse complement strand
TAATTAAATATTTTTAATTTTTTTGTGCTTCTACGTATAGTAGTAATATAATTGTTATTTTATTCAATCTTAATCTGCTATATATGGTAGTTAGAAATTTTTCTTAGTACTTCCATATGTAGTTAAGTTTTGTTAATCAAATTCAGCATTTAAAGATTTAATATTGAGATTATTTATAATATATTGAAGTGAATATCATTGAAACATCGCAAGATTTTTATGTTAGTTTAAAGTAGACAAAAAAAAAAAATATCAACAAAAATTATGTACCTAAGATCAGAAGAAAAATACAAATATACCATATATTAACTATATAATAATTATCCGCACTTTCATTTTTCTTTAATTATTTATTTCCTTTTTGAATTATTATTTTCAACATATAGACTGAAATGTGTGTCATATCCAAAGTTTGTATAGCCGACATCATATTTGGGTCGACGGGACCGGAAGTTGATGGATATGATTTGGACACCCATGTAAGTATGGCCAATGAAAATTGAGAGGTACAGAGAAAGAGGTGTAGTAGACCTACAAGAAGGATGAAGTCTTTTTATGTCTCAAAAATATAATTCCCATGTCATTATTATAAGAAGAAACAATAACATTAAATCTTAGTTATTTTTATTAAAAAAAAGTTAATTTAAGTTTTTTAACTCATTTAATACTAATATTTTTAATATCTCTTATTATGATAAAAATATTTATGTTAGTAGTTGAGTGTTTGTTATTAGAAGAGACAATTTAGATTATATTTTATGTTAAATCTATAAAATTAAGTACATTTAATTAATGCTCTTAATAACCATGAAGTTAATTAATTTTACTAATAATAATAACATAAGAGATTATATGTTAAAGGAAAATTGAAGCGTCAAACACAAACTTTGCATAAACTTAAAAGATGGAATAATATATTTGTTTAAGTTAAAGACTCATCTGAACCGTACTGTAGATTTCATCCTTGAATTTGGCCAAGTCTACAGGGTTTTGTTGCCTTATCAATTTATGATACTAAAGGCATTCTTTAATAGTAAGAGTACCATTTACTCCTTGTATCACGTTCCCACCTATCTTTATCACTTTGCCGCTTAAAAACAATGTATGAATATGATGATTATATTTATGGAAATAACTTACATGTATTTTTTAGGTGTTTTTTTGTATGAATTTTAATATAAAATATATTTTTTTGTAGTTATAATAAATTTTGAGAAAATTATAAATTTAATAAAATTATTATTAATTAAGTTAAAAATCATACGAAAAATAATTAAATAAATTCACCTAAAATTTATCCTATATTTTATAACTTTTAATTTAGTTTAAACAGCGTACAAAATATATTATATATTTTTTCTTATATTTGATTGCATTTCCTTGATCTATTTGTTTATCTTTTCTAGTTATCAAATAATGCAGATATGTTGACTTCTTCAAATTTATTAAACTTAACAAAGTTGACTTTAAATCAGAGTGTTGACTCTAACAGATACTTCATTCAAAGCTCTCTGCTTTGGTCTTAAGTTAGTGGATCAACGAAGGTCTTGACTCTTAATTAACTTGAGTCATAGGTAGATGATAATTGTAGTGTTCTTTTCCTTTGTGATCAAAGGATCAATTATTGATTTATATTTCTTTTGTCTTTAATGTTTTGATTTGGACTGTATATTATCCAACATTTGTTGCAATACTTCTTATTGCTATATTAGGACTTACTACTCTGGAATGAAATATATAAAAAAATGGTAACTGAAAGTTGATGTATCCGGTCTTAATTTTTAACCAAATACATCAATTTTTCAGCTATCATTTTTGCTTATTCTATTTCGCAGGAAGTACCCTATTAATAAACATAATTACTTATTTATTAGGTAATAATATTCTTTGTGTTGAAAACACTTATATTACCTATAATTTATGCTACATTAAAATAAATAATTATTAATATATTTTTCTTCTAACTTAATTGACACACTTAACAAACAAATATAGTTAGAAAATAACTATTTTTATTTATTTATTTTGTTATCGTCAACATATTAATCTCTAAACTAACATTTCTGACTCTCGGAGCATAATCCACACCATGACCACATAATATGGTTGCAAAAATATCTAAAGTTACACGCAACTACGGATCCATGTATACAAATGATGGGGCAATTGCCTCGTAAGGCAAAACAATTGCCTTTACTTACCTTTGTATTGCCTAGATAACAAATACATCTTGCTTTAATTATATGAAAGTACCTCTGTATTCCCTAGATCATAAATATATCTTGCTTTAATTATATGACCCGCTTATTTGTATAAGTGCTGGGATGAATGCTTCAAAATTAAATTATTAAATACGTATATTTTAACTTTAAAATTAAATTGTAGTTTTGATATTGTTTTTTTATCGAGTTGTGAGTGGATAAATATTTTCTTAAGAATATTTGGTATTTAAGTAACTTCATACACTTTAGTTTAAAAAAAGTAACTTTATACAATTGTTTGAAAATGAGTGAATCAAATTATTTATATTTAGTTGAGAGTGTGTGGGAAAATGTTATAAAATTCTTTGAAAATGTACATTAATGTTGAAATATTTGATTTAAGAAATTATACATCAACAAACCATACAGAAATTTTGTAGATTATTTCATACTTCAAACAATCTGGCCTATTTTATTTGTCACATGGAATTTTTTTGAATCCGCCGCTGGGTGCACGGTGTGCCCTTTTAAGTCGTTCCCTATGTTGATTTCCTTCCTAGCATAGGAGATTCAGTCCTCGCTCAAACGGGGGAATTTGTAAGCCCTTCAGCGACTTCCCCCTATATGTGGTGTGCTATGTTGTATGGACCATGTATATTTGTACAATACACATCCTTTCAACGTCAAGCCTAGAAAGCAAATTAATTTATCAAAAATATATATTACTCCTTATATAATGAAATATAAGAAGAAAAAACTACATTCATTCCAAAGGAATACATCTAAAGATGCAAATAAGAGATCGCCATTGTGGATATTAATAACCTCTACATTTTCCGTACTAAGGAACTAAATGAAATCCACATCATTATACATATTACCTTCACTCGACTTCCCTACCATAGTTAATGTTCTCTTTAAAATTTTGTAATAACTAATAACAATTAATGTACTATGTTTCTTTTTACTAATTGTATCGGGATGGACCTAAGAAGGCTAAGATAGGTTACCAACATAGTGTCAGTACACTTCCCCCTTCATTTGAGCAAGAATGCATTTGGAGACGAAGGAATTGTCACCAACAAAATGAGCAATTCTATTTTCATGGTGTGTTGCGAGTTTGATTAATTTAATAACTCTTAAATGTTGTCGTCATGATCCACCAATGAGGAGCTTGTTGAATTACTCACCCGAAAAACCATCATATTGCATAATGTTGGTACAAGAACAACTTATCTATAGATTGCAAGAAGTATTATACAAGAAAAAAAAAAATGAGGTCAAGATAAAATTGAATAACAGTCTAAAATAAAAATCACATATCATAACTTATCCTATAACAAATCATAACTTATCCTATAATTGTTTATGGTCTATAACTAGACGCTTATTCGTCTGTCTAGAAATAGTACAAGTTGAAGTAAACTCAATAAAAACGGTTTTGAAAAAAATACAACAAAGCATTGTTACACAACTCCAACCTAGCCAAGTTACCCAACCCTGTCATTTGAACCAAGTCAAGTCATTCCAAACGGTCCTAAGTTTAAAACAAAGAAAATAAAGAAAAAATAAAGAAAAAGCATATTTGTGTAGTCTAGTTACTCCACGTGGCAACTCAAAGAGGCGCCACTGACACATGACGTGGCGAGTGGCATCGATCAAAACGACGTGATCGAACTTCTCTATAACGGTTCTATTTGAGTAACGACAATGGGGCTCCGAACCACATGTTTACCATCCGTCCACGAAAGTGACCCGAAAATCGCCCCGGAAGGACCCATTTTCAGATTTCGGGTATCCGCCGTAACTGTCACCACATAACTCCTCTTCTTCACATCCTCAGAGAACACAAGTCTTGACGGCCTCACCGTCACCGTTACCCCCTTCATCTGCGACTCAACACTCACACGGTAAACCGAGTTAACCGCCCCCACGTTAGTCACCGTCCTTATAAACGTCTTCGTAGCCAACCTCCTTGACGCCACCGGAAACATAGCCACAAACGACGGGTAATTCAGATTCTCCGGCAAAGGCTTCCTCGCTGGACAATTCACCGGCGCACGAGTAATTACCTGAATAACCTTTGCAGTGTAACCAATAGCACAGAGGAAACTAACGTAATCATTGTTAGTAATATCATAGATCAAACCAGGATCCATCGCACGACCCAAGTTAACATGACCCGACCCAAAATCATAAGGAGTTGAACTATTCCCGGTAGCCTCATCCAACATAGGGAGATTTCTGTTATCTAGAACAGTAGCGGTGGTCATCATGGCGGATCTCACGGTGGCGGGACTCCAATCCGGATGCGCAGATTTCAACAACGCCGCGGCACCACTGACGTGAGGAGCAGCCATTGAAGTACCAGACAAGATATTAAACTCTGTCCTTCGTGTATCAGAATCAAGACCAGTGGGACCCACTGCATCAGACCAAGCAGCGAGAATGTTTACACCAGGAGCAATTAAATCCGGTTTAAGTAACTGAGGGTTCAAACCATTGGGTCCTCTGGCTGAAAAAGAAGCAAGAACCGGCGCCGGTTTGATTCCGAGGATAGTTCCTTTGAAATCAATCGTAGCCGTTGGATTAGAAGATGAAGAAATATATGCTTTGATAAGATCTCCTTCATTGGCACCAACGGCACATGCAGGAAGAAGATGAGCGTCGCCGACGAGTCCTTCACCGTTTGAAATTCCGTTTGCTAGAATCATTCCAATACCACCTGCTTTCTTCACAACAAGCCCTTTCGCTACTCTAGGGTTACTTCCTCTATCACAGACCACGATTTTTCCCTTCACTTGTTTCGGATCTAGTGAATTTTCCATGCATAGAGAATCACCTAAGATACCTGATTTTCCAGGATAAACTAATTGATACATTTTACCTTTTAAAGCTGCTCCGGAATATAGTGATACGCCAGAGAGTTTTCTACCGTCGCCGGTGATTACCTCTGCAGGGAAATCACGATCGATTGTGCCTGCTCCGACAGTTGTCAACCATGGAGCCAGGTTTGTTACTGACATTCCGCTTGGTCCGTCGTTTCCTGCGGAGGATGAAACGAACACGCCTCTCGAAACGGCGCCGTAAGATCCAATTGCAATTGGATCGAGATAGTAAGGGGATGCAATCCCGTCGCCGCCGCCGATGGAAATAGAAATTACATCAACACCGTCGGTTACAGCGGCGTCGAAGGCGGCGAGGATGTCCGAGTCGAAGCAACCAGAGTTTTTCCAGCAAACTTTGTATACTGCTAATCTGGCTTTCGGAGCAACGCCTTTGGCGATTCCGGAAGCGTAACCGGACATATTTGCTTGGAAAGCGTAACGTCCGGCGGCGGTGGATGCTGTGTGGGTCCCATGACCGTCGGCGTCACGAGGAGATCGGAATTCAACTGTTTCGTTGATGGGATTCAAAGGACCAGAAGAACCAGCACCTGCTTCGTGACCTTTGGAGAAGAATCTCGCACCGATTAGTTTTTTGTTGCAGTTTCTGGGTGAGAATTTTTCACCACTCTCACAAACCCCTTTCCACCGACGCGGAATAGGGCCTAAGTTCAAATCGGAGAAGCTCCGGCGTTCAGGCCAAATGCCAGTATCAAAGACTCCGACAATCACGTCGGAGCCGTAATCTGATTCAGACCAGAGACCTCGTTGGTTGCGAAGTCCGAGAAACTGAGGGGAGCGAGTGGTGTGAAGTTGACGGCGACGATCCTCCAAAACGGCGAGGGTCGAAGGGTGCTGGCTTATGGAAGCAACTTGTTGCCGCGTGAGAAGAGCAGAGAAGCCGTGGAAAACGGTGTCGTATACGTGAAGGATATGGGTTTGTTGTGTGAACTCAGAAGTGTACCAATGATAATGGGTTGGGAAAACGGAGGGTTTAGAATAAGAATCAACGCGAATAATGAAGGTTTTGGGGACTTCATCTTCTGCAGAAACAGCATGGTTTGGGGAAAGTGAAAAGAAGAAAAGGAAGAAGATGGAGAAAACAACGGAACTCAGAATTTCTCCCATTTCAGAGACAGTGATGAGTGAGTGGCTACTGAGTGAGAAGGCAGTGTTATAACATCCACAAACGGGTCCAGTCAAGAATACTTTCTTTTTCTTTTAAAATAAAATTCGAAAAAGATAAGAGGAATAAAATACTACTACTGGGAGTTGTAATAATGTTGTTTAATGTAATTGATTGTATTATTTTATTTTTAAATTTTCGTATCTAGTACTACAATTGTCAAGTGTGTATCTTTGTTGTCGATACTATAAATGATAGTTGGACTTAAATTGTCTGTCACTCAAGTCTAATGAGTCATCCCATTATCCGCTAGATTGTAAATAAAATATTTTGAGCCGTATAATTTATTTGACCAAAAATAAAATCAGACTTATAATTTTAAAAAGAGAAAGATTATAATTATTGTGTTTTTAAGCATACAAGTATTTTTTTTATAATATTAACCATTATAACATCTCTTTTCCAATGAGTCTTGATCAAAGTTAAAGAACGGATGTCTATTATGAAGGTGTAAACATGATAAATTGGTTGAATTGTGTTTGATTAAGTTGGATTCTTTTTGCTAATTTATTTAAAACTGGTTCGGGTTTAGTGATTTACTTAGAATAAAATTTCTTGTAAATAATTCATATCTTCTTATTGGTAACATCTTGATCATATCTTCTTTTCAACTTGGTCAAAAAAATTCTTTAATTATAAATATGAATCAAATTTTATTTTAGATTGTCTTCGAAAACACAAATCTTCTTTCATACTCTTGCTTCATTTGAGCTGGAATGAATTTGGGTTGTTCTTGGATCTTCGCAAGTTTTTTATTCACTTAAGTCTTCTTTTCATACTTAATTCTTTCGATTTCAACCATTGACTTTCCATCAGAGGCATTGACTTTCTTGTTAGAGCGAGATGTTGTGTTTCTTTAATAATGATAGTCAAAGGCAGAATTGCATGACTTAGAATAAGTGGCATTAGGCAAATTATCTTGTTGAAACTTCAAAGTCACTACAACATCATAGGAAACATTTGGAGTGTATTGCACCATTTTGATCAGTGGATTGTAAGCTTTGAATTTATGATTTGAACAATATCTTCATAATTAATTATACCTTGATATGAACACTTCATAGACATATAAAGGCTTTAAAGGCATGCTTCAAATTCAGTCTTCAGATGCAGTCTTCAGACTCAGATTCAGAGACATTCTTCAGACTCAAACGTCAGAGGTAATCTTCGTAACCTTCAGAGGCACATTACTTTCGTAGGTACATGTTCAGAGGCAGACGCTTATACTTTGTGTTCCTCTAATCTCATTATCTGGTGACTTCCTCTAGTTGTTTCCTCTGATTTTCTTCTTCTAATTTTTGCATACTTAATGAAGTCATTAATCCAAATTTATTGTTCTAATAAAATACTTTTGTTAACATTAAAACTATAAGTGGAAAATCAACTTGATTCCAACATATTATGGACTTTAATAACAATACTCAAATAATGGGATATTTAGTTTATAATGGAAAATGGTATTCAATTATAATTATATTAATTTTGATCAAATTATTCTAATATGAGAAAGATATCTATAATCGTTCTCATTAAAACATAATTCACAATATGAATTTCATAAGCGAGATATTAATGATTTTTTTTTTATGATGGAGAGGTCTAATAACCATTCACTATTTCTTTTTTTATTATCAATGAGACCTTCCAAATTATGTTGGTTAAAACCAACATCGTTTGACATTCTTTCACCCTTATGTGCATTGTTTGTTTTAAATATGAATAGACTTAACTTTTCAAATAACCACTTTATGATCCATCAACTATCAATAGGTATTAGGACTTTTAGACAAGTGTTACTCTAAACGACACATCTTTACTACATGGAATTTAAAAATCATTTGATGTTAATTTTAAATATACCGACTTAAATCAATTTTTGAAATATTTTAATTATTATAAAATATAATTTTAATAGGATTTCATGTAAAGTTATATTCTCTACAAAATCGTGTTAGATCTTAAAGTATAGCTTAATCTGGTTGACTTATTAGTTTGTTGATCTATTTACGAAAAATAGAAAAGCAGACTTTTAAACAGACTTGTATATATGACGTATCATGCCATAAAAACTAGCCCATTACTAGCAATAGGTTAATCATATGTCTAACATTTTCAATGTAGGACAAACTCAAACCTGACAAAATATAACATATTATCACAAGAAAATAAGCATTTTTCATTGAATATCAAAATCATATAAAAATAAAAGTTGTTCATCATATATGCTTTCATGTAATTAGTTTATTATCATTGTTCTTATATTGGTTTTCGGCCTATTTATGCAGTTTTATGTCAATTTGATTGAATACATGTGTGTGTCTTTCCTCTTTTTAATAGACCGTCCTTTAATTGATATGAATTTAGAGATATCAATGAGGCATACCGATTATGATAGAGTGTTCACCCGATCTCTATTCCTCAAAATATCTCTTATTTTTTCATTGTGATAGATTTTCTCTTTGATCTTAATTCTCATGTAATTACGTCAAAATCTCATAAAATTTATATTACTTTTAAGATGGATTTCAATCTACATATAATTTTTTGGATGATAAAAATAGAAGTAATGTCATATTCTATTTTGTTATTATTTTCTTTCGATTGACTAATAGAGATACTATTTTAACACATTAATAAAATGATATTGTGGTAATATTCTTAAAGATACAGCGTATCTCAGGCGGAGTCCTCATTTCCAAATTTATTTTTTTTCAATTGACTAATGGAGATCATATTTGAACACATTAATAAAATGATATTGTGGTAATATTCTTAAAGATAAAAGCGTTTGTGAGGCGGAGTCCTCATTTCCAAAAAAAACAAGTTCATGTAATATATTGGGTGAGTTTGTTTTAGATTTTTTCATTAAAAAATCTTTTTTTTTTTAACTAAATATCATTTTTTATTATTTGAAGTTTGTTTCAGATTTTTAAAAAATTTGTTAAAAGAAATTATTTTTTTGCTAAAAATGAAAAATTAAAGACAATGGGTGCTTTTGTTTGAGCTCAAATAAAAATGATTTTTGTTTTAAATAATTTAGAGATTATTTTTTAGAAATTTTTTTTAAAAATAATTTTTTAACTCTCGTTTGTTACTATTATAAAAATGTTTTTTTTTAAAAAAAAAAAATTGATTTTTAACTTGTTTGTATACAATTTTGTAAAAATGATTTTTTTAAACTACAATGACCATTTCGTAGACACATTTTAAAATTTGATCAATGTAATTGAGTACTCTTAAAAAAACCAATAAATAAACACACAGAAGCAAAAAGAAAAAACAACGATGTAGAAAAATCTGCGTGAAGGAGAAAAACGCAACTAATGAGTTGATGTAAACTAATAAATAAAAACTTATTAAAAATTCACGACCGTTTCTTCTCGTTTATTTCTCCACATCGTTTTTTTTGTTGTTTCTATGCTTTTTCTTTGAATCATTTTATTTTTATATTGATACAATTTGTTTTTAGTTTTGTGTGTTTATTTATTGTTTTTTATTGATAACTAGTATAGCAAAGATTCCAAGTACTAAATACCATATCTTAGTATATTTTACCCAGTCATGTTCTTTATGGTAATTTTTTAGTTTAAAAAATTAGTTTTATAAAATTGTATACAAACACATTAAAAATTATTTTAAAAAATATATATTTTTATGATAGTAAACAAACGGAAATCAAAAAATTATTTTTAAACAAATCTCTATAAAATAATCCTTAAATTTTTTAAATTAAAAATTATTTTTATTTAAATTCAAACAAACGCATCCATTATTTATAATTTATTTGTTTTAAAGTATCTAGTAATGAAACTAACAACTATTTACAAAATAATTTATATTATTTTTTACAATTGACTTATGTTTTAAGATAAATTTAATGTTAGAGACGTGGGAAGGAAATTGCCCATCACAATATCATATAGATGTTATGAGTTATCGTCTTATACCATCCAAGAGAGTTCATGCACATTTTGTCTTGGAGCATGAAAATTGGGAGACCTACCTAATACTTTAGCTATTCCTTTTCCATGAAGTCAGGTTTGTCATGGAAGTCTTAATGCTTGTATGCCTCAAGCCTTCAACCAGTGAATTAATATATAGTTAAAAATTATGGGTGACATAATAGATTCACTAATTTAGTAAAAAAATAAATATAATATTATTTTATCAAATACATTATCAACATTTATCAGTTGAGTTATAACTTAAATACTATTTAAATTTTATAAATTAACAAAAAAATTAAATAAATAATGCAATAATTTTATATTTAAAATATTCATTAACATTACTAAATAGATAATTTTAATAATTAAAAAAAATATATAAGTAACTAATGCTAAATAAATATATGATATATAAATATATTATGTAAATGACCAAACTACCCTTATAAGAAAATATATTTATTTAAAAAATTTAAATTACTATTCATTTTATTATATAATTATGAATAATAAATTTATTTTTAAATATTCAAATTTTATTATATTAAATAAAATAATAAAACAACCATTGTGATTAAATCATAAGCATTCCATTGCTTTTTAATTAATATTT
>JBBPBP010009779.1:19908987-19932709 GCA_037974735.1 Cicer chorassanicum | reverse complement strand
TATGTTATTAGTACTTATAAAATTTCAACACTTTAGTTTTAGTCAATGTAAAATAAAAATACAATTTTAGTTTTTAGTCGCTATAAAATTATCAAACAAATAATTTTAATCCTTATTGAAACTAAACACATTTAATGCCGTTCAATTTAAATTTTTTTGAATGAGTTTTTGTAAACATGTTTAAAACATTATAAAAGTTTCTCAAAAAATTTAGATTTTTTTTTACTTTCGATGAATTAAATATGAATTTTTAAATGTAAAAAATTCAAGATAAAAGTAATGAAAATATGGACTTATAAATTGAATTTTGAACTCATGTGGATGTAAATTTTATAATGTTATGCTTAAAAAAATCATTTAAAAATATAAGTTGACTTAACAATAGATATTGATTTTTTGAAATTTTATAAGGAATAAAAATATATTTAACTCTAAAATAAAATATTTTTATTTTTTAAAATAGAAAGTGTATATGCCACTCCATAGGACATCACTAACCAATGTAATCCTCGTTGTCGTCCATTACGATATTTGCTACCAACCAATGGTAGCGGCCAGTATTTTTGTTTTAATTAGTAATGTAAATTATTAATTAATAAATAATTAAAATATAATAATTAAAGGAGAAAAATGATTTTTCATATGCTAGATATTTCAAAATCACATTAATTTTGTAGAATGGGTAAAATATAATTTTAAACTCCTTAAAAAGGGTCACATGTATGAACTATCATGTATGAACTATTTCACTTGGCAAAGATACCACCGCATCGCATGAGCCGGAACATAAAGGTTTGGTTCTTCTCATACTAGACAATATGACAAACTAAGATCCTTACATGATGTGATCTGATTGAATTACGAGCTTAACAAAAAACTTATGTCATAATATCTTCTTACGAAATATAAATATAAGTATGGATGTTATGTACTTAATGACTTTAGTTTTACTTCAAAAGAATTTGTATAACTCAAGATATGGTTAAAATATTGAGCAAACGTTAATCATAAAGTATGAGATATAAGTTTTAGAACCATCACTTGTTTAGACATGGACTATTGATGAATTAGACTTTAACTAAAACATAGAAGTTTAAGGTAATTGAATTAGCTTTTTAAAGATATATGGAAACTAATATTTATTTGATAAGTATAACTAAAGATATGGTCTTAACATGATACATAGGTCACTAAAAAAACTGGGAAGGAATGAAAAAGACATTCAAATGTATAATATGAGGTGATTTAATATTCAATGAGAATGTCCCAATGGTGTCTCACCTTTACGGTGATTCAATATCCTATAATTTAATTATTCTATTGTGTGTGCAAGAGAAGTGTGTATAATTAACTTTGAATCATCTCTCAACTCCTCACAACTAAACCAAAATCATAACAAAATATAATCTTATAACTCCCTTGTAGTTAACTTTGAAATGTTAGAAAAACATGTCATGCCATTTTCGAACTTTTTATTTTATTTTTATTAGAAATGTTTTAAACCCTCAAGATTATTTTAATTGAACAATTGAGATTTGGTATAAGTTATTCATCTGACATATGATTTCAATAGATTATGACTCTTATATTAAATTGATCAATTAAGATTTGTGATAAGTTGATAATAAAAATAGTAAAATGTTAACAAGCGTCACGAGAACATATATTAAAAAATCAAATGTAAAAGTTTTGTATTAAATGTTATATATTCAACCTCTAAAAAGTTTTGAAATTATTTTTTTGAATATATATTTTACTTTTGAATTCCTTAACAAATACTCATTCCATTTCACCTTGTGTATCCTTTTACCAAAAATATATTGTTTTAAAATAAATGTCATTTTCAATTTTAAACGGAACTTAAATTTTTTTTTTTTTAGTGTACCTTCAATTATTAATATGAATACTAGTTCTAAAGCATCATTTATACTTTGCATTTATGATAATGAAAAATACATTGACATATTCATTATATTTCTTAAAATAGAGAAGAGAGAGGATAGTAGAGGGAAAAATAGAGAAAATTTCACATTTTTATAGAGAGTATTTTTGTAGAAAAAGATAAACGAATGTTTATAATCAATATATTTTTAATATTGATTTTTTTTGGATGAAAAATACACTAATAATGAGAATATTATAACAACATAGATTGAATTTAAATAATTTATCATAATCCTTCAAAATCTTCGTCCAATGTAATTTTTGAGTCCTTTAAATGAAATAAATTAATTTTTATGAAGAGAAATAAACTCACAAATTAATTCTCTTCTTCTAAATCACTCGACTTTTCTAGAGCTCGCAAAACGAACTACCCAATCCGCATCGAACTAATCTATGACGGACTCAGGTTTTTTGGGTTGGAAAAAAAACCTACAATATAAACGGACTTAAATTTTGCTGTCCAAACTTGGTTCTTTACGGGCTACAGGTTTTTTATACTAGTCCAACTTATACAAAATTTATGTATTTATTTACTTAAAAAATCTGACTTAAATATGTTTAACACTTGGAATATAGTCACTTAAATTATGATATTTTTTTTTTGTATAAATACTGTCCTATTGCTGCGTAGAAACATGAGTCAGATGGATGTATATATTCATCAAATCATCAAATGTGCCCATTTCAAAATTGAGGGGCCTAAGGATTATTTATGCAAACGTACGTGTGTCTACTGCCAACAGGGATTATGTATGCTAAAGATAAACTGGGCTTATATTTTTTTCCTTAGTAGGGCAGTGTGTATATTATATATATTATTATTAGATTTAACAACAACAAAAAATAGCGGATTCAACGGACTGTCGACAACCCATTCGGACTAGTCTGATTAGAGTTCGATCTTCAACAGACTAAAATGCCGGATTGATAATCAAACCTAATATGTCTTATTTAAATCCTACTTTTATACGGATTTTTTAGACCGACATATTACATCCATCCCATTTCGTTGTTTCTATTTTTTTTCACTTCATCCTTTGAAAATCCAAATAATCCAAATATATAGTTTAAAGTATACTTATTTTGAAAAGTATTGAGTAGTACTTTATACATGTTAACAATGCCAAACACAAATAATTCCAATTGCTACAATCATCGTCATCAAAGACGCAGCTTTCCTTTATTTTCATAATAATGCTAAGAATTTTATATGAACATTGAAATATTTTTGGTTAACAAGCGTGGCTGGAACAACATATGGCAACAAATTATTCCCAATTCCAACCCCTTCTCTGCAACAATTATTACAATTTCCAATCATCGTTCAGAGAAAATTTTACTCCTAATTCACTTTCGACGTGCAGAGCTGGTTGGGGAATGACCGAAGGGAAAAAGAGGAAGAGGTAGAGCAATTTTTTGTGCTTAACGCGCGTGGCTAACAGCATGCAAATTAGTTGAGACAAAAAAAAAAGCAATTTAGCTTTCTTTTTCCGCAATCTGTTGTGACTAGGCAAAAGACAAAGGAATAAAGTGTGTCCTGAACTCACACATTGTCCTGCATCGGACGGTTAATATTTCATTTGGGAATGTGGGATATCATTTGCGGGGCCATCAGAACCTACACGAACGGTGGAGATTGCGTTGCGCAAACATTTGTGGCGTGAAGGGCATGTGATGATTTCAGTCATTCACGGCCCCAAGAGTGGTATGGTCGCACATATTATCTTTCTTTTTCTTTAGTTTTCCTTTGAGCTGGAAAGTTGTTCTCTTAGAGTTTGGATTTGACCATGATTCATCATGATTTTAATATTGGGTCAACCGAGATTAAAAGGATAAATTAGCTTTTTTTATTTAACAAAATTTCTGATTAAATGTCATTTAATATATCGGGTTTTGCTAAATCTTTAGAATAAAAAAACATTTTTGATAAATTTCAATGTTTTCTAAATATAAGATTTTATTGACTAAATTATAAATATTAAAATAATTGATTATCCGAATCCACATAGCTTTACGAAGGAATTTTATACTTAATTTTTTTAAGACATTCTTACAAACGCATAACAAATTAAACCCTAAAACTACAATGTTTGTGACAAGATATTTATCTATGTTCCTCAGTGCATCCTCCCTCCTCCTCAATCACTGTTTGCTTAGCCTCTAATATATATTTCATAAAAAGTTTCATATTCTACTTGTTTCGAACTGATCTAAGGTTTGATCCTTATTTACTAGCACTCAATGGTTAACATTATTGTCCTTTTAATATGTTCAGTTTCAACTATAACGGCGTTCAATAATCCCAACAGTTAGAAGCTGATAAAGGCGAAAATCACAACGCCATTTTCGTTGAGAAGATACGTTTTCCGTTCTCAACGGACATAATCCTCACACACTCACACTATATTTATCATTGTTCTAACACGTTAAAATGTACATATCATTCTTCTCGCGATATCAGACACTGCTCTGCACAAATATAATTGATATTCTCACTCACCTCAAATAAACACTTACTTAAACGTTAGAGAACTTGTAGGTATCACCCCCACCTTAGAACCATGAAGCTCTGTTCAATAAATCTCAAGTCAGGCATCTTTCTTAGTCCAATTCGAATCATTGGCATCCACTATGGGGATTAGGGCTGGACAGGGGGGCGCGGCCCGGCTGCCACCGCCTGACCCATTGCGGGTGAAAAAGAAACGGGCGGGTTGGATCGGCCCAATCGGATCCACAGGTAAAATTTTAGGTTTTGAAGAGGTTGACGCGGGCGGGTCCTGGTCCAGAATTTCAAACCATCGATGACCGACCCGCCCGTGTAGGAATATATTATTATTATTATTATTATTATTATTATTATTATTATTATTATTAATTATTAATATTTTATTTATTGGGCTGGGTCACCTTACACAATTTAAGCCCAACCCTAAATTCATGAAGTCATTTTTCTAAACCCTAGTTCACAGCCGCTCTCATCTCATCAGTCACGACCTCTCTCTCCCACTTCGATCGTTTGCATTTCACTCACTCTCCCACACTCACAGTTTTCATTTTCAATGATTCACTCATCGACTCTCTCGTTCAACCCTAAAAGGAGCAACGGTTAGCGGCGTGAAACGACGACTACTCATTCAGGTTGTTATCACTTATCTTATTGTTCTTTTTAAACTACATGACCTCTTATTCTAATTTCTTTGATCTCGTGTTCTGAACTCTTAGTATATCACATTCAAAAATCATAGTTCTCGTCTCTTTTGTTATGATCCTTTTCTAATCTCTATCTTGCATGTTCTCTTTTATGTATTAGTGTTTTATATTTTTTAGTATGATTAGTTTTTATTTGGTAAACTAACCTTTATTTTTATATTCTGTTAGAGTTTTATCTTAGTTTAATTTAGCCATTATTATGCTACTGAGTTTTCTTGGTTTAGCTATTTTTATGTTTTTGTGTTAATAATGTTTAGTTTTCTTTTTTGCATGTTGTTTGCACTATTTCTTTATGGTAACTTAGGGTTTGATGTGCTAATTTTTTTAGGGTTTGACTAACAATGTTTTTATTTTATATGCTTATTGGTTTTAGATTGTTGTCAAAATACTAAAAGTAGATTTATGCATTTTCTAGATTTTAGATGTGATTCACAATCAAAATACATTATATGACTAACTTTTTTCTAATTTTTATTTCATTATCATTGTTTAATGTTTTGGATGGATTTGTTTGTGTGTTTTCCATATATTTGTGTGTTTTCCACTTATTTGAGATGTAAAATTAAATGTTAATGTACTTATTGTTGTTATTTTTTAGATTTATCCATTTTAATTCAAATGACTAACTTTTTTTTTCCATTTTCTTTGCTTATTGGTTTCATATTGTATGTTTTTATGTGCTTTTTATGTGATAATGAGTGATTGTTTTGTAGATTTAATGCTTTAAAAGCCTTGTTGAAAGCAAACAAATGTACTATTCATATATTTGTATTACATTTTTTTTCAATTGAATTTATTTTTTGCATTTGTAAAGGTAATTAATAGGTAATGATTTCTAACTATTGTTTTGATGTTTTGTTGGCGTTGGACCTATATTTATATATATATTTTTCTATTAATGCAGAATGCTGTTTTGTTTTTGAGTTCTAAAAGCTTTGAGAATAGCTAGTTGTTTTGTACTCTAATTAATGATTACAAATTAATTTCTTTACAATTTTTCAGATTGGTCAACAAAGACGACAAATGTGTATTTAATTTTTTCATATTGGGCAGTAAATATGATTCCAAGTTAGAATGGATATCAAACATGATGTTATTTGTGTTATTTGTATTGATTTGTTATAAGGACAGTGGACATTTAGTTTACATTTCTTAAGATATTTAGATTTTATAAACATGATGAACAATGTATATTAAGTTTACATTTCACAAGATATTTAGAATTATAAACATGTTTGCATCTCACATCTCAATTATAAATTGGTTGAGTATATATTAATAATGAGATTTATAAACATGGTTGCATCTCAACTGTAAATGTTAAGTATAAATCAATGTTACTTCAATGATTATATTTATATATAACATCTAAAAGTTAGAGCTTTAGAATGCTCATTATAAAAGGATATTGGGACAAAATCGTTCAATTTTAAAGAAAAAAAATTAAAATAGTTAATTAAATAGAAATTTTGAAAAAAAAATGAAAATAGAAATATGACTTTTTTATTTTAAAATGACCTAAAAATGAATGGGACAAAAAAATAAATTGGCCAAAAAAATATGTTATTGGGTCAAACAAACTTATAGGTCACAAAAAGTAAACCCGTAGGAAACCACCCGCCAACCCGTGGCCCGTTTACCCGCAACTCGCTTAACCCGAATTCACCTATTGGGCGGAAGCCAGGTAGTCTCCAACTGCGGTTTGGGCCGATTATGGTTTTTGGGTCCGAACCCGCCCTACCCGGCCCGTTGTCCACCCCTAATGGGGATAAATGTTTCCTTTTATCAAAACCTTTCTCGATTTATCCTTAATTTCCTTATCGTTTTAGCGAGATGGTCTGAAACAAGTGCCAACACCTAAAAGATTATTGACAACATTGTCTACTGCACTACTCCACTACATATGGACCATGCCACAATGCCCTTTTCCCTTATGGTCACCATGAACAATGGTGATCTCAATGTAACAGTCTCCATCATCCATAATGACATAACCACTCTCAAATACCTTATCACTCTAGTGCAAAACCAATCAAAGTTGGTCAAAGAAAAAAACATTAGGCTTTAGAGGGTGGAAAAACAACATGTGATTCCCACCATTAGCTCAACCGAGCTGGAAACCATATGTCATTTAATGGAACAAAACTCTATAGAACTATTTGTCTGATTAGTGTGTCTTCTTTGTCGTGATTCTCCTTCACCAAAGCCCGCTTCTAGGAGAGCTCAAATACTGGAGTGTCGCTGTCTATCACCTAGCCGCTCATCCCCAAGGAATGTTCGTCCTCAAACAGAGTATATTTGTTGATGTTATTAGCCTGAAAAAGCCTTTAAGATCAAAATATTACCTAGTTCAGGCCAAAACCTACATCAGACACAAAGAAAAAACTCAGCGTAAGAAAAATAAGGAAGATATGACATGAAATAATTGCTCTTTCTGAACCTCCTCGGAAGAAGATGCTGGAGAAAAGACAAACATACCATGTAAGGAGCAGAGAATTCAAAGACCCCTGGGATACAATTCTCACACGACATCCAAATAACACATACCAACCAAATACGCGAACACATAATTCAAAGACAAGAGAAGCTTATTTCCCCGACACATCCCATCAAGGTTAAGAGTTGACAAAACCAAGTATTGTAGATTCCATTGAAGCAATTGCCACAATACTAAAAATTGCATCCATTTGAAGGACGCGATCTAACTGCTAATACAAAAGGGAGGTTAAAATAGTACATTTCTCGTGCTCTAAATACGTCCACTGAAAGAAGTAACTGACACGTATCACCTCGGCATGCAAGAGTTGTGGATGATATACTCTAACCACCATCAAACGAAAGAAATAAGAAATACCCAGAGCAATACCAATCGTTGTGACCATTACTAGAGTTACTCTCCACAACGAGACCTTCTCGACAATAATGACAGTCTGATAATCTTTTCCTTAGTTCTTGGAAAGATTGTGCCTCCATATGGTCATCTGGAGAGGATTCTCAAACACAAATTTCTCAAGTGTCAACTCAGTGAAGAGAAAACTAGCTGACATGACAACAAAAGTCCGCAAAAGGTCCCCCTCGAAAAAAGGCTACCCAACCTCCATTATCATTTTATGACAAAGAGATAGTCAGATGAGTCCCAAACTCCCAAATTCCCCTACTGGTAAAAGCTTTGCATGGCCAACATTGATGGACAATTAGTTCTAATAGACCAGGGAAACTCGTCCAATATCATGTATTCAAAATTATTCTAAACTTTGCAGCTAGCCAAAGAAAATTTGCTACCATATACTAGATAAGACCTGCAATTAGGGTAATTAAAATCAGATTAAACATTGAATCGGTGTAGACAAAGGTTCATATGTCGGACAAGGGTTTGTTAATTTATTTATATATTATACCAAATAAAATATTATATTCAAATAAAAAATAAATAAATAAAATATTATTATACAAAAATTTACTACTATTTTCAATTTTATAATATCTAGTCTAGCTAAAACAAAAAAAAATCTAGCTATTACTCGAGAATTTCCAACTGTTACTTTAGGTACTATAACTATAGTAACTAGTAGTAATAATAGCTTATTAGGTAGGTAATGTAACTTTTTACTTTCAAGGAATTAAACAAGCCTTGATAGGCTTTTTGTTCCCAATAAAAAGCATCGACCAAAGCATTGCAAGTTGCGTGTTCAACATTTTCCAAAGTTAAATATGATCACTCTACTTCAAACTTACTACTTTCTTATTCTATTCAAACCTTCACACTATTTCTCTTTTTCCGCATCTATATATATATTTCTCCTACTTTTAGGTTCTATTTCTTCAATCTGATTGGACATGAATGTTGTAAAGTGAATACAAAAAGAAGAAAAAAATGAGTAAAGCTTCAACTTTTTTGTTTTTCTGCTACTATGCAGTCTATTCACAAAAGAAACTCAAAAAGTGAGAAGAAAATTAAATGAAGTGATTAACCATAACCCACTATTTTGGTTTTTTTATAAACAAAAACCGGTCCAACCTACAATATCGGCCAAACTGTCGATTTTCCTAGTTTTCAAGTTTTTTTTATTCTGGTTCTATTACAAACTGGTTTTCACTGTCAATTAAACCAGACATAGATCTGGTTCAATCGGTTGAACAAACCATTCTGATTTTAATTATATTGCATGCACCGATTCAGTGGCTAGACAAGCATTCCCTAAACGGTATGTCAAATTGCTAGCCATGTTAAGGGAGGAGAACACAAGGAAAACAATAAAGGTACAACTCATCGTAGTAGTATGCAAATCAATATATTGATGTATCATTAGAAGACCTACTATTGTTGAACTCGAAGTTGTCCCCTTAATTGTGAACCTTAAACTCAAGTACCACGTGGTCTCCTGGGAAATGGTCATCCACCATGCCAATATGGACGCAACAGTAAGGTGTTTCACAACATCACCAGAAAACCAAAAAGCCCTCTAAAATTCGCACAGAAAATATGATCAATTATTGACCTTTGTCGATGTTTATATGGCTGAACTCGACACTTGCCTTGAGAAGCTAAAAATCAGGGGTCCTAAAGTAGAAGATCATGCGGTTACCTCAAAGACTTATACCTAATAGAGAATTCTCCTAATTCCCATATGCTAAAAGCTGAAGAGGATTGTCAAGATTGAAGTTGACCTCCCCAATCTCATCAAAAGACAACTAATTGCTTGTCTTAAGGAGCACACAAACATGTTCAAATGGATTGTCATTGACATGCTTGGAAAGATGCCAAAGTAGTATGCCACATGATAATTGTTGATCCAGATGCTCGTCCTATCGTCTAACATCGTCGAAAGCAATCTCATATGAAGGCTAGCACCACTAAAAAAGCTTTCAGCGACCTAATTAGCTGATTTCATTTTTTAAGAAGATCATGCAGTTTGTACTCGTAATTTTTTTTACAATAAATGACATATGTGTGTTGACTATACCGATTTGAATAGGGCATACCCCAAAGACGCATAACCCTTTCCTAAAATCAACAAACTAGTCAACAATTCATCTAAATTCAAACATTTATCATTCATGAAACGCATAGACAACTTAAAAACAAATGATGAACAAAATCTTCAAAGACGAGATTGGGAAAATGCTCGATTTACACATGGATGACACGATCTTCAAATTATAGTAAGAAACTAATCACACATTTCACCTCAAAGAAGTTAGAAAATACAACATGTGGCTAAATTTGGAAAAAAATGCACCTTCAGAGTACACGTAGGTAAGTTCCTTGGATTCTACTTTACAAAAGAGGAATATAAGTAAATCTAGATAAATGCAAATAATTTGTCGCAATGCCCACTCTTAGCTTGAAAAGGAAAGTCCAAATACTTAGGGGAATTCCAATAGCCCTTTTCAAACTTATAGCTAAATTAGCTCATCACACATTTTTGTTTCACAAACTCCTCAAGAAAAAAGTCTTATCTGAATGGACTATTGAATTGGAATTAGCTCTAGCTCAGCTAACATAAATCCTTTCTCAATCAACTGTCTTGTCAAGACCCAAGGAAGGAGATACCTTATTCATATACTTTATAGTGTCATCAGAAATATTAAGCACAACGTTAATCTATGAAATGAAAGACTAGCAACGACAAGTTTACTTCACTAGTAAAGCTTTGCAAGACCCAAACTCTGATATAAATAGATAGAGAAAGTAACCCTTGCCTTACTCGTTGCGACGAGAAAACTTACATTGTATTTTCTTATACACTCAATTATCATGAGGACCAATAAAACAAATTCTTTTTTGAATTGACTTGACAAGAACAATGACTAGATGTTTTGTCGAATGTCTCTTTCGAATCCAAAAACATATACTTCAGTTGAATTTGTCATAGAAATGATCCCTACAATCTCAAAAGAGATGTTCAAGTGGGTGATCTTTGTAGTTGGACCATTTAACATCAGAGGCAGTGGGTCATAGTTCTACTAAAAAATGAAGACATACATGATATTGAGGTATATTTAACCTTCTCTTTCCAAGCTTTAAACAATTAAGCCGAATACAAAACATGTTTGATCGACCTTAAGTTAGTAGAAGAACTCGATGCATAAGAGGCAAAACTATACACAGATTATTCGCTTGCATCATCCCAAATAAGGAGGGAATATCAAGTAAAAGACCACATTCTACAAAAATACCTCACAACATTGAAAGAGATAAAGGACAAATTCGAGGTCATACAGATCCAACACATTATCCGATAGTAGAATGCTTGAGTTGACATTCTATCAAAACTAGCTAGCACGAGAGGGAAATGAGGGAACAAATCAATTATTCAATAATTTCTACATTCTCCAAGTATCATGGAGGATGTTATGGCCATCGAATTCGAGATAGTCGATCAACGAGAAAAATGGATGACACCCATCATCAAATACATCCTATGTTATTGCAAGTACTTTATACTGAACATGATTCTTAACTCCCCTCCTCGAATGTTTCGCCAAAAACAAAGTCGAGTATACATTCTAAGAAATGTATAAATGCATATGCAAGCAAGTGATATGAATTGGGTTCTATTGGGAGACCATGCAAGGAGACACACATAAATATACCAACAAATGCGACAAGTGTCAATGACATAGGGAAAAAATATCCTCGATTCATTTTCATTGACATTATGACAAATGAAGTTCTTAATAGTTACAATCGACTACTTCACGAAACAAATAGAATCTGAGGTGTAACCAATATGAAAGCGACAAACATATTTCAGTTCTTCAAACGAAACATCTTAACCCAATATAACATTCCTGAAGTTGTGGTTATCAAAAGTGGAACAAATTTCATAGACAAAACTTTTTAAATCTCATATCAAGTCTGAACGTAAAGAAACACTTCACTTCGGTGGAACATCCCCAAATGAGCAGTTAACTAGAAGCCGCTAATTATGTCATCCTTAGAGGACTAAAATGAAGGTTGGATAAGGTAAAAGAGAAGTTGGATGATAAGCTCATTTCTATCTTATGAGCATATTTAACTACTCCACATTTGACTACAAGCGAAACCCCATTCCAACTTACATATGAAATTGAGGTTGTCGTTCCCATTGAAATTGGAGAACTAAGTTGGAGAATGACCTATCCTTTAAACCAATAAGAGATCTCCAAAAAAATCAAGGATGAACTCAATTTCCTCGAAAAAAAAATCAAAGCATCGACGCCCTAAGAGAGTTTGTTGTCAAATAGAAAACGACATTGGAGTATAACAAAAGAGTCAGAAAAAGATAATTCATAGATGACAATCTCATCTTCAGAAACAACTCCAAAAATATTGATAAATACAAACTATCATCCAATTGGAAATGACTATACATAATTGTCTTAAAAACAAGAAAAAAGCCATACATCTTAGAGACTATAATCGAGAGCTTGTTCCAAAAATATATAAGTGTAATTCCAGTTAACAATTATTCTAAGTATAAGTGTAATAAGATATTTTTGCTTATAATTTAGTCTAAAGATAGTATTAATGGTGACCATGAATCCACTTTAGGTTTTGCTTGGTAAAACTTACAAGCTTGCATATAGCCTATAATTGGACTAGTCTATAAACTTGTTTGGTCAAATGAGATTGATTTGATAAACAAACTTATCTAATTTATAGTTTATTTTAAAATGTTATTTCAAACAGCGTTTAAGCTTTTACTTGCTTACTATTCTTGAACAATGCTCAAACATTTAATTATTGGGATGCAAGGAACTAATTAATTACACAACTGAAAGAATATAATCTAGTTAAACTATTAAGCTATTAGAAAATGCTCAATTAATTAGCTTTTGCATATTCACCATTCTTTTACAATGTACAAACATTTACTAGGCTACGAGTAATTATAAGATTGGATAACATGAAAGAATCCAACTCAATTAAACTATTAGGTCGGGACAAAGATGTTTAAAGAGAATTATTATTATTATTGCTAATATACATGACGTGTCTTGACATTAATTACATTTTGCATGCTTGCCATTCTTGAACAGTGCACAAACATTTATTGAGTTGCAAGTAACTAATTAATTGCATAACATGAAAGAATACAACCTAGTTAGACTATTAGGCTAAACCATCATATTTGTATTTAGGTTATTATTGGTCAATGTACATTTAAACATTAGGTTATTATTGGTGTACTTGACATATTCTAATAATCATTACATCTATTGAAAATCGTATATTTACATTGATATTAAATATATTGTATAAATAGAAATAATCATATGCTACATAAATAACAAAACAATACAAAAATCAATAACTTATAGCAAAAATATGTTTACCCCATAATTACAATTAAACCCTTAGTGCATTTTCTTTTTTGAGAGAATTTAAATTTAAGTGAGTTACAATTTTGAGTTACTTAAACAAGATTTATAAATAAGAGATACAACATTTATTTAAAAATTAATACTGATTTTTTTAAATACGAATTACATGTGAACTGGATAACATACTTTCATAATTATAAAAAAAATAATTAAGTCCATATAATTTTCTTTATTTTATCTAAAAACATAAATAAATCTATTCTTACTTTTAATAACAATTTTCATCTATCACAATTGTTAATAATATAATTTAATTGTTTTTAAATAATAATATTAAATATGCCAATTTACATTAGACATTCATTTATATTTGAGTGATTTGAAGGAACACTTTTTAATAAGAACCGAATCCTACAGGCTACAGACTAGTTGCTGCTACAAATACCGTGTCCGCGTCACTCACTGAAACTAAACTCTATCACGCACAATTACAATTACTCATTGTGTCCCTCTTTCTCTCGCGCTCTCACTTCACCAAAAACCACGAGAAGAGGAACAAGATGCAGATCTTCGTCAAGACTTTGACCGGAAAGACTATCACTCTCGAGGTTGAGAGTAGCGACACCATCGATAACGTCAAGGCCAAGATCCAGGTTTTTTTTCTTTCTCAGAAAATAATATTATCATCTTGTTAGGGTTTCTGACTGTTGATGATTTTGCTTCTTACAAAATAATATCATCTTGTTAGGTTTTTTTTTATTGCTCAATCTATTTTAAGGGTTTTATTTAATTATGTGTCTGGTAGTTTTCGAAATCTCAATTAGTATCTGTGCATGCACAGAGGTTAAAGGAAAATTGAATATGTATATATATTATTGAAAAAGCAAAGAAAAACTATGTGTGTGTGTTTGGATTAACTTACTTTAAAGAAATACAGTAATATTTTATGTTATAAGATAAATCATGAGAAGAAAAAGGGATTAGAGAAATTTGTTTTGGTAAACTCACCTAAGGGAAAAGTATAGAGTGGTCAATAAAAGTTTTGGTATACGATGGACTTTATATCTGGCATAGCAGCAGAGATAGTATACTTTTGATATACCTGCTGGCCACTAGGTCGTGATTGAATTTTATCAGGCTTAATAATGCCCCAACTTCTGACAGGGCATATTAAACGACAATTCCAGAAACTGCAAGTTCTCTTGCGGCTGCAACGTTTTCCTCCATCTAATTGGTTACGTCGTCCCAATTTATAACATGCATGCGAATGATGGGGCTTCCTTCATCTGCATATAATTTGATGATGTGAAGCCTTGAACAGTAGGGAATGTTGATCTCTTGGTCTTAAGGAGAGGTTATTGACGCTTGGGCCGTGCTTTTAAAAATGTCTAGTTCTTTTTACTAAAATATCCATCTGCTGCACTGTACTTAAATAAATCTCTTTACGTAGTATGTATTGAATATCAAATCTTAGACACGGAGAGCATTGTAAAATGTCATGTTTGTTTCCTTTTCCTCCGTTTTTCATTTGGCAGTCTCAGCTGTATCAAGAGCAATTATCCTTAATATGCATTGTTGCGATTACCTTCATTGTTGCAATTAGGCAGACATTTTCTGCAATTGTGTTTTGACCACAATTTTCTAATATTTGCTGTCTGGAACGAGTAAAGAAATGGAGTTTCAGGGGTGACACTGCTTCAACATGTTTTCTACAGTTCTTTGAGTAAAGTGATGGAATTGGGGGAGTAAAGAGGGACCTTACAGCAAATAATTAAGAAAAAAAAGTATTTTTAATGTTACCTGACAATTAAGTAGTAAAACATTTAAATCAGTTTAATACTGCTGTAAATTGTGAGTAGTATTTTGTTGACCAAAACTTAATTGATCCATCCTAGAATGATCTTAACATAAGAATACCATAATAATTTTGTACGGGCTTATTGCAATGGATAGCCCAAATAGACTGAAACTAAGCTCTAGGGCCTCTTTATCTGCTTTATTTGACATGATGCTGACTGAGTTGGTGTGTTACATTATAAGTGGTAGTTTCGTTATGACGTTATCATTTGTAAGTTGTGTCATTCATTTCTAACTGCTGCTAGTGGAATATGTGGTTGTAGGACAAGGAAGGTATCCCTCCTGACCAGCAGAGGTTGATTTTTGCTGGTAAGCAGCTGGAAGATGGTCGCACTCTTGCAGATTATAACATACAAAAGGAATCAACACTTCACTTGGTGTTGAGGCTCAGAGGAGGAACCATGATTAAAGTGAAGACTCTAACTGGAAAAGAAATTGAAATTGACATTGAGCCAACTGATACAATTGATCGTATCAAGGAACGTGTTGAAGAAAAAGAGGGAATTCCACCTGTGCAGCAGAGGTTCTCTCTCTCACTCTCTCTCTCATGCTAATTGGGCTTGGCTAATTCAATGTTAAAATATTATAACTCTTAAATTAAAACATGTCACTTGTTCATTGCAAAACTCGTGTTTCTGATTATTTCTGATCATATATTTGAATATTCTGTGCTAGTATTATTTTGACTAATAAAGGTAGAGAAGATGTCATTTAGATGGCATTGGTTCATTTTTGTTCGCTTAGTTTTAAAGCTACCTCATGTAAGGCTTTGCTTCATGATCATGTGGTCTAATAAACTGAATTTTCACGTAATCTTGTTAGTGGTAAACTGAATTGACTCTAGTGAGTTCCTTCTCGTGTAACAGCCACATTTTTTCGTTTTCTTTTTTCTTATTTTCGTCAGTTTTTTTTATTTCTCCCTTTCTTTCACCTCTTTTTCTGTGTTTTATTTTTGTTTATCTCCTTTCTTTTATTTTTTTCTTTCTTCTCATCTATGTTTTTTTGTTTTCTTTCATCTATCTTCCTATGTTCATTTTTTTCAAATTATTTTCTTTCCATTCACTTCCCGTATTTAATTTATTTCTTCTTCTGTTCCTATGTGATTCTTTTATCCCTTTGAGTTAATATTATGTGACTCTTTTTTAATTTATGTTTATGCAGCTTTTTTATTTGTATGCAGCATTACTTTATTTAAATATAATTGATTTATTTCGATCGTTATATGGCTTCGTCTATTTTCCCACAACAATATCTGCTATTTGTCATAGTGGATTTTTAGTTTTTCACTATTTTCCATAATCCACTATTAAAAACACTGGATTCTAGGTAGGCACATAATCTAAAGACTGTTTGGAATTCTTATTCTTATAATATGCACCATTTTAATTTTGAATTAGCAAATTACTGGTAATATGATAGATCTGTTGGTTCAGAGATTTATTTATTTAGTTAGTCAGTTAAGTTGAGATATTAGGAAAAATAAAAAAGGCGTGTTGCCTATGATAAGAAGAAGGGTTTGAAAGGGAGAGAGTCATTTGGTGAGGATTAGAACTGGGACATCGTTGAGTCCTGGATCTCTCAAGTTTTCAGGGATTTACTTGCTTTATGTACATTTTTACGCTGAATCTGAACCAGTTTCTAGGTTTAGAGAAGACTATTTCTCACTGATCTGATCAAAGAATATTATGGAGGTAGTATTTATGCATATTTGGTTGACCAATTCTGCTACGAGTATGGAAACTGGAAAAACTAATGTCCTACAAAACAGGAGAAACATAAGGAAATAAAAACATTGATACAAAATTTCTAAACATGTGCAAATTGATTTGATTCAGTTTGGTCAAATAACCGTCATAGCTGTACTATAGCCTATAGCGCAGTGGAATCTGAAAAATCGCTATAGTTCCACGATATGCTATTTAATACAAAGTGTTGTCTAATAACGGCTATAGCAACTATAGAAATGTAGCCTAGCAGATTTTAAACAAACAGCTAATTTTCGCCGTCCGCTATTGGTAACACTGATTTGAGTCATACATACTTCTCCTAAACTAGTTCCTATGAATCTGGGCGAAATGCTCAACCAGATTCAACACCCCTTATGTTAGTGTATAGATGTTCCTCACGCCTAGCTTGCTCACAGGAAGTTCATATTTAAGTCATGCGATCTGTTGATGAAAATGTCTAGCACACGACGTGCAGTTGGAACATGTGTCACACAAATAACTCCTCCAGCAATTGAGTGGTCAATCTGATAAGTAGCAGGAGATAGTATGACTCCAACCCTATTTAGTTTTGCAACTAAAGCGAAGGTTTCAAATTAATTAATCCCATAAGTTTTATTCAAGCCTTTGGCAACCAACCGAGCCCTCTATCTCTCAATAGAGCCATCTGATCTATAATTTATTGTTGATACTCATTTGCATCCCACTGGACTTTTTCCTTTTGGCAGCTCTGGCATTTGCCTTGTCTATTTTTTTGAAGAGCCTTCATCTGTTCTAGATCAAAATCAATTAACTCAGTGGGTTTGGAGTTTGAAGCAGACTCAGAAGCAGTTTGATTTAATTTCAGGATAAGGATTACCTGGTGTGTCCACCGATTCATCATGGTGCATAGCATCACTATTCTCTTCCCTTTGAGTATGTTTCTTCCCTGTGTAGAATAGTTCAAAGGGTTCTACTCCTTGGTGTTTTTACCAGTTTCAATTCTATCTGGTCTCAGCTTCATTGCTGTTTGGCTAGTACAGAACCGGCCTCAATTCTTTCTTGATCAGAATTGGTTTTTCAGAATCTGTTCCAAACTTCAAAATCCGCTTCTATAGCTTCAAAAGTTTTGGGTTTAAAAATTTTAGCCCAAAAATGGAAATACAACCATAGATTTACTTACTCATATTACACATTTTGAAAAGAAACGGTACCCTTTTAAAACAACCAGATTTGTATAGTTTTTTTTTTCCTCAGATTCTACAACGTTCCTAAGAAAGGAACAATCCACTCTAGTCTGATTCATTTCTGGTTGGATAGAGTTCAAGTAGAGCTCAAAATTGTTCAGTTCAGAAGGATGAAAACCATAATATGTGATTCTGAGAACTTTTAGTTTACTCATTTTCTCCATAACTGGAAAGAAGTACTCCATCAGCCAAGTCTTTTTCTTACCAAATTAGCACTTTCTTTTGATCTCTGGGGAGGAATGAACCCTTCCCAAACAATTAACTGAATTTATAAATTTGATGCTCATAGCAAAGGGTGCAATAGAATTTGAATGCCTGCAAAGGTATTTTTGATCATGATTAAGTGAAAGTTGCATTTATGAATGCTGTACAATCATATCATTTTATCAAATTATTAGTGCACAAGCATGGAATTCAAACAAGAAATTTGACTAGGATCTGTTGTACATGCAAGTGTGGGTGTAAAATCGCCATTCGTAGTTATAAGACAAATGAAGAATCTCATGGAAAAACCAACAAAACTGAAATAGTCATGACATCTAATGTTAATCGGCTTTGTAGACATCTATACTGCCACATAACAAAATTACAAATAATTGAATGGAGTAATTGAAAAGAGGCAGTATTGTCAACTGCAACGACTAAAGCAACTGAGTTGCCGGAAAAGTTATCTCAGATAGGTATTATTTGGTTTCAGTTGCCCTAACATTTACTCAATTTACTACCATCCATTATAGAACTGGGACTAGGAAGAGTCTTGTATCTCTCAAATATCCAGGGGTCTACATACTTTCGGTACATTTGTACACTGAATCTGAACCCGTTTCTATCATAATAGTGCATAATTTTCTTCTTGTCATTGATAATTTGATATTTCTTATACAAATATCATCGAGTTGGATTGCATCATTATTGGTGGATCTATTGAACAAGGCTTAATTGCTTGATATTCAAGATCAATACCAAAATTTGCAGTTGAATTTAGTTTGCAGTTTTGGAAATACTTTTTAGCTTTCTTCACTACATACTGTATATGAAAAATTAAGATTTTTTTTTTTAATTCCATTGGAAACATTATAAACTTATGCCTGTTGTCACTTGCTGCAGGCTCATATATGCTGGTAAGCAGCTTGCTGATGACAAAACAGCTAAAGAGTACAACATTGAGGGTGGTTCCGTGCTTCACTTGGTGCTTGCATTGAGGGGTGGTACTTATTAAGGTAGATTGCACATCCGATCTAAGATATTAGCTTGTTCAGGCTTGGTCAATTTCTAGTTCTTGGTAAATGTTTGAATCGCTTTTGAACCTAAAGACGTGAAAGGAAGCTCTATACCCGTCCGTTTCTGAGGACACATGATTGTTCTTTAATGTGCTTGGTTTTTGTAATTTCAAGGCTGTTATTGGTGGTCGGTATCACTACATTGTATGCTTTTAAACCCAAAAGTTGCATTTAAATGAAATTTCTAAAGTAATAATTAATAATCACAAGCACAACGGTGAGTTTTACTCTCTGACCATCTGTACAGAGGTGAAAGTTTGATTTTAGTTTTAGGGCCACAAGCACAATGGTGGTGGCCCTGGCTGGACCGGGTGAAATGGTCTAGATCTAAACGTAATTCTCAGACAACCCAAATATGATGTAAACGTAATTCTCGGACAACCCAAATATGATGTATTCATTTTATAGCTAGGCTAATATTTTGGCCCAGTTACAATTAAAAGGGATGTGCCTCCTGAATTTGTGGTCCATGTCAATAGTGATATCCAGGCTGTTTGGCTAAGTTGGCATCATTTTGATTATCAAAATTACTAACTACAACTAAAGAACTTTCCTCTATTAACACTATTTTACTCGAGTTTTATTTGTATGCATTGATAGTGTAAAATAGCCGTCTAATCCTATTTCACAATTGATAGTGTCATAATATTATTATATCTTCAAATATCTACTCTAACATCTAAATGGTAAGATTTGATTAAATGTACGTGTAAAATTATTTTACAATATTGGTACATAAAAATTGAATTCTTTAAATTTTTTAGAATGAATGTAGATGTGGAGATTTCACTTGGAAAGCTAAAACATTTAGCTGTGTTTCTTACGTATAATATTATTTAGGATGAGCATGAGAGATTGCCACATCATAGGGTTGTGGAAAGGATATCTATCTGTATGTATGTTGACTAAAGTACATTCACCTTTGATAATTGGGATGGTCTAAAGTTGAATCTAGAGTAGTGAGATAGAGGTCTGCAATAATACTTTTTTACTTTTACCTAATCATGGATTGCAAGAGGAAATGAATTTCCTTGCTTATTGATTAAGCTAATTGAACTTTTGGGCAAGGGAGTTTGAGAAAAATCATTAAACTTCCAAATGGATCTGGAGTGACAATCTCGATCCTCATCAGCTTTTGCTCATAGAGAGTATGATGAAATGATGTTGATTATAACTATTTTTTTATATGAAAAGCTTCAATCTACTCAACAACTCGATTATAAGTAATGATTTAATTATACTGCACAACAAATGATTAAAAAGGCATCTAACAAATGACAATACCATTATTGAGCAAGAATGATTAGCAAATAAAAATAGAGTAATTGAGGTGGGGCTGTGTTGATGATAAGCTTCAATGGTCAAATTGATGTGTCCACAACAACACGAAAACGACACTGATAAAATGTTCAAGTAAGACCTCCTGCCAAGAGACGAACTGTAAATTTAACTCAGCTCAACTCTATCTACCAACCAGAAATGTCTATATACATGTCATTCTGGATCGAAGTTAGGCTTCGATGTTCATTATTTGCGTGTAGAAAATAAGATCTAATCAAATATATACAGAACATTCAATGGCTTATGTGTATAATTTATTGAGAATAACATCATTATCAAAGTACGGATATTTAGATGATTTGGATATTATCATTTTTTTGACTCAGTTGTATGTTTGCAAAAGCTTGTAAAATGTGTTGTCAATAAATTTCACAATGATGTATATGCACCCAAATACTATTGACCAAATCCTGAAATCCTACAAATTACTGCACGGCAATACATCTCAATTTGTTTGCCGTTCTAAACGATCAAAAGGAAAAAGACCAAAAGAAAATGTCACCTAGTACTTGATTGTTGATTTATTTTCTTTTTAAGCCATAATATTTAGTTTTAAATTTTGGCAAATGTTAACCTAAGTCCTAAAGGTACATTTTAAGATATTAAATATAAAAATTTTATCTTAAAACTTTTGTATTCAACTCATTGAAAATTTAAAAAGTATTATTTCAACAAAAAAAAAAATATAATTTTGGAAACAGTTACCTGTAACATAAAAAAGGCAAAATAATATACTATTTTAACACTTTTGAATTATAAAAGGTCCCAAAATGTTAACTAATCCTTTTTTGGTCTTAATCTGTTTTCAGGAAAATTTCGATAATCGAAAGTTCACTTAAAAAGTTCAGTAAACTTTAATTAATAATTATTTCAACTAAATATTTGAATTTGTGTGCTCCTTTTTTGGGGTAAAAAACAAAGTGCTCTTGATTGATTGGAGTTATAAATTATCATTTATTGGGTCAAACAGTTGTAAATTATATCATTGATTCTGATTTTATTTTTCAACCATTGATTCTGATTTTCTACAAATGGTTTTAAACAAATCGATGGGCGAGCCATAGTTAGTTTTGCCTTTCATGCGACTGGACTAAAAACTAGGCAGCCCAAGTTAGTAAACCACAATTATTAAGTGTAATTAGGATATAAAAAAGAAAAAAAATTAATTAAAAATATATATGGTAACACATCAACTTTCCGCATCTGGAAAGTTTGAGCTAATTGATTGCTCTCAACAATTTTCACAATTAAAGAGTAATTTAACCAAAGGGTTAGTTGCCCTTAACATATCATACACCCGACAGTCATATACAATAACTTAATTATCATTATGACTAAGGAATGAAGATTAGATACCCCACTTACATCACAATGGTGCCAAAACCCGACATAATTAACTAAACTACACATTAAAAAAAATTAAAATCACATGTCATAGAGTCATTGGATTGGAGTTACTTTGATTATAATTATAATAATTATTATTTATTATAAAAGAGTAAGATTGGCGGAATAATTGATTAGCTTGGCACATAATTAAGGAGTCTGATTCAATCTTGAAAAGAGGGGCATGCATCTATTTGGCTCTGTCTTGAATTACATCAAATCCCATCTCAGTTGGATCGGTTGCTTGAAGTTCATATGATATTCCATCCAAAGCTCTTCTCAGCCCATCTTTTGAAGTTGCGTATAGCATCTTTGCTCTTATCCTTGATGCTGTTGGAGACCTAAAACATTATTCCAAAAATACCCTCACATTAATATTCATCATCTTATATATAATTTCAACTAAAATAAAATAAAATAAAAATGTTGGATTAAATCTAATTACAAGTATATACCATGCAATGAAGAAGATCTTGCTCTTGCGACAATTATCAACGGTGACAAAATCAAAGTCAAAGACAGCATATCTACAATCATCATTAGGCAAAGAAGCAGCAAGATCATCATAGTTTTCTCCAGGACCACCAACCTTATCAACTGTAACAAGTCTCGACCTTTCATCGATCTTGAAAACTATGTATCTATGTACCTTTTTCCACTTCATTTCCATGAAAGAGTTCTTGCACTCCTCTGTTACCCACATCCCAGTAGTAGCCTGTTCAGATTCATATTGTTATTAATTCGTAAATCAATTTTACCATAAACAAATAAATATTCATAGTTTAATTCCAAATTTAATTACCATTTTGAAAGCCATCGCCATTGTTATCTGATGAGAAGAAGGAGAACCAAATTGCTCTGTCTTTATTTTTTTCTCTCTCTTTCTTTTTGTAAAGGTTGACACAAATTTGATGAGGTTGGGAGTGAGGTCTACTATATATAAATAAAGGTTAGTTCAGATTGCCATTGGTATTTCGTTTTATTTACCATTTTGTCCTAGATTTATCGATTTATTACCATGTTTCTTTCCGTGTATATTGCATTCCTTACTGCGCGTTTAAACATAAAGATAAAAGGGTGCGTTTGACTTTAAAAAAGTATCAATAAATGGCAGATGTTTTTTAACACCACAAAAATTTAATTTTCTTATAATTTTTTTTTAAATATTGAATTTGTTTGTTTAATAATTTTAAAAAGTTATTTTGATTTTATATTTTAGAAAATGATTTTTATGAAAATATATTTAAAAATAGTTTAAATTATTTTAGACATTTGTTATCAATTAAAAAACATATATTTGACATTCAATAACTTAAATATTTATTATCAGAGATTTTAACATCATAAAAATCATTTTTTTAAAATATTTTAAATAATATTTTTTATGAAAAACTTTCTTTTCATTTTAATTATTTTTAAAAAATTTATTATCTAAAAAACGTTG
>JBBPBP010009779.1:19852159-19895969 GCA_037974735.1 Cicer chorassanicum | reverse complement strand
TGAAATAAAAAAACTCTAGGAGTTGTAAATGAAACACAATTAACCAGTTATCCCCATAATTTTTTTCTTTATTTTTCATATTTTGATTTTATTTTCAAAGTAAAAAAAAAAAAAAACAAAGAGACTATCAATCATTTAGAATATTTCCACTATACAATACAACTAGCCGAATGCAGAGGACAAAGCACAGGTACAAGGCACATGCTCAGATGCTCTTAATTGATGGGGCACATATATTGGTCTCAAAATAAATAAATAAATAAAAATATAAAAAAGAAATAGTAAAAAAAAATTATGTATTTGACCTTAATTTTGGACTACGTATATCAATTTTCTCGAACACCGGTTCCTACCTTGTTCTTTAAGTTAAAAGTATGATTTTGGTGAATATCAGTGGAAGGAGATGAGAAGGATGCCACATATAAGTTGCTAAAGTAACAGAACCAGATAAGATTCTGCTTAGTCCTCTAACAAATTTTTTATTAGTAGTCATGTTACAGGTTACACTGAAAACTGAACACAACTTTCAGAGTAACTAAAAATTTACCCTATGCAAAAATTGTCAAACAAAAATTTATAGAAGGAACATTCAAAAGTATGCACAACAAGCTTACAGACTATTTCTAACTCCTCATTGTTCACAAAATAGCAATCCCAAGGGTTCAAAAACAATTGAAGCCTAAGAATTATTTACACGCCTAAAGTTCTTGTAATATTAGATTGTCTGAGACTTCTACTTATGGGTAGGTGAACGTAAACCTCGTGAACATCTTGTTTACAAACCTCTCCTCTATCCCTGTCTATGGCATAACAGACATAAATTGTGTCAATTACAATGTCAAGCACATGCACGAGAAAACCCAGCACTATTATAAGTAGAACCCATGCTGTCGCTGCCACAAAATATGAATCAGCCCCGAGATTGGTCGTGGCTTTTAAGATTACACAAGCCTGGACATAGATTAACAGTTAGAACAAACGTAATTTAGAATCAGAAGATAATGAAAACAGAATAACAAATCAGAAACAATTACATAAATGGAGAGAATAATCACTCAACCAACGAACTGGCATATTTCTTTTATCCTCGTAATTCTAACAAGAGAGTTGTCAGACTTAAAAAAAGGTTCATATAATTTTTAAGACATTATATGCAGGATTTTCATAAGAAAATGAAGTTTCAGATAATCCTCCGGACACCTCCTTGCCTCTAACAAATGAGGAGAGAGAGAGAGAGAGAGAGAGAGAACATAGATTAGCCATGACTTATGGCTGCCAATTAAAATTTTAGAGAAGTTAACTGAAGGATATGTTGCAAATTGTCCATCAATTGTCAAAGTCCACGGGTTAGAGATACATTTTCCCTTCACACTATATGGTTCAAGTTTTGTTATATTTAGATCAAAATCAATCTTCTACTTCACTACTTTGGTGCACCGAGGATCAAGTTAAAAATTTGCTATAAAATCTAGTAAATCAAGATTTGGTAAGCTTTCTAAGGATGCCCTTAATCTTTGTCATTTTGATCTTATCATATTTTTACTTTACCTTAATATATACATACTTTGAAGCTAGGAGCAAAAACAAATTGAAGTACCAAGAAGAATATTTATTAATTTTTCAAAGGCGGGAGGGGGAAAGAATGCCTTCTCATGGTAGAAAAGCGGTTAACATAGTCTAATGCTTGCTACAAAGTTTCCTAGCTCTATTTTCCTTTGGAATATACTTAACAGTTAACATTGACATTTTACACCATTCTAACTTCAAGAACTATTGATTATAGTATTTTGAATCTCCTACTTGGCTAAATTTTGTCAAGAGATGATCCAAAACTTGGTGATTTAAATTGTTCATCTAGATTAAAATTAATACTTGTTTGTTTGTTTACTAATGTTAGTTTAAGCTTTCTGATGATACTTGAACTTAAAACTGTGTCTCAATGAATGAAAATTCAAAAAATTAAGTTTGAGATAATCCTCCGGTAACCTCCTTCTTACCTCAAAACAAACATAAACTGGCCATGATTTATGGCTGGAACTGAAAAATGTAGAGAAGTTAATGGAAAATTATTTTTCGATTGTCATCAAAACTCAATAGTCAATGACCACGAGTTAGAGCTACACCAATTTCATTATACTTCAAGAGGATGTGTTGAAATTAATGCTTACACTAAGCACTTACACATAGTGGAAAATCTCTAACATGCACCGTGGCAAATCTCTACCACAAATTATGAAGAATAAAAAGAGAAATATTAAAGCCACATACCACAATTGTGTATACTGCTGACAGGACAAAAACAATTCCGACCAGAAGGCGAGACGATATGGTCTCCACAAAAACAGCAGAGAGAAGATTGCGTCTTAGAAGTTCATATGTCATCCTTGAAGATGAGCAGTATGCTTCACCGGTTATTGCAGCAAAGTTGATGGTGAACTTATTAAGAAAATCGACAGCACTCAAAAATGCATTTACACAGCACCGCAGTACAATGTTCACTAGCCCAGGAGCATCCTCTTGTCTTGCATTATCAACCACAGAACGCACCACTCGAACAACAAAGATAAGCAATCCTGACAAACATATTGTTCCAGAAGAAGGACCAAAAGCATTTCTGCCAGCCAAATCATCACAGTTAATGTCTCTCTAAATGCAAAACAATCGTTCAACTAGTCTTAATACCTATTTTCATCTGTTTTCCTATCTGCCACATCCTACGCAAAATGACTAAAGTCAGAAGCAACAACACACATCACATGTAATGGCTCACGGCTCTCTCGAACCATCAAAATTTCACAAGCAACCAATTTGACCGTTTGAATCATCGCTACAACTAAGAACTGAAAATGGAACCAAAGAAAATATTCTCAAACTAAGCATTTCAACTACAGAGTAGAAATTCATGTAAGACTTTGATCCATAACCAGCAATATATTGGAATTAAATCAAAACACACAGTTGTAGTTAAACACTTAACCTAACCATCCAAACACTAGATTTTGTAGATATTATGCAAACATTGCACAGGACAAGGGAATTAGGAGATACTATAATGCTAGTACTATGAAAGAAAACCGTGATTCCTTGCTTATCTACCTATCATGAGGACACCTGAATATTGTGTGAATTGTCTATACTATCGCTCATGTGAGTATTTGACAACCTTAGTATTGTACTCAATAGCATACTGTGGAGCAATAATAATTTGTTCAAATTTCGCTATGATGTAATGTAGTTATAGCCACTATTTGACAATATTGACTCGTGTTATATCAAATAAACAATATATTTAGTGATAATCAGACAGAGTAAAATAAAACATGATATCCACATGCAGGCAAAACAAATACAAAAAGAAAAGAAAAGAGATAAATTAACCTGAGAGAAGTTCTAATACTTTTTGTAGGAGTTTCATTATCCTTTGAGAAATACCAACGAGCAATGGTCCCACTAATGACATAAACCTGAGCTTCAAGCATAGCTGAAGCTGACCACAACATAGTAAGTATTGCCAATGCAAAATAAGCTGGCACCCAAGAATCCTCCTTCCAAACACAACCATATTCATTGCCATGCAATTTTCTAGGCACAACCTTACCATTATACTTTGCAAACACCAAAAAAACCACAATAGGCACATAATACACAACAAGCCCAATTGTCAAACAAGGTAGCACACCAAACAAACCCATGTTCCAAGAAAGTGCATCAGAAGCAACCCCAATTATACTCACCGTGAGTTCCACGCGGTGCCAATTCAACACAAGGATCCATACAATAACACCAATCACCAAAAAAACGAAACCCAACACCAGAATTCTGTACACCAGAGGAAAAGCATCGCTGCAAGAAGTTTTAACAGTGCAAGCAACGAACCAGTAAACGTTAAGGAAGATTGGGATGAGAATGAAGAAAGGAAGAGAAGCGTAGACAAGGTGTTTGGTGTAATGTTTGAGTGAAATAAGAAGTATATAACACATGGGTAGGCTTAAAACGAACGTGATAACAAGTGTCCATGTCAAATCCTTTGTAAAGGGAGAAGATGAAGAGAGAAAATAGGGGTAAGAGGTTGAGGAAAATGAAGGGTTGATGCATGAGGTGGTGTTGGAATCGTAGGTGTAAGAAGAGAGGGTAGTGAAGTTGGTGTTTCTGTGGAAAATTGAGAAGATTCCGAAAGCGAAAGTGGAAAGAAGGAAGAGGAGAAAGAGGATGAGGAAAGGGATGTCTTTGAAAGAACGAGGAGAGTGATTGTAAGAGATTTGAAGGTATTGTTGATTTGATTCAGATTCTTGTTGTGAATCGTGTTCTTCTATTGGTGGGTATGTTGTAATTGGGGGTTTTGATAAGAAAGGTTGTGATAACGATGAAGAGTCGTATGAAGAAGATGAATTCCCTTTGTTATTGGGATCATCCATAATTAGAGCTGAGGTTGACACAAAAAGAGAACAAAAGAGTTTAATGTTTTATGTCTGAGGTTGTTTGAATGGTGGCTGAAGTAATGTTTTTGTGGTTGGACTCAAAAAATTCAATCCAGAGTGGCTGGGTAATAAATAAAAGGGTAGAGAATATTCCCAAAATCTATACTATGTAATGTGTTTAATTTTAGTCGAGTAATTCAATCTAAAAGCGTAACTGAGAAGGGTTTTATGAGACTTTGGAGATCAATAATTGGATAGGACAGCAATATTTGTGTTTATTTTGTTATGAATCAGGTTGGGAAAACAAATACAACGAAGTAACTTGTTTTGTCAGATGAACGGAGTGAACGAATTCAATGGTTCCGGAGAGTACACTCCGATGATAGTTTGTCGTGTGGAACTGCTAACGGTATTCATTATATATATTTTGTTAAAAAAAATAAACTTCATTCATTCAAATTAAAATAAAATAGTACAGTTTAAGAAAATAAAAAACAAGTTAACGATAAGAATGACAAGGGATATCTACTACATTCTATGGATAAAGATAGTACTATTTTGCTATACAGTAATATTTTGCTATTCTATCCATTGAATAAAAATAATATTCATATCGTTTTTTATTTATATATATATATATATATATATATATGCGGATATTCGCTTCACTGATTTTTAAATATTTGCATATAAAAGAATATAAATATCATCTTTTAAATGAAAAATTATTTATATATGTCAAAAAAATAATAATAATAATACATCAAAATATTATTACATTAACACATAAATAAAATATATAACAAAATTTTATTATAAAAACTATTAATTTACATAATAAAAAACTATTACAATATATGAATTTTATTAATTTACTATTGGATACGGATATGCATGAATATGAATATTATTATATCTCCATTTTCATCTACAATAATATTTATCTATTATATATGGTATATATAACCAATGTCTCGCTAATAATTTCAAATTGTGGAGTAGCTTAGTTGTAACAGAGATTTTTATTGTAAATATAGTAGTTTGTTTGACAAAATTATAAAGACTTGGAGTCAAACCGAGTACTTTTAATACATGTAAGAATTAGAGTTACAACTACGCCAAAATCAAATATATGAAATTAATTGAAATATTTTATATATAATCTATTTTATGTTGACCCTCTCAATAAAATTTGTCAAGATCCGCTACTGAATTTCTTCGTGATAAAGAGATTGAGCCAACTTATCTTGGAGATCAGATTCAAGCGCATAAAAGTATCTACTGTACTCATAATTAAAGCTATTTTGAATACCATTCAACCTAGCTATGATTTACTTCTTACGTTCAAAGATGTTTCTAAAAATGTTTCGACTCTTTAATAAGTGGAACACACTTAATTGGACGAAACACACTCTTAATTGTATCAAAATGTGTTTATTTTATTTCATTGTTTTACCAATATTTTTTGTCAATATTGTATTGTTTTACAGTTAAAATATTAACGAGCGGGCCAAATAGCCCAGCCCAATCAAACATAACATGGAGCAAGATTAAGAGCGCAGGATCCACATGTTCACTTTGTTTGGTTGTGAAAAAGACAAAGTACTCAAACAATCTGGTGGTGTGGCAGAATCTTGATTTACAACCTTAAACTACAAGCCACATGCATTGATAGCATAGCCATCCCCATCCCCATCCTGCTTTTGCACTTTATCTACAAGCCACATGCATTAACTGCCCTGTCATCTTATCTCCCAAACGATAAATATTATATTTAGACACAAACATAAATAAATAGCGTTTAGATCTATTTACACAAAAATATATTATTTTAAATTATTTTAAAAATACATATAATTTTAATTTTTTTAATTTTATTTATTAATGTGAGTGTGTTTAAACATTATTTATTTATGTTTATGTCTCAACAAATATTTTTCATGTTAAGCACCAGTAACATTTAAATAAAGGGATGTTTACTAATCACTACTCCTTTCTTTTAACAACAATACTCTTCGAATGTTGATTAAAGAATTAATTCAATAAAATAACTAATTTTAAATTCTTAACCAATGTTGTGAGAGTGCTTATTAAGATTGGACCCAAAAAATTCACACAGTTTACGGTCGTGCTTTTCTTATTTTATAATAATTTTTTGTCTTAACTATTTAATTTAATTTTTTGAAGAAAAGAAATTCTAATAAATTCAAAATTTGGTCACTAGATAGATAAAGAGAATTTGACTAACAATTGTTTCAATAAATAGTTGAACTCATATACACTACCTACATACATGATTTAACTTTAGCTGAAATAAAACACACTAACAACTTACACCCATTTTAATTCAAAAAAAGAAAAAACGTATACCTCAAAAAGAATGACTTGAATACAAACTTACAATAGGATTGCATATGCAAATGACTATTAAGAGATATTTGAACTAGGGTTGGCAATAAAATTATGTTTAAACTCTACAAATATATCACTTTCTTTATTAAAATATTTGGTGAGCTGTTGAATTTTGAAAATGTTTCGTTTTCAAATTTCTAAATTTTAATGAAATGGTGCATATGAAAAAAATTGATGAGGTATCACAAGGCAGTGGTCCACAATGACACTCCAGCAACCGGCACGGCGTGGATCTCCGATACCATAACAGGAGGGAATTTCATTTATCCAGAACAAAAAATATAATTTAAAAGACCTTGAACCATAGAATATCCAAAACGTTGCAAAAACTATATCATATATATATATATATATATATATATATATATATATATATATAAGGAATTTCATTTATCTAAAACAGAGAATATACTTTAAAGTTGCAGTGCCTGGTTAATATTGTAATATAGAATAAATACACACGTATAGTAAACTATGAAAATAGAATCAGTTATCGATTACAATTTGACACTAGAACTAACTCCACAAAAGGAAACTCAACTTGTGCATACTTCTAGCAACAATCTATCAATTTTGTTGGGTCAAGTTTGTAGCACGTTTGGATTATATTTTGTAAACCATGATTTGAGAAAAGAAACTCTTTTCATTTCCAATCAAATCACCGTACGAAACCCAGAATCATGTTCAAACACAATTCAACCAAATCGTAGTTTTGGCAAACATGCTAAGCCTAAATGAAACTCAGTTTGGCCAACTCAAATTGGTTTTTGACGTGAGTAAACTATAACCAAAGCATGCAAGTTGTCAGTCACCAAAATGAGGAAGTTCAACTTTCCTCGTCCCACCGACCCTTTGGTATCTCTCCAGAGTCTGCAATCACTACCTTCTTCCTGGGTTTTCCGCTATAGGTTCCAGCCCCTCCTTCAATTGCAAACACGGTATCCATGCCTTCAACAACCTTGCCAAAAACAACATGGTCTCCATCCAACCTATAAAGTTTGCATGTAAATTGGAATTATGAATAGTAATGATGGCATATGTATATTTGAAAGATTATCAAAAATACCACACACAATCCTGCCTATGTTAGCTTTGCTATGCATAGCCGGTCCCAAGCCCAGATAAAAAGAGGGTTGTGTTAGGCAGTCGACAGCCAACGTAAAACTTAGTTGAATCTTTATGACATGGATCAATAAAACCATACACACAAACTCGGTCTAACAGCTGTCTGAACCCCAGTCTCGAAACTGTCCAAAACTGGTGCACTGTCAGGACAAAATTACTTACCAACTGGCCTTCACTGTGGTGATGAAAAACTGTGAACCATTGGAATCAGGTCCTGAATTTGCCATAGAGACAACACCTGCAATCATGGAGCAAGTTTTCAAATACATACCTCAAAAATGAAAAGAAAAAAAATTACCATCAAGATTTAAAGAGGAAAGTATTCCTAATAAAATGAAATGCTTAAATCCAGGCAACTTGTTACACACCAGCATGAGAATGTTTAATCCTGAAATTCTCGTCAGGGAATGTGCCACCATAAATAGATTCGGATGCTTTGCCATCATGATGAATAATATCTCCACCCTGAATCACAAAACCAGATATTATCCGATGAAATGGTGTTCCTTTGTAATGAAGTTTTACACCACTTGCACCCTCGCCTTTCTCCCCTACACAATATGATACACTCCTAATCAGTGTGTGGACCAAATGGGAGATAAATAAACAATATATAATAAACAACGTGAAGAAAAGAGACTACAATTACCTGTGCACAAAGCTCTAAAATTTTCTGCAAGTAGAAAATTTCCAGTCATTAAATATTGCAATATTATAAGAATAGTATACGAATTACTATATGTGAATGGCAAACTAGGTAGCTTCACCAGACAGATTTATGTTAGAATTTAGTAAAACAACTGAATTATAGACACCCTGTATAAATGGCATACATCCCCAATGAATAAACACAGTAACACATTTCACAATTCCTACTGAAGAAGATGGCCACAGTTTGTGCAAAATGGAAAGCTCGACACTTCAAGCAAGACTTGGCTTTTTGTTAGGTGTGTCTTACTAGTATTACATATTTTAGTAAGGAGGTTAGTTGGTTAGTTGGGGATTGGGAGAAAAAGAAATAAGGCATGTTACCTATAATAAATAAGAAGATGGGTTGAGAGGGAGAGAAAGTCATTTGTGAGAAGATTGCAGACCCTCTAAACCCTCCATTGTTCTGTTATTTTATCTAGGGTTTCTCCAAATTATTTTGCTATGTATGTACAGATACCTATCAAACATTGATTTTCTTATCAAGGGTTGATATTGTTTATTTTTCTTCTATTGTAAGGATGCACTCTAGAATATGCAAATCCGAAAAGAAAAAAAAATGACATACCCACAGTTTTTGGTACCACTTGGCCATATAATCCAATCACGATCCTACCTGCAGAAGTAATTGCATAGCACAGATTATTAATAGCAAAAAAAGAAAAGAAAAAAAAAACATTTTCATGCTAATTGAGCATAAACTGTTGCTAATATCTTTCCACATAATCTTTCGGGCTCTATGTGTAATTTCAAAAATATATAGTAAGTTAAATTGATTCGAAGGTAGCAATAGCAATTGGTGAAAGTTAAGAAAAAAAATTGCTTGACAACCTAAGCGCTGTTTATCGATATCAATATCCAAGAAAACTCTATGTGTAATTTCGGGCTCCTCTTCTGATTCTTCATTGGCCTACATCTCAGAAAATGGAAAAGTTAGTTATTTGACTGAACCCTATATGCAGTTAAATGGAAATCAAAGGTGGAAAAAAAAGATGACCTAACCATCAGTTTTCAATCAGATAATACACAACAGTGAGTGTATATAAACTTGAATTGGAGTATTAAAAATGGTGCTCAATACAGGTTCATACAAGATGTAGTGGGGGGAAAAACCTTATTTATATTAGAATGTGGCTTATAAAACACTAACCAGTGAGCCTGTACTAGATACAGATTTACCACCATAACCAAAGGAGCAAGTTTAAATCTTAACGATACAAAACATTAGTGGAAGGTTTTCCAATTATTAATAAGGGTCTAAAGTCTGAATGCTCTCACGAAAGCTCCAAGAAGCAGGAAATGCCCATAATAAGATGGTAAAGATAGTGTAAACAGTAAACATGATGGGTTGATCTCAGCAATAGACCCTCAGACGCATACTGAAATAAAAGGATAAAGATAACTCTTGCATAAATGCTCACCCGGAACTACATTTTTTTACCAATCATCTATCTATCTTGTCGAAATATCGTCCTCTTTTGTTGATATTTGACGTCACATCCTTCTAGCCAAACACTCTCCTAACCATGTACCAGTATCTTACTTCATCACTTTCTTTCATATTTCTATTTGAACATCGCTATAAGCATGCACTAATGCATCGCTTGCCTTGAACCCTATAGTATTAGATACCCTTTCACTAATGCCAAAAGGGAATCATGGGAACAAACATATTCCATATGTCCTCCCACCTTTTGAAACACTCATTATCCTCTCACTAATGCCTTACCCCATTTTTTCAACCATAAATGTTAGTGGTTAGTTTGTTAGGACATAGTAGGAGGAGGATTTGGAAGTACCGGGGATTAAACTATTGATGTCCTTCTTAATACTTCTTTAGCATCCAAACTAATATCACAGAGCTGCACCTTCAGGGACCCTTACCCCCCATTTACTTGAGCATCTAGTTTACACTTTACAACTATAATTTTGAATCCATTAACTAGATTCATACTTCTACTGCAGTACACACTTGAACCTACCCTAAAAAGAACTCAAACAGCTTATTTGAACAAAAAGAAATGAATGTATTATAATGCAAGGGCATGCTATACATAATCAAGCAATAAGAGATTAATTCATTGTCGAATCAACATCAATAATAACAATGGCACAGCTTAAAATTAGTTTCAATTACATGAAATAGTTTAGTGTCATTAGGGCTCCATGAAAGACAGTAAAATTTTTATTTTGAAACGAAAGACAAAGTAAAGTTAAAAAGACAAAAAAAAAAAAAACATCATTTTGAAATAATCTTATCAATAATAACCTAGATCAGATCCACAGTGAGAGTAATATAGAGATAAAATTGTATACCCGTTTAGAAGCAGAGAATGCGAAAATGAGGAAAATTGAGAGAACGAGGAAGATAAGGAGGAATCGCGGTTGAGCGAGAAACGCGATCTCTCTGCGCATTGCTTCACCAACCTCTATGCTCAATTGTACCCAATCAGAGAAAAATCTAAACTTTGTTGTCCTCCATGGAAGATAGGTTACTGGGTTTGTCTCTGAGATTGAAGTTGGTGATGCAGAAGGGGGGGTTCGAGTTTGAGACAGGGGGGTGTGGTGTGGAACTCAGAGGAATAAAAATTAATTATATTTACTTTATCATAAACTGCAATTAATTAAACAACTAATCACCTTGTGTCAGAACCTGAGAGGTCCGGTCCGGTTTATCTTCAGAGACATAAAGACATGAACAGTAAATGTAACTGAGCCCATCATTTTGCCTTTTTTTTTTTTGTATAAATTATTTTGCCACATTCATCTCTTATCAATTTATTTCAAATTATAAAATTAATCATTGTATAAAGTGGCAGATTAGTAAAAGTAATTTATAACGATAATAATGCTGCCTCTTTAAGTCTTATTTTATTTGTGTAAAAAAAGTAATTATGACATTTGAACATTACAATAAACATTGTATGTGATACTATATGTTATTTTTGTCACTTATTTTTTATCTACTACATCTTACATGTATTTTAAAAATATACACAATAATTAAATGACCATATATTGACGTATTTTGATGTTAAAAAATCATTAAAGAAATATCTTATGTTTATGAATGATCTCCTAAAATTCAAAAGGATATTGTTAAAGTTTTACTAGTGCAACCACTCAATTTATACTTAATGATTTTGGATCTAATTTACTTACTATTTTAATTGATGAATCTCGGGATATCTCAATTAAAGAGCAAATAATTGTAGCTTTACGCTATGTGAATAAGAAAGGGCAAGTTATCGAACATTTTCTTGATCTTGTTCATGCTTTTAATACTAGTGCTATATCATTACAATCGTCCTTAGAGTCATTATTTGCAAAATATGGATAAAGTTTGTCAAGCATACGCGGACAAGGATGTGATGGAGCAAGAAACATGAAAGATGAATACAATGGTCTTAAAAGCTAGATATTAAAAGAGAATTGTTTTGTATTCTTTTGTCCATCAAGTCAAATTAGCTCTTGTGACATTAGCAAAAAAGCATTCTAAAATTGCATTATTTTTTAATTTAGTTGTTAATTTTGTTAAGACAAACTCTCAAATTAAGTTTTGATGAAAATAAACAAAAGATTAATTAAAGATATTAATTATGATTCTAAATGTTATGTTAATTTAATCTGTGCTTTTGAGTGTTTTTATTAAAGATAGGAACCAAGCAAAGCAAAGAAATAAGTCATGATCATAAACTATACAAAACAGAGAAAGATCAGCAGAATCAAGAAAGATCGTTACAGCCACTTCACCAAACTTTCTCCAACACTTGTACATTGAATATGCCTGAAATCTTTATATCAATTTCATCAACACATGGCAAGGAACAGATAGGAATCGTTTTTACTCAAAACGATTCACGGATCATTAAGAAAAATCATCACCAATCTAAGCATATCAAAAAACTGACTGCAACTTTCTCCAGTCTGGAAACTGTCAAGAAAGTTGAACAAAGCTGAAACTCAAGATTGAATATAAGTCCTCAGATTATTCAAAAGTCTATCAGACAAGATTGATTATCTTTCTCCACTTATAATCAACGTTCTCCGTTTCTAAGAAGAACAAATTTTGTTTCTGCAGAAGAAGACTTCTCAATTCTGCAGAAAAATATTCACTCCTTTTCAAACAGTATTGGATCAAATTAAACATTCAAATTAAAGCCCAATCACTATCAAATATTATCAAAGCTTAATGGGTCAGTAAAGCTCGCAACAAGTCTGGTTTGGATCAAGCAATAGGCCCATAACAGAAAGCCCAAAGCTGTCAAATACATGGTGCTCTGTTTGTCAACAGATTCCTTGCTTCTGTCAGAAGGAAAACAGAGCACTCCCAACAGCTCTTTCTGACCAGAATTTATTGCTCAAATCATCTATAAAAGGAAGGCAAATTCGCAAGCATAAACCAGATCTTTAAGTGTGAAGTATTCTCACTAAATCATATTCACTTACATCCTTAAAGTCATCTCATTCAAGAAATCAAGCTGAACCAAATACATACTTCCAGTTTTATTCTATTGGTTTCTTTCTCTGTTCTGAATCCTTTTCTCAAACAAGAGTTGAGCAAAACTAGATTCAAACAAACCTTTTAAATCATTATTGTATAAACTCATAACTATAAGGATTGTTTATAGTTTGAGCATAATTAAAAGAGTTGATTTCGAAATCCTAACAGATTAGTTAGGTGACCTGATTAATCCTTTCTGGGTGGAAAGGAAGTGTAGTTACAGATCAAGGCTGATCTCTAACTGTGATTGTTCTCCTTTTGTCTTTGAACACTTAGTAAAAATCTCACAGTTGTGAGGACTGGACGTAGCCCAAGTTGGGTGAACCAGGATATATTCTTGTGTGGTATTTCTTCCTTATCTCTATTTACATTCAGTTATTGTTATTATCATAATTAAATAGAGAAACTAAAAAACTGTGATTTTAACTAATCAAGAACGTTCTGCGTTTTCTGTTTTAAAACCAAGAACGTTCTCCGTTTCTGTTTTTATAACCAAGATCATTCTTGAGTTGTTTTCTTAAGTTTTTAACAGGAAATTTTAAAAAGGGCAAGATTACAATTCAAACCCCCTTCCTTGTAACTTGACATTGCTACTTCAATTGGCATCAGAGCCTGGTCTCTAGAAAAAACACTTTAACCAAGTGCTAGAGAAAAAGATCTAAAATGTCAAAAGCAAAATACATTGTTGAAGGAGGATCCTCAAACAGGCCACCATACTTTGATGGAACTGATTACTACTTTTGGAAAAACAAGATGCAGTTGTTTCTAAAATCTCAAGACACAGGAATGTGGCGCATCATTACAGATGGAGATTTCATTCCAAGAGCTGATCAAAATGATTCAAACTCTACCAAGAAGGAAGAAGTCGACTGGACATCTGAAGACAAAACTAAGGTACTCCTAAACTCTAAAGCTCAATTATTCTTATCGTGCGCTTTGAGCAGGGAAGAAAGCGAAAGAGTTGATGAATGCACAACAGCTAAAGAAATCTGGGATACACTACAAATTCATCATGAAGGAACGAACCATGTCAAAGAAACAAGAATAGACATTGGCATAAGAAAATTTGAACTGTTCGAAATGAATGAAGGAGAAACTATTGATGAAATGTATTCAAGGTTCACAACTATAGTAAATGAAATGCGTTCATTAGGAAAGGCTTACTCAGTACAAGATAGAGTAAGAAAGATCATGAGATGTCTTCCAATCATATGGAGACCAATGGTAACAGCCATAAGCCAAGCCAAGAACCTTAAAGTACTGGCACTAGAAGAATTAATTGGAACCTTAAAAGCACACGAGGTATTATTACAAGAAGATAAACCTGTCAAGAAAGGAAAAACAATAGCTTTAAAAGCATATCAAGAAAGCACGGTTGACCAAACAGAGGAAGAACCAGAAGAAACTCAAGAAGAAGCTAATGAAGAAATAGCTTTTCTCACTAAAAGAATTCAAAGAATAATGAGAAGAAGAGATCAAATGAAGAAGGGATTCCCAAACAGAAAAGAAAATCCTAAAACAGAACAAGATAAAAGTCAAATTACATGCTTTGGATGTAATAAGCTGGGACATTACAAGTCTGAATGTCCTCTAAACAAAAGAACACCAAACAGATTTCCTTTCAAAAAGAAATCAATGATGGCTACATGGGATAACTCAGATGAATCCGATGAGGAAGAAGATGAAGAAGCCAACATATGCTTAATGGCAAACACTGAAGAAAATGAGGTAACAAATTCTGAACCCTGCATTTTGTGTGAACAAATGGAAAAAGAATTTGATAACTTATTAAATGATTCAAACTTACTCATACAAAAATGTAGTTCCTTAAAAGAAAAATTTTATAAAGAAAAAGAAGAAAAAGAAAAAACTCAGGTTCTGAATAATAAGCTAAAGGAGATCATTCAAAATCTAAAAGAATCTCAAACCAAAAACTTTCACACTGAAAATCAAGAAAGTCCAGAACGTTCTGCACTTCAAAAGGAGAACGTTCTCCTTAAATCTGAAGTTCAACTTTTGAAAAATGATCTGTTAAACTTTATTAAAGCTACTGGAACATTTCAGAAAATCATGGGATCTCAAGTTGGAATATTTGATAAAGCCGGTCTTGGTTTTGATCAGACTCAGAAAACCAAAATGTATGAAAATTTCTTTATTCCAGAAAGAAAAGAACAAACATGCAAAATCAAATGTTCATATTGCAGTAAAACTGGACACCTTGAATTTGCGTGTTATTTTAAAAAAAGGGATGAGAAAATCAAGGGCAAATAGAAAAAAGAACAATCTGAAAGAAAAACAACTTTTCAGAAAAACCAAGAACGTTCTCCAGGAAAAACAGAAAACGGAGAAAGTTCTAAAAATCTGTCAAAACCAGCTAGAAAATCTTTTCATAAACAAATAATTAAATGTTCTTCATGCTCTAAGATTGGACACTCTGAATCTACATGCTACAATATCAGAAAAACAAAATTCAGAACTAATCCACAAGGACCCAAGACAGAATGGGTACCAAAAGTTAATAAAACCAAAACTGCAGGTTGGTTCTCAAGGTGTCAAGAAAAAGCCATGGTTTTTAGACAGTGGCTGTTCAAGACACATGACGGGTGATAAAAATTGCTTCATGTCCTTTGTTAAGAAAGATGGAGGGTCTGTTACCTTTGGAAACGACAATCAAGCTCGAATCAAAGGTAAAGGGACAATTGGTAAGAAAAACTCTGCTCAAATAACTGATGTTCAATATGTTGAAGGTCTAAAACATAATCTCTTAAGCATAAGTCAACTCTGTGACAATGGCTGTGAAGTTATTTTCAAACCCAACATATGGGAAATCATAAAAACATCATCAGGTGAAAAACTGTTTTCTGGAACCAGAAAGAAAAATCTCTATGTATTATATCTTGAAGAATTGCCTGATGAATCTTGCTTCATATCTATTGATAAAGATAAATGGATCTGGCATAAAAGGGCAGGGCATGTTAGCATGAAAACCATTTCGAAAATTTCAAAACTAGAACTTGTCAGAGGTTTACCAAAACTGAATTTTGAAAAAGACAGAATATGTGAAGCTTGTGTAAAAGGAAAGCAAGTTAAAAGCAGCTTTCATTCAAAAGATTTTATTTCCACAAACAGAATTCTTGAATTACTTCACATAGACTTATTTGGTCCTGTCAAAACAACCAGTTTAGGAGGAATGAAATATGGTTTTGTTATTGTTGATGATTTTTCTCGATACACTTGGGTACTATTTTTAAAACAGAAAGATGATGCTTTTGAAGCTTTTAAAATATTTTGTAAAAAGGTACAAAATGAAAAAGAATCCAGCATCATCTCTATAAGAAGTGATCATGGAGGAGAATTCATAAATGCCCCCTTCAAAAACTTTCTAGATGAACTTGGCATTTCTCATAATTTGTCTTGTGCAAGAACTCCACAACAAAATGGAGTTGTTGAAAGAAAAAATAGAACCTTACAAGAAATGGCAAGAACAATCCTGGAAGAATCAAACGTTGAAAAATATTTTTGGGCTGAAGCCGTCAATACATCATGCTATATTCTAAATCGTGTTTCCATTAGAAATATCATAAACAAAACTCCATATGAAATCTGGAAAAACAGAAAACCAAACATTTCATACTTCCATATTTTTGGATGTTACTGTTATATTCTAAACAACAAAGAAGTTCTTGGAAAATTTGATTCTAAATCAGATAAAGCGATCTTTTTGGGTTATTCAACCGATTCTAAAGGATATAGAGTTTTTAATCTAAGAACTAAAATTGTTGAAATCAGCATGCATATTTTATTTGATGAATTTGATGATTTAATACTTGAAAAGTCAAATGAGGATGAAGAACTGCCAGACACACAACAGAAAACTGATATACAGGAAACGGAGATCGATAAACAGTCTCCGTATCATTCTCCACCTAAAAGCTGGAGAACAATAGGAGATCATCCTCAAACCCAAATCATTGGGGATACAGCAGATGGAATTCGAACTAGGAAATCATTCAAGAATGATGAAAACAACATGGCAATGATCTCTCAAGTTGAACCAAAATCAATTAAAGAAGCCATAGTTGATCAATCTTGGATTGAAGCCATGAAGGAAGAACTGCAGCAGTTCGATAAAAATGAAGTCTGGACTTTGGTACCAAATCCTCAAGATCAAACAATTATTGGTACACGCTGGGTTTTCAGAAACAAATTAGATGAAAAAGGTAAGGTTGTAAGAAACAAAGCAAGATTGGTTGCTCAAGGTTACAATCAACAAGAAGGTATAGACTATGATGAAACTTTTGCTCCAGTTGCAAGGTTAGAAGCTATTCGTATACTTCTTGCATATGCATCTCACAGACTTATTAAATTATTTCAAATGGATGTTAAAAGTGCATTTTTAAACGGTTTTCTAAATGAACAAGTTTATGTGAAACAACCTCCTGGCTTTGAAGATCAATCAAAACCAAATCATGTTTTCAAACTCACAAAAGCTTTGTATGGCTTAAAACAAGCACCAAGAGCTTGGTATGATAGGTTAAGTTCATTCTTAATCAATAATGGTTTTTCCAGAGGAAAAATTGACACTACACTCTTTAAGAAAATTGATAAAAATGATCTACTCATCGTACAAGTGTATGTTGATGATATTATCTTTGGATCAACAAATGAAAAAATGTGTAATGGTTTCTCAATGCTTATGCAAAGTGAATTCGAAATGAGCATGATGGGAGAATTGAGATATTTTCTTGGTTTACAAATCAAACAACATGAGAATGGTATTTTTATTTGTCAAGAAAAATACATTAAAGATTTGTTAGCCAAGTACAAAATGAATGAAGCAAAAATTATGTCTACTCCTATGCATCCATCCTCTTCATTAGATAAAGATGAACATGGAAAATCTGTTTCTGAGAAAGAATATAGAGGGATGATTGGTTCCTTGCTATATTTAACTGCTAGCAGGCCAAATATTGTATTTGCAGTAGGATTATGCGCTAGATTTCAATCTGCACCAAAAGAATCTCATTTAACTGCTGTAAAACGAATTTTTAGATATCTTGTTGGAACTACTGATCTTGGTCTTTGGTATAGAAAAGGTTCTCATTTTGATCTTATAGCATATTGTGATGCTGATTATGCTGGAGATAAAACTGAAAGAAAGAGCACCAGTGGAGCATGCCAATTTCTGGGAGATGCATTGATAAGTTGGTCTTGCAAAAAACAAAATACTATTGCCTTATCAACCACTGAAGCTGAATACGTATCAGCTGCAAATTGTTGCTCACAAGTCCTTTGGATTAAAAATCAACTTGAAGACTTCTCTGTAAGTTACTCTAGTATTCCAATTTACTGTGATAATACTAGTGCAATCAATTTGTCAAAAAATCCAATTCAGCATTCTCGATCAAAACATATTGAAATAAAACATCATTTTATTCGCGATCACGTTAATAAAAAGGAAATTGAATTAATTTTTGTTGATACTCAAAATCAGCTTGCTGATATTTTTACAAAGCCCTTAGTCGAGGAAAGTTTTAATTCAATCAAAGAAAAACTGAGAATTTTGAAAAATCCTGAAAAATCTAGTTAAAACTGCTTCTGCAGAAAACGGAGAACGTTTATCAATCTCCGTTTTTCAAACATCTTTCTCCGTTTTTTAAATCATCTTCCCAGACGTCATCTCCCTCGTGCGCAGGCAAGACATGTCTCAGCATTAAATGCGCATGCATCAAGTCCTTCAAAAGGCACTGCTCAGCCGTCAAAGTCATCCCTTTCCCCAAACACTTGTCACTTCCCTAGGTTTATCATCATTACTCTCTCTCTCTCTTGAAACTGCAAAGGCAAAATTGCAGTTATTACAACTGTTCAATTCTTTTTGAAACAGTTTTCCATTATTCTCAACTATCATCTTCCTCCAAAAACTTCTCTTCAATCTCTCTTTCAGCATCAAAAATGGCTCGAACCAAGCAAGCTGCTCGCAAAAATGCCAGCACTGAAACTCCATCACCATCATCATCCTTCTCACCAGTCTATGATCGTTCACCTTCACCTCCACCCAGGCCAACCCCTCCAAAACACTCATCAGATTCCTCATTTTCTGACTATCTGTCTTCGTCTCCCGAATCCAACCCCAACACTTCCATTCCTGAACCTATCTCCTCTGTTCTTCCTCCTCTACACTCCTGTCAAACCCCAAATTTTACTCAAGTCCCGCCTCATTTAAGAACATCCTTTTCCAAACCCACCCCACCACCATATAAATTTGTTAATCCTCCAGCACCTAAGAGGCGCTCAATGAGAATTCTGGCAGGAATTGGGACTTCAAGGACATCAAACACTAAACCTACCTACTTCATCATCTCAGACACTGACTCAGATGAATCATCTGATACTCCTGCACCTTCAACAAAACCTATTCCTACATCAAAAACCTCTATACCAACCTCTTCTAAATCTTCATTTTCTGAAACCTCTCAATCCTTTCCTTCAACCCAGAAACAAAGACCAATGACTGATTTTTTCTCCTCCCCCAAAACTTCTCAACGTAAAACCCGTACTCTAAAAACCAAAACCACCATTTCAACCTCAAAATTTCTGGCAAGAAAAAACTTACCCATTTGCCAGAGATTCAAAACCACTGTACCTAGAAACAAATTTCGTCTTTCCCCTTCATCATCTCAAGAACGTTCCCCAACCCCAAAACCTTCTCCCACCCAAACCCACAAACGTTCTCCCACTCCTTCCGCTACCACTGCTCACAAAACTCCTACCCCTACTTCTGAACGTTCTCCAATTCCAGAACGTTCTCCTAGCCCTCCCCATTTTACTTCCCCTCCTCAAGAACGTTCTCCTCACTCTGAACGTTCTCCCGCTACTTCTCCTTCCCACACTCAAACACGCTCTCCCATTCCAGAATGTTCCCCTGAACATCAACATTCTCCCTCTCCAACTCAAGAACGTTCCCCTTCCGACGAACGTTCTCCGTCTTACAATCCTTCAACAACCACCAAACGACCACTTTCACCTCAAACTCCTTCCTCTCCTTCATCAGAACCTTCATCTGACCCTGATTCTCCTATACCACCATCTCCTCCCTCCAAAAAGACCAAGCCAAATACCACTCCTCTAATTCCTCCCACTGCCACCAAACTGTTCAAAGACAAATGGGCTCAAAGACCCATTGGTGTTGGTAGAGTTTTCATTTTCGACAAACTCATAGTCGATGGAAATTCTGTCAAACACTTTACTGATGCCCTAGGCTGGACTGCATTTATGCAAATTTCTGAGCCACATTATCCAGACGCTGTTCGAGCCTTCTACTGTCAAGCCAAAACATTTCCTGACAAATCTCTATTCATTTCCACAATCAAGGGAATTGAGATCAGGTTAACCCCTGACATTTTGGCCTCAATCCTGGATCTTCCTACTGAAGGTCCTGCTGTCTTTGGAAAATCCTGGTATGCAGCTCTTAATCTTAAAGAGACTGCAGTTCTCTCAGAATTATTTCAAGAGAATTCCACCAGGTATCTGTCAACATTTCTACGCCCTCTCCCTAAGATCTTCAACAACATGAGTCAACATACTCTTCTTCCTCACTGTGGAAGTCATGAGTATGTCTCTGAAAACGACGCACTGGTCATATATCATCTACTCAACTGCAAGCGTCTCAATCTGCCTCATCTGATTCTTCACCACATGATTGCTGCTGCCAATAAAGACTACAAGAAGAATATTGTTCCTTATGGTATGATTCTTACAAAAGTCTTTAATCATTTTCATATCCCCCTGACCAATGAAAAATCTCTTATCAAAATCTCCAAATTTTCCACCAAAAACATGTCCCATATGAAAATAAATGTCACTAGACAACCTTCTCCCCCATCTGAATCACAGCCACGATTTCCACAAACCACCAGACCCAGAACAAGACAGTCTGCCCCACTTATTCATTCATTTCCTTCCACCCTAAAAAGAAAACGTTCTGCCAGACGAGAAGCTCCTGTCACAAATCCCACATCATCATCTCCTTCACCAGATAGAGCTAAAGATAAAACCCCAGAACGTTCTCCTCATACCCCAGAACGTTCTTCCCAAAATCCAGAACTTTCTCCACAACACCCAGACCAAACACCACCAAACCCAGAAAATCCTAATCCTGCTCAAGAAAGTTCCCTTCCAAACAGAGAACGTTCTCTTACCCCTCCTCCTACCAACCCAACATTCTCTGTTTTTCCACAACAATCCACCATTTCATCCACAGATTTCATTTCTGTCTCTCAGCTTCTTCGTTCTCCACTTGACCCCATGACCACCATGACTTCTCACCAAAATGTCTCTGCCATGTCACCAGCATACATTTCTCCTCAAACCACCACGTCATCTATTTTTGGTATTAGTCAATTTTTGGCTTCCTCCGAACCCTCTAACAACGCTACTTCATCCAATCAATCCAACCCTCAGCCTCTCCCTGCCTCTCTCCCAGCTGTCTCAACTCCATCAACCAGCACTACCCCTATTCCTCCACCAATCATGAATCCTCCAAGGGAACCAAGCAACTTTGAAATCATGGCCACTCTACAAGTCCTCTTGGCTCAGCAGACTCAGCTGCAATCCTGGCTCACGGATACACTTGCACCCAAGCTCGGTGTACCTCCTCCTCCTCCTTTTCACGCTGCTCCAGCTCCCGAGCCTGTTCCTGTGCCATCCAAGTCTCAGTCATCAGAAGGCTCTTCTCCTTCTTTAGCCAAATAGGGATCCTTTTCTCCTTCCTTTTTGTATGACAAAGGGGGAGAATTAAGTTTAGTTTTTTTTATTCTGTTTATGATCCAATTAAAATTCAGGATCCTACTTTTTGTAATTCAGCAAAACACTTTATTAATGAAATATCTTTTATTGCTGAAATTAAACTGATTGCATTAGTTATATCAATAAAAACATCTGTTGCATCAATTGAGGGGGAGTTTTTACTCTCTTCAAAATTAAAATTAGATTCAGAATTAAAATCTAAATTAACATGTTTGTCATCATCAAAAAGGGGGAGATTGTTAAGACAAACTCTCAAATTAAGTTTTGATGAAAATAAACAAAAGATTAATTAAAGATATTAATTATGATTCTAAATGTTATGTTAATTTAATCTGTGCTTTTGAGTGTTTTTATTAAAGATAGGAACCAAGCAAAGCAAAGAAATAAGTCATGATCATAAACTATACAAAACAGAGAAAGATCAGCAGAATCAAGAAAGATCGTTACAGCCACTTCACCAAACTTTCTCCAACACTTGTACATTGAATATGCCTGAAATCTTTATATCAATTTCATCAACACATGGCAAGGAACAGATAGGAATCGTTTTTACTCAAAACGATTCACGGATCATTAAGAAAAATCATCACCAATCTAAGCATATCAAAAAACTGACTGCAACTTTCTCCAGTCTGGAAACTGTCAAGAAAGTTGAACAAAGCTGAAACTCAAGATTGAATATAAGTCCTCAGATTATTCAAAAGTCTATCAGACAAGATTGATTATCTTTCTCCACTTATAATCAACGTTCTCCGTTTCTAAGAAGAACAAATTTTGTTTCTGCAGAAGAAGACTTCTCAATTCTGCAGAAAAATATTCACTCCTTTTCAAACAGTATTGGATCAAATTAAACATTCAAATTAAAGCCCAATCACTATCAAATATTATCAAAGCTTAATGGGTCAGTAAAGCTCGCAACAAGTCTGTTTTGGATCAAGCAAAAGGCCCATAACAGAAAGCCCAAAGCTGTCAAATACATGGTGCTCTATTTGTCAACAGATTCCTTGCTTCTGTCAGAAGGAAAACAGAGCACTCCCAACAGCTCTTTCTGACCAGAATTTATTGCTCAAATCATCTATAAAAGGAAGGCAAATTCACAAGCATAAACCAGATCTTTAAGTGTGAAGTATTCTCACTAAATCATATTCACTTACATCCTTAAAGTCATCTCATTCAAGAAATCAAGCTGAACCAAATACATACTTCCAGTTTTATTCTATTGGTTTCTTTCTCTGTTCTGAATCCTTTTCTCAAACAAAAGTTGAGCAAAACTAGATTCAAACAAACCTTTTAAATCATTATTGTATAAACTCATAACTATAAGGATTGTTTATAGTTTGAGCATAATTAAAAGAGTTGATTTCGAAATCCTAACAGATTAGTTAGGTGACCTGATTAATCCTTTCTGGGTGGAAAGGAAGTGTAGTTACAGATCAAGGCTGATCTCTAACTGTGATTGTTCTCCTTTTATCTTTGAACACTTAGTAAAAATCTCACAGTTGTGAGGACTGGACGTAGCCCAAGTTGGGTGAACCAGGATATATTCTTGTGTGGTATTTCTTCCTTATCTCTATTTACATTCAGTTATTGTTATTATCATAATTAAATAGAGAAACTAAAAAACTGTGATTTTAACTAATCAAGAACGTTCTGCGTTTTCTGTTTTAAAACCAAGAACGTTCTCCGTTTCTGTTTTTATAACCAAGATCATTCTTGAGTTGTTTTCTTAAGTTTTTAACAGGAAATTTTAAAAAGGGCAAGATTACAATTCAAACCCCCTTCCTTGTAACTTGACATTGCTACTTCAAATTTGTCTAATGTTGTCGGAGGATCGTGTAAATGTCGAGATATTATTCGTCAAATTGCAAAGATTAATAAAGCTTTGCAAGATGGAGAAATCTCTACTGGACGTGATTTGAATCAATAAATTACAATTAAGAAGGTAGGGGATACTTAGTATAGTTGCTTTATTATCTTCTATGATTAATGTGCTTGAAATACTTAGGAAGGTAATGGAATGAGTTTGGAGAAAAAAGGTGAAGCGTTGTTGATGTTGAAGTATATGCAATCTTTTGATTTTATTTTCATCTTGCACTTGATGAAAAAAAAATTAGGGATTACTCGTGATTTATCTCAAGCATTACAAAGAATTGATCAAGATATTGTAAATGTCATGAAATTAGTCAAAATGTCCAAAGAAATGTTGCAAGATAGAAAAGATTACGGTTGGGATTCATTACTCAATGATGCGTCATTATTTTGTAAACAAGATGATGTTATCATTCCTAATATGGATGATACCTTTGAAACATTACACAAAAATCAAAGCGCAAAAGGGAGAAAATGTCTAATTTATATCAATTTCAGGTTGAGGTGTTCTATAAAGTGATTGATCGACAACTTCAAGAGTTGAATATTCGATTAACATAAGTGAATATTGAGTTGCTTCTTTGTGTAGTTTGTTTAAGTACAAGAGATTCTTTTTTTGCATTTGATAAGAACAGGTTAAATTGCTTAGCTTAAAAATTATTTCATAGATGTTTGCTCTGACAATGAATTTTATGAATTAAGAGGGATTAATGATATTTCTATGAAGTTAGTGGAAACCAGAAAATATATTGTGTATTTGTTGGTATATTTACTTTTAGAGTTATCTTTGATATTACCTATAGCAACTGCAACGGTTGAAAGAGTTTTTCTGCTATAAATATTATCAAGAATCGGATGCAAAATCGCATAGGAGATGAGTGGTTAAATGATTGTTTAGTTCCTTATATAGAAAATGATCTTTTATGGACATTGAAAATGAGAAAATCATTCAATATTTTTAGAATATGGAAAACCGCATAGAACAATTTGAAGTAACAATATCAATTATAAGAAAGGGGGGTTTGAATTATAATTGCCCATTTTAAAAAATTTCCTGTTTTGAAACTAAAAAATTACTCAAGATTGATCTTGGTAATACAAAGAACGATCTTGGTTAGTGTAAAAACAACAATATTGATTTTATCAGTGAAAAAGCTTATTGCAAATCAAGTAATAAATAAGGATAGAGATAGAGAGATTACTCAAGCATATATCTTGGTTCACCCAACTTGGGCTACGTCCAGTCCTCACAAATGTGAGATTTTCCACTAAGTGCTCGAGGCAAGATTGTTCTTGGTTGTTACACAACTTTCGTAGATCAATCTTGATCTTTACACAACTTCTACCTTTCTACCTTAGAAAGGATTTCCAGATTTTCCTTAGCCTATTTCAGTAAGGAATTTACAAATTACCTTTTATAAGATAAAAGGATTTCTACACACTTTTCAAGCTATGATGATACACTAGCTTTGTATTACAATATGATGATGAAGATGTTTTGAATCTTAATATTTACTCAACTCTTGTTTGAGAAATAGATTCTGAAACTTAGGATTAGAATGTTACTGATTTCGCCACAACACAAAGAAAACAGATTTTCGAGCCAAGGAATGAAACTTTGAGTGAGCTTGAATATGAATGTAAATTGATGCTTTTCTTGGCACTTTGAGTTGTGTATTGTTCTTCATCTTGATGTTGCATTTATAACTTCAATAGAGGCTTTGGACAGCTCTCATAGCCGTTGGAATGAAGCCAGCTGTCATAGGGCAGTAGGTGAACTAAAGCAGGCCAAAAGCAAGAGTGAAGAAATTGAATCCAGGAGTGTTCTTGCAGTCCAGGATCGATCCTCAGATTACTTAAGTATGTTCTGAATTTGTACTCAATCCAGTACTGTTTTGCATAGGTTGCTTGTGTGCTCTTTTGAGTCAGTTGTGCAGCCTTGATTTGATAGTACAACTGTACTTTTACAGCCTGTACCTGTACTTGTGTTTGTACAACATGAGGAATGATTTTGCTTCTTTGTAATCCTTCATGAGGCTTGTCTTTGATTCTTCAAACTTGGGTTGATTCTATTTTAGGCCTTTCTTAGCTTATCCTTGATAAAGATATCAGATTGACAAGGCTTCTTGGATTGCAGTCTTTAGCTCGAGATTGATCATTCTTGATTCTGAGGATCAATCTTCGTTTTTGTGGAAGTCTGTCAGAATTAATCAATCTTCGTTTTGCAGAAGTCTGGCAGGATTGATCATTCTTGATTCTGAAGATCAATCTTCGTTTTGCAGAATTCTGGCAGGATTGATCTTTGCTTTGTTGTTTTTGCTTGCTTTGATTTTAATGATATTTGATTTGATTTACTTGGTACCTATCTTGTTTAACACACTCAAATACACAAGTTAAATATCAAAACACTTAGAATCATAATTATAATTCTTAATTAACATTTTGTTTAATTATCATCAAAACAGTTAATTAGAGATTTTGTCTTAACACAATTATGATGCATATTTATGTTTTCAAAAATACAATAGACATAATTGTCCCACGGTCCCTTAACTTAATTTCAGATAACACTTTAGTTCTTTATTTATTTTTCTCGATTTGGTCATTTATTTAGTTTTAAGTAACAATATGATCTTTTATATTTTATAATATTAACAATGTTATCATTTCTTTACATATCTTATATATTTTAAATTAAGTTTATTGAAATCTTCCACCAATTAACTTTCTTAAATTACACTGGGATGATAGCTCTTTTAGAATCCACATAGATGTCATGAAGAGTGGAAAATATGGTTCTCTGTTTTTTTTTTTTTGGCATTAATACTAACTATAGTTTGATTGAAGTAGCAATGTCAAGTTACAAGGAAGGGGGTTTGAATTGTAATCTTGCCCTTTTTAAAATTTCCTGTTAAAAACTTAAGAAAACAACTCAAGAATGATCTTGGTTATAAAAACAGAAACGGAGAACGTTCTTGGTTTTAACGCAGAACGTTCTTGATTAGTTAAAATCACAGTTTTTTTAGTTTCTCTATTTAATTATGATAATAACAATAACTGAATGTAAATAGAGATAAGGAAGAAATACCACACAAGAATATATCCTGGTTCACCCAACTTGGGCTACGTCCAGTCCTCACAACTGTGAGATTTTTACTAAGTGTTTAAAGACAAAAGGAGAACAATCACAGTTAGAGATCAGCCTTGATCTGTAACTACACTTCCTTTCCACCCAGAAAGGATTAATCAGGTCACCTAACTAATCTGTTAGGATTTCGAAATCAACTCTTTTAATTACGCTCAAACTATAAACAATCCTTATAGTTATGAGTTTATACAATAATGATTTAAAAGGTTTGTTTGAATCTAGTTTTGCTCAACTCTTGTTTGAGAAAAGGATTCAGAACAGAGAAAGAAACCAATAGAATAAAACTGGAAGTATGTATTTGGTTCAGCTTGATTTCTTGAATGAGATGACTTTAAGGATGTAAGTGAATATGATTTTGCGAGAATACTTCACACTTAAAGATCTGGTTGATGCTTGCGAATTTGCCTTCCTTTTATAGATGATTTGAGCAATAAATTCTGGTCAGAAAGAGCTGTTGGGAGTGCTCTGTTTTCCTTCTGACAGAAGCAAGGAATCTGTTGACAAACAGAGCACCATGTATTTGACAGCTTTGGGCTTTCTGTTATGGGCCTTTTGCTTGATCCAAAACAGACTTGTTGCGAGCTTTACTGACCCATTAAGCTTTGATAATATTTGATAGTGATTGGGCTTCAATTTGAATGTTTAATTTGATCCAAAACTGTTTGAAAAGGAGTGAATATTTTTCTGCAGAATTGAGAAGTTTTCTTCTGCAGAAACAGAATTTGTTCTTCTTAAAAACGGAGAACGTTGAATATAAGTGGAGAAAGATAATCAATCTTGTTTGATAGACTTTTGAATAATCTGAGGACTTATATTCAATCTTGAGTTTCAGCTTTGTTCAACTTTCTTGATAGTTTCCAGACTGGAGAAAGTTGCAGTCCGTTTTTTGATATGCTTAGATTGGTGATGATTTTTCTTAATGATCCGTGAATCGTTTTGAGTAAAAACGATTCCTATCTGTTCCTTGCCATGTGCTGATGAAATTGATATAAAGATTTCAGACATATTCAATGTACAAGTGTTGGAGAAAGTTTGGTGAAGTGGCTGTAACGATCTTTCTTGATTCTGTTGATCTTTCTCTGTTTTGTATAGTTTATGATCATTCTTATTTCTCTGCTTTGCTTGGTTCCTATCTTTAATAAAAACACTCAAAAGCACAGATTAAATTAACATAACATTTAGAATCATAATTAATATCTTTAATTAATCTCTTGTTTATTTTCATCAAAACTTAATTTGAGAGTTTGTCTTAACATTGATGACATGCAATTTCAAAGGGCTTGGATTTAGCATGGAGAATTGATGGAGCTAAATATCACTAGAAGGGGGATTGAATAGGGATTTTGGCGTTTAAAAATAGTTTCAAGAGTTTATGAGTTTCTGTCCTCTCAGTGAGGATGCGAACTGGAAAATGGTTTTTTAAACTTTTCAAATGAAAGCAGAATAAATGCAAGGAAAATGTAAAGAGATAGACACACAACTTTTATACTGGTTCACCCAAAGATGGCTACGTCCAGTCCTCACAACCTTGTGAGATTTCACTAAAGATCAAATAGATCAGCCTCTTGCAGAGGATGATTACGCTTTGTGTATTCTCAAGCTTCACCAAGCTTACAATCAAGTTTCAAATATTTTCAAGTTCAACTTACTTGAAAATTACAGAGTGATATGAGTATGATTTCTTTTCTCTCAACTTAAACACTTTCTAAAAAGATATTTCAAAGATCTAGTGTATGGATGTAGAAAGTATGAAGAGAGGATGAATATTGCTTATGATAAACTTTAAGATTCTTGATCTTTTTCTGCAATATTGCTGTGTGTTCGAATGATGGATAGCTTGCTGCCTTTTATAGAGGTTTTGTGATGTTCTTTCCATGAGACAAGTTTTTGTGACCATTTGGAATCAATTCAAATCAATCCATGGTCTTTTATCATATTTACGAAAATGTCATCCAGCTATCCTTGGACATAGGTTGTCCATCCTCAGCCTGGAAATATACTAGCATTGGACCTTGGTCTTGTGTTGTCTTTTTCTTTTCTCATTCTTCAAGACTTGTGACTTCTATTTTGAGTTTGTTTGAAGTTGCCTTTGTGTAGATTGATTTTGCTTTATTTTTCCAATCACAAAAAGGTGACTTATAGGTCTGCCCTTAGCCTTGCACATGGGATGGTAGTTTGCAAACATGTAACTATTTTGAATATCCATACATTGAGCCATCCTTGAACCTAGTGCTGGCCTTTTGATTCCTTTTGATCAGATGCTTCATATATTTATTTATTCATGTTATTTTGACTTCCTTTGATGAATTAAGAACATTACTTCCGCGAGGATGGCTATTCAGCTTGAAGACCCATCCTCTGACCTATCGAGCTTGAACACTTAATGAATAAACCCAGATTTTTCTCTATTTTGATCTAATTGAATATTAACCTGTTTTCTTATAATAATTCACTCAAAAGCACATATTAGTATTAACCACAATCATAATCTCTTAAGTAATTTTGTTATCATTAAAATCATTTGAGAGATTTTGTCTCAACAAGAATTGGTTTCAGATGTGGAGTAAATAATAAATATATATTTCAAAAGTTTAAAATGAATATGTGTTTTAGAAAATAAAAGCAAAAAATATTTTTAGAAATTAAATAAAATTAATTTAATATTAAAAAAGCTAAAGCTCCACATTATATATAGAAATAAGGTTTACAATTTATAAAAATAAATATATTTTATTTTATAAGAGCAACTCCAACGGTTGCAAAATCTCTTTGCTCACCAATGTGAAGTCAAGTCAAATTTAGTTTTGGGCAAATTTATTGTTGGAGTTGAGCTAAGCTGAAACAACGATTACTTCATAAAGGGAACGACACTTTGACAATTTATTAATAATATAATTTATGACCATTAATTTGTACATGAAAGTAATTTTCTTATTAAATGGAACAATTTGTTTTTCTTACTCTTAATTTTTTCTTTCACCATTTTTATCACACAATTTTTTCTTTTTAAGCTTCTATTAATAAAATTGTTTCAAATGGATCCAAATCAATATAATCTTCAACGTTGCATTTTTATACAGAATTATCAACATCCTAATTTTCAAAATTCTCAATTACCATCCCCACCAACCAATCCCAATATGTTTTATAGACCTCAAATGAATACTCAAGATAGAGAGTTTACTTGTAATGAAACTGAAACACCAATTGAGTCTATGTCAGAGTGTCAAGTTCCACAGTTTTCTACTCAAGTTGGTCTTAAAAATACTATGCTCAAAGAGGGAGAAGGACATAATGGTCGGAAAAAATCTCGAGAGCTATTCACAATGGATGAAGATGCACTTCTTATTCAATCATGGCTCAACGTTTTAAAATATTTAATTGTAGGAGTTGACCAAAAAGCAGATAGTTTTTGGTTAAGAATTGCAATAAATTATAATCAGTATCGTGGGCAGTTGCGAGAGAAGATACCAAGTCAACTAAAATCTCAATGGCATTGAATAAATGGTTTTGTTCAAAAATTTGTTGGTTGTTACAAACAAGTTGTTAGTGGAAAGAAAAGTGGAAGCTTAGAGAAGGATATCATGATCGTTGCACATGCTTTTTATTCTCAAGATACAGGTGGACCATTTAATCATGAGTATGCAAGGCGATTGCTAAAATGTGAACCTAAATGGATGGGAGCATCAACTGAATGTTCTTCAAAAAGAATAAAGAATTATGCTAGTAGGGCGTACTCATCATCTCCAATGGGACAAAAGGCGGCAAAAAGAAAGGGCAAGGCAAAGGCGGTTGAAACATCTTCTATCAACAATGTCGTGCAAGATACAATGGATAAAAATGTAGCAGCCTTAGGAAAATTGGCACAACTAAAGAAAGACGAGATGGAGTTCAAGGCAGTGGAGTTCATCATGAAAGATACATCCGGAATGAGTGAGAGTCAACTCCAAGTTCATGAAATTTATTGTAATAAACTTTAAAAAAAAGTATGGATTTTAGTAAGGATAATGTTGTAGTTTTTTTTAAAAAAAAATAATTGGACATTATGTAAAAATGATTATTAACGTTACTTAAATTAATAATAATTTCCTCTTTCTCAAACTAACTGTTATTCAAACTAGTCATTAGTCAACTTAGCAATTATTTAAACTAGTTGTTATTTAAACTAGTCATTATTCAAACTAGCTGTTAATCAAACTAGCATTAGTCATACTAGCCGTTATTCAAATTAGCGTTAGTCAAACTAATCGTTATTCATTTAATATTATATATATACTCTCATTCTTTAAAAAAAAAAAACATAGCAATCTTCTCACACTCCTATATTCTTTATCAAGTAGTTCACTATCTTTCACTCAATCATATAATGGATCCAAACAATTCAGAAGAACTCAACAAATTCTTTTGGGAGTTGATAGAAGATGAATTTGTGGACAACACCGATGAGGAACTATTGATGTCAATGTTTGACAGACAACACACAGGCAAAAAAGAACAGTGATAAATCGAAATCGTGAAGAAGGGCATACTAAATTGCTCAATGACTACTTCTCTGAAAATCCAGTATACACAAGTGCTCAATTCTAACAACGGTTTCGAATGCATAGACACACGTTTCTTCAAATCGTAACTGCACTTGAAAATCAAGATGAATATTTCCAAATGAGGGTTGATGCAACTGGTAAAATAAGTATTTTCCGTTGCAGAAATGCACTGCTGCTATCCATATATTGACATATGGATCTCCGGTGATAGTGTACATGAATATGCGTAACTGCACTTGAAAATCAAGATGAATATTCCCAAATGAGGGTTGTTGCAATTGGAAAAATGGGTCTTTCCCATTGCAGAAATGCACTGCTACTATCCATATATTGACATATGGATCTCCCGGTGATAGTGTACATGAATATGTTCGAATTGGTGAAAACACTACAATTGAGTGCTTAGAGATATTTGTAAAAGGCGTGAACGAGATGTTTTGAACTGAATACTTGAGAAAACCCAACAACAATGACTTTCCAAGTATGTTAGGTTCTATTGATTGTACGCACTAGGAATGGAAAAATTGTCTGATTGCTTGGAAATGCCAGTTTTGTCGAGGTGATCATGGTAAACCCACAATCATGCTTGAAGCAGTGGCCTCACAAGACTTATGGATTTGGTATGCATTTTTTGGCATTGCAGGTTCAAACAATGATATTAATGTGTTAAATCAGTCTAATGTGTTCAATGACATTTTGGAAGGAGACGCTCCTAAAGTGCAATATACAGTTAACAGAACTCCATATAATATGGGATACTATCTAACAGATGACATCTATTTCGAGTGAACTACATTTGTCAAGACAATCCCAATACCACAAGAAGATAAGAGAAAATTATTTACCCAAAAACAATAATCAACTAGACAGGGTGTGAAGCGAGCATTTGGAGTGCTCCAATCTAGATTTGCAATTATACGTGGTCCAGCGCGTGCTTGACACATGGAAACCCTCAAATATACAATATATGCATGCATCATATTGCCTAACATGATCGCTGAAGACGAACGACACACAGTGATTTTAATTACTCTTATGTTATGATAACATGGATAATAACGTCTCAACAACTGAAACACGTAATTGTCCTCATACTAATCTTGTAACAAAATTACAAAGGAGAGCAAGTATCCGTGAAAAACCAAGTCATCAACAACTTTAAGCAGATTTTTAGTATAGCATATGTGGGAGTGTTGTGGACACGAGACTAACGAAATTTAAATTTATTATTTACTTTTATTATTTTTAGTTATTTATGTCATGTATTTAACGTTTAATTATTATTATTGTTGTAAAAATTTAAGTTCAATTTTATTTTAAATTTAAATTAAAATATGTATAACAATTTTAATTAAAATATTTAAAATAATATTTTAAGTTGTAATAAAATTAAATATAAATAAAATATTAATATATGAATTAAAGTGGTGAGACTCAATATGGTTCTTAAGAGTTAAACCATTGAATTAAATAATGAATGAGTTGCTTTAAGATGATGTGTCAAAATGGACTCAAGTTAAAAAATTCAGTTCACCATTAGAGGTGCTCTAAATCGATTATGAAAAATTATGTCCAACTAATATTTAACTTTCTTTTTGTTTCTTATGCAGGAGTATAATATTTAAAAAAATAAAATAAAATAAAAACTCTACAATCGAAACTCTTTTTTATGATCGGTTATTAAAATACACATTTTTTATAAAAACAAATGTTGATAACTTTATTTTGTTTTAAGAGAAGAGATCAAATTACACTTATTCAATAAAATCGTATTAGATAAATAGTTTTTAAAATTAATTAATATATTGAAAACTACTATCATATAAATTATATCTATAAATTTTAACACTAATTTACAATCTTTTTTTATGTTATTTTGATGAATTAAGATTAACAGCAATAATGTAATTATATACAATATTAATCTTAACACATCTTAATAATATGATAAATAATCACAAACTATTGTCAAAGTTTATAATTATAATTTATATATAATAACTTTTGATTTAAGAATTAATTTAAAAAAATATTTATTGGACTTAATATTTTCAACGAGTGCAATTAAATATTATATCTATATTTTTTTCAACAACACCCAATATATATATGTCTTCTGTCCTATCAAAACTTTTCTTTATACATACAATGTCACATCTTAAGATATGAACGAACCTCAGACGATTTCGATATACAATCAAAAATAATTTAATTGCGAAGGACCACGTTTTTTATGTCGTTGTTTTCGTTTCACTTTGCGGTACAGGTAAGCAAGCAAGCGACGTCCCATTCCCATATGCCGTAATAATTGTAAACAAAAGTTTGTTGCTTTGAATTTGCGTTATCAGACCCAGCATAGGCATATTCTCTTAAGAAACCTCTTGTTGCTTTTCTATATTCAACAATTTGAAATATCATAATACTCGCATGCTTGGAATTTTGTCGACATATGCTGCCTTACTTAATTTGATGAATTTAAACAGAAAAATCATTTGTGTGGTGTTACATGCATTATAGTAAAGTTTGGTGAACGAATATAATGTTTGTTTGGTACTTTGATTGGAGAGCTGGGAGGGGATAATATTTTAAAGAAAATATATTTAGTTTAAATTTTAAGAGACGAATTGAGTAAAATTATTTGCTAAATGTGTGTTTAGTTAGAGTAGTTCGAAAATAAAATAATATTAAAAAAAATATTTCATTGAAATTTTAAGAGTGGAGAGAAACAAAATCTCCCCTTAAATGAATTTTATTCTTTTTATACTTAAAAATTATTTAAATTTTTTTATCTCCCTCTAAACAAAATACAAATTTATTAAAATTCTACCGGATTCTCTCTCCTTTTCTCACTTGAATCAAATACTTTTTTTAGAGTAGCAACTTGCAAATATAAAAGTCAAGCAAGTAGGCCAATTAAAAAGCAAGTAATTTTGTCGCAACTTGAGCATGCCTCAACGGATATGCCGATTGCGTCAAGCTACATGCCGACCGAGGAAGCGAAATAGAAGACAGCTGCTTTTAATAAACAACAAAAATATAATATGTTACATGCGTACACATTTAAAAAATAAAAATTAGATGTGATCCGCTGACTCCAAAAATAATTATATAAAATTTATAGTTGATATTGAGTTATTAAACGAAGTAATTTATTGTAGAATTACTCCTGTAGTGAACAAATCCTTACTCTTAACTTTTTATATATTTATTTAACACTTTATTTTCTTTTTATATTTCTCTTCTCATCACATCACCAACATACACATCTATGAGATGATTCTCTCTATTTTTTACTCTCACAAAGTGTTGATGAGTCGGGCCGTTCCAAATATTTTAGAGAACTTGTTCTAAGCTTAAAAACTATGTTTCTGATAAAAAAAACACCAAAAACTCAAAAGAAAAACATTAAATTTAAATTGTAAATAACATTAATAACATAAAAAAAATATATAAAAAAACCTGTAAATAGCATCAATAATATTAAAAATCATATTCTACTTTGTTTTCCTTTATCTTGTCAAAAATTTGGAGCCATTTTTGTTTTTGAACCCTATAGTATAGAATGGATTTTTATCTCTTAGTAAAATCTTTTATACCCTTCAGTACTCTTAAAAAAATTGGGTCATGTGTTGTTGGTCATTAAGGCCCATGGACGGCCCTAAGTATGGTCAAAGTCGTATCAAATATTTTAGAGATCGTGTTTTAATCTTAAAAATGGATATTTAATAAATAAAAACTTAGAAAGAATCATTCTTTATTTAAATTATAAATAACGTACAAAAAAAAAACTTATAAATAACATTAAAAATTTGAACCCTTATTTGTTTCTGGACCCTATAGTATTCTTAAAAACATAAATAAAAAAATTGGACCATGTGTTATTGGTTTGCTTGCACAGGCTCATGGTCGACCCTGTTGATGAGGTGCAGGGTAATCCCTGAAAATTTTGATGTTTTGTGCGAAGTTTGAATTCAGTGCCCTATTTTATTTGTATTCATGTTATTTATTTTATTATAAATCATATAATGATAATAAATTTCATTATATTTAATGCAAAAGTTATCAATTCGTTATGCTTTTTTTTATACATATTAATTAATTCATATTGAATCTTATGACTATTATGTTTGATACGATCAACATTCTTTTGCATGAAAATATCTCATTCAACAATCATCTCAGCAAGAGAGAATTATTTTTTTGAGATGAGAGTGAGAACAGACAATTGTTGGTAAAATAGATTCTTATGAAAAATAATATAATTTTTTTTTATCTTCTTCACAAAATTTTTGAGACCAAGAAGTAGCAAGAGTACGAAAATTAATAAACAAAAGTTTTTTATTTTCAAGGATTCTAATTTTAATATAAGGATAAAAAAAGACTAATCAATTTTTGTGCATATTCAACCATAAAAATCAAACAATTTATAAATTTGAAATTTTAAACCAAGAGTTTAAGAAGAAAAAATTTTAAAACACTCAAACTTTGGAAACTTTTTATTATATAATTTTTTATGAGTAGTGTTATTTATTACGAAAAATTGTTAAAAGAAGGAGAAGAATGAATAAAAATATAAATTTTGACCAATAAAACTTTGACTCACGAATAGATATGGTTATCATTTGAAAGAATCTCATGTTGCCAAATAAGATCTTGTATTTCTTGTGAATCTTATCTCTAACAATAAATATTTTTTATTTTTTTATACTATAAAAGTAAAATTTGAGTGTTGCTGAAAATATAAGATTTTATATGGTCGCACGTCATAAATATGCTCAACTCAAGGCCGACACTGAAGAGTTATGTATGCACAATTATTTTTCCTTTAACAAAGTTCTATAGTGCAAGTAACACTGAGCTAGGGACAACGACACTACACTAAAAATACTGAGTTTGAATACAATTACGTGATTGCAAAAATAGCAAATTCTTTTTTAATGTATAAAAAATAACAAACTCTTTGACAAAAATATACAGATAGTAAGATATATAATAGAAAATTAATTTTATGTGAACTAAAGTTGAAAATGGTGAGGCTAATTACAATGAGTTTTTCTAATACAATCTAACATATGTTTGGGAGTGAAATTAAACAAGATTATGTTTATATTTTATATATTTGATATTTTAAAAAATAATTTATAATCATATAATATTCTTATCATACTTTATTTATTTTTAGAAATATTTTATATTAAAACAAAAAATCTTCTCTGTTCCTCCCAAATATACTTTAATTGTTTGTAGACTTAAAATATTACTTAATTTAAAATGAAATAAAATAAAAATAATAATTAATCTTATTTTAAATATATTAATTTTCTAAGTGTACTATGTTTTTTTTAAGGTATTTTATTTTTGGAGGGAGTAGTTAGCTGGAAAATAGATTACTATAAATGGATCCAAAAATTAGTGTACTTATGGTGCCGTTTCAATCTTCCAAAAGCCTATTAAAGTTGACGGGGGGCATAAAATGGTTTTACTTGGACCGTACCTTTTTTTTTTCTTCTGGAAATCAGATTTTCTGGGGTTAGTTTCTCGTATTTACGTAGTTGATGATTAATTAAAATATTAATTTAATTTTCTTATATAAATAAAAAAATACACACCTTATATTTAAACCATCTGATCTTAATATCACGCTTACAAATATATTACTGTGATTGTGGTAAATCAACATCCTTTTTCCAGTAACAGTTAGAGTTGACAACTTGCTTACTTGATTGAGTTTATTAAAGATCAACTTTAAATTTTCTGAAAATTTGAACATACAAATTCTAAGATACCATTTTGATATTTAATTATGTCTATAAAACACTTAATAACGTTCTACAATCAGTCAAATATATTATACAGATATATGAGAAGAAGTATCTAACAACTACTTATTTAACGTCATTTTATATTCTCTAGAAATAACTTTATCATTTAAATAACAAACGTCTAACATTTTATCAAAAGTAAATAAGAATTCTCTAAAAATAAATTCATTTTATAGATATTTATGACCCCTTAGTAAAATTATAATTCATTCAGTCTTAAATATAAATAAAAGTCAAAATATATTTAATTTATATTTAGATCAAATACATTTAGATCAAAGTTGTTTAAAGCTAAGTATTTCTCATATGAAACTTTTTTAGTACCTCAATTAGTCATAAATCCTCTTACTTTTGGAGAAGTTTACGGTCCACACGAACTCTATTAATGAAGGTAAGTGGTAGATGAACTATTGGTAATGAATCTCACATTTTAATATAGGATGAGGTTTGAATATAAGATGTCACTATTCTTTTTTGTCCGTCGAATATAAACTCTATCATGGAATTTTTTTGAAACCAAATGTAAAACAATGAAATGAGGAATTAATCAATATGATTTTTCTCCCCGGATATAGCCTAAAAAAATATCTCTATTCCTTTTGGCGAAGAGATCACTCATGATCGTAGGAGTAGGATAGAGGGCACGTTTGATGGACCTGATAGGATAGACACAAGATAGGATAAGGAGTATGATAGAGACATGATAGGATATGAGTAGGATAAAGAGTTATCATGTCATGTGTTTGACGTGGACATGATAACAAACTTGATAAAATTAGTTTATCCTATTCAGTGTTTGATACATATGATGATATGATTTATATTTTGATAAAATGACAAATTTGTCCTTATAATCTATTTAATTTTTTTTTCTTTCAAAATAACATTCATATATTTTTTTATAAATAAACAAAAATGCTAAAAAAATGTAAATAATTTATGAAGTAATTTTATATACTTGAAAATTTGTGATTTCTCTATCCATCACAATTGAAGAATGACTTAGAGTTTGTTTGATTCAAATCCCAAAAACTCTATTTTAGTATTGTAAAATTTAAAAACTAAACAATTTGTTTGGATTACTTGTTTTTAAAAACTATTTTGTAAAACTATTTTTAATATTATACTTTTTAAAACTAAAAAAGCAAAACAGATAAATGGAGTTTTACTTTTTATTTTTCAGTTTTTTTAATTCTCTAATCAATGACTGTTTTAAAAAATTAAAGTTAGCAAACAAATTTTTTTAAATTTTCTTTTTAAAAACAATTTTTTTAAATTTATTTATAAAATAGTTTTCAAAAACTAAAAAGTAAAACATAATCAAACAAGCCTTTACTATCATAACATTATCTTGAAAGAAAAATAATTATTATTTTTCATCAATTTTTTTTATATTGTTATAGAATAAAATAAATAAACCTAAATTCATCAATAAGAAATTAGTGCAAATATGAAAAAAAATAAAAAATAAAAAAATGGAAGTGTGCCACATGGTAGACTTGAACACGAATCGTCAGGCTAGAGGAAGAGAGAAACGCTAAGAATGATATCCGAATGAGAACGAATTATTTTAACCCAATTCAAATTAAGGATAAGAATATCAGGCTGCAACCTGATTATTTAAAGTTTTTTTATTAGTTTATCATATCCGATTGCATCAAACAATGTACAATGTACTAGAGAGGAATAGGATAAGTGTATCCTATCATGTCTCGTTATATGTCCATCAAACGGACATGTAGAGTTTGAATATCAACAAGGCAATTATTCAATAAAAATGGATACCACAAACTAATGGATGATCTCATTAATAACGATGAATTGAAGATGGAGGATAACCAGTTGCTTATATGGAAGTTGAATATTCCATTAAGGGTAAAAAAAATCCTATAGAGGGTTTGCAAAAATTGTTTACCTTCAAGGCTTTAGTTGCAACACAAATATATTATTTGTCTCACTATTTGTGTCAATTTTGACAGTAAAATGAAAACGTTGTGTGCTTACTTAGTGAAGAGTACAAACATATCATGTACACACAAGTTTTGTTTGAGGATACCTTGTGCCAATTTTTATTGAAATGAATTCATTCTGCCTTTGAAAAAAAAACTTCTTAGAACCGATGAACAAAGAAATATCTAACAGAATACAATTAAATAGTACTATAATTAACGCATGAAAATAATTATAAGTCTAATTGTGTAATAGTAGTCGCTAGGTGATAATTAAGTTCCGTACGTTTAAGTGTTAACTAATAGGCACGGTTGAATCCAAAAAAAAAAACAACTAATAGGCGCGGCATCTTATCTTATCATCAACTAGCAAAACGAAGCCTCCTTCGTCAATGACTCGAGTGCGTATCGCTTCGTGGGCCCACAACATACATGCATTTTCACAAGTTTTATTATCATCACGTGCCTGATGAAGCAGAACAAACACATGGCTGTCTTCTTGTCTTTCACGGCCCATTCATGTATATGACAGTAGTTTTTGTCTTCTCCGCTCTATATATGACAAATTGTTTCTAGAAATTATTTATTTTATGATAATTTTTTAAATAAATAGCTCACTTGTTATAAGATAAGAAGAGAGTATAAACTTTTTTTTGTAAAATTCTATATTCTATAAAGTTTTAATATCAAACGCTTAGTTGAGTAAAAAAAAATCAAACGTTTAAAAAAAATGTCAAACATGTGATTCTAACAAGTATTCAAGGCCCCTCTCACGGTTCCCCTTTTATTTTAAACAAAGAAATAACAGCATAATTCTTGTTCTCATTTTGGCTTAAATAAAGGAGAGGAAAATAAAACATAATTAACAATTTAACATGAGAACAATCCTTCTTCTCTAAAAATAAATGTATCTAAATTACATACATAAATAAACCTCAATGAGTTTCCAAATCAGATCTGTGCTTATTTCAACCCACCGACTCTTACTTAAATAAATAACAGCGATCGTGTGTTTGATTTTGCGGAATTTGTGAAAAAATAATCAATTAAATAGTATAATTTTAGTTGTATTATGTTTAATTCAAAAATTGATTATAGAATTGAATAAATGTGAAAAGATTGGTCAAAAAATTAAAATTCCGTTTATTTTATAAAAAATATATTTTATTTTTTATTTTTTAAAATATGTATTCAATTTAACAATAATAAAGTATTTTTAAAGTAAACTATTGTCAACTGGATAAAACAAAATGTTAATCAAATCTATTTTCGAAAACAGTACAAATATTTTTTTGATACTTTCATTATTGTCATAAATATTGATAATTATTCACTGCAATTTTTTTTATCTCATTATTGACAAATAAAATCTTAACAAGGAGTTGTAAGGTGGTTTGAGGGAATTGAAGTGACAAAAAATCACGAATTCAACTTTTCATTCTAACAAAATTCACAACTAATAACTAACATTGACTATTTAAAATAAATGAATAAAATTAACATAAATTTTAGGAAATCAAATTCAGAAATGTTTTTACAAATCAAACAACCCTAAAATTGTTGTCCATCATCATCAAATGATGAGATAACTTTTTGTTCAAAGTACAAACTATTTAAAATATTAAAATACCTTTTCATTTTTTCACACAAAAAATATCATCACTCCGTTGTTGGTTGTCTCCAAATGAGTTATTAATAATTTTCACACACTTAGATGTAAAATTTATTCAAGATATATATCAATAATTGGGAATAAGATATATATTTATCTTTTAATCGGGTAAACTATTATTTTGGTCATTGAAATTATAGGATGTCATTTTGATCCCCGACTTAGTAAAAACTTAAATTAGTTCAAGAATCATCAAAATAGTATTGAAAGATATAATTTACTATCATAAAATTCCTAAAAAGATACAAACTTCATGACCGTTATAACGTCATAGACTAAAGTGACTGACATTTTGATAATTCTATTATTAATTTGGATTTTTTGTTGATTCAAAAACCAAAATAACACTGTCATATACTTTCAGGGACTAAAATGATAGTTTATCCATATTTTAACCAATTGATTTGTGAACACAATTGTCATTTTTACGTAAAAGGGAAAATAAGATATTATATTTTTTTTAATTAAGTCTATAAATATTATAAATAAGATATTAGCCAACTTCTTTAATATTCGCATAATCACTTTACATGAGTAACTTAAAAGAATCTTAAATAAAATTATTTGTCGAAAAACTAATTAATAATAGAATTATATAGAACGATAAAATTTGAGATGTTTTGTTTAGTTAATTAGATATAAATGAAGTTAATTATCTTCGAAATATCAGAAATTTCGAATACGAATATAAATATTGAAAATATATATTGGATATGAATCTCTTTCTATAATAAAGTATGTTGAGCCAATAAATAGGGACTTGTTTACAATAATTTTTTTTTTATTTTACAAAATGGTTTGTTTACAACTTATTTTGTGTATATTATTATTCGATGAATTAGTATTTCTAATATTATTGGAGCGAATAAGCTGCTGAAAATTAGTATTAGTTGAGATATATAATTATTATTTCACCTTGATCATGGTACAAATCAATTTGAACTAGAAGTTCAAAAGATAATTCATGGAAAATTTTAGAAAACTAATTATTAGGTGTGAATGGTTTACTCAAAATCGATGTCTGTATTGGACAATTGATTATTGCAAACAAATTTCAACCATGAACGAAGTATTGTATAATTTTTGGTTCCATATATAAAGAACCTCAAACAAGAAAATGAGTTAAAGAGAAAATGGTCAAAGTGAGGAAAATTTCAAATGAGTACCTAGACATAATTGAATTTTCAGTCAAGAAGAAATTGACTAGGTACATGAAATTTTTGAAAATAAAGAGATCTGAATAATTTAATTTATGGATGGAATTCGACGGAACTGAAAGAAGTCAATGTTGACAATATTTTTGATATAATATAGCACTAAATATGACATGATAATGAAGATCTTGAACTAAACTTTATTGAAAGTTATAGATATAAATAGTTGGCAAATGAAAAGAAGCAACTGAAGTCGAATTATGCTCATTTGCAAAGCGAAAAATTTTTAAACTTGTCGTCCACACATCTAAAGATGTGAAAATAATTATATATGACTGATTTGGAGAGAGAGAGAGAGAGAGAGAGAGAGAGAGAGAGAGAGAGATGAAATACATACATATAAAGTTTGACATGCTATTCAAGGGCATTTGTCAAAGTCTATCATTAATTTTGAAGAGACATATTAACCTTTAGTGAATTCATGAACTTTTTCATTTATAACACATGAAAGACTCTATTTATATGAAACATGTGTTACGACGTATATGTATAGTTCACTTGATAAAGATGATTATATGAAAATATTTGAATGATATAATTTTCGTGAGACATACAATTCAGACTATTAAAAAGATTACTTAATTAAAATGAATACGTCTTTTTAGGTACTCAAACAATCTATGCATGTTGCATAATATTCTTAATGAATTATTTCCAAATGATGGATATAAAAAAGACACGATTTGTTGATTTTTTAAGAAAATATTTAGAAATTAATTTGTTATAATTGATGTTTGTGTTGATGACATAAATATTATCAGAACTTTTGAAATTTGTTTGATTAACGAAATTAGTTTGAGATGAAATATGTAGGAATAAAAAATATTTGTTTTGAGACTACAAAGTGAACATTTCAAGAATTATAATTTTGTAAACCATAAAACTTATATAACAAAAGTGCTAAAATAGTTCTATATGAACAAATTTCATTTGATGTATATTTCAATAGTTATGAGGTCACTAGATGTGAACAAAATCATTTCAATTCACATGAAAATAATGAACAAGTAATTGGTTCTGAAATATCATAGTGCAACCAGAAATACTTCAACGAGACATGCGATATCATATCTTAGTTCAATTTTGAGTATTATTATACTTTGTTAATTTTACATGTTGTGGTATATTATTTGTCATCAATTATGATTCTACACATACAAAGAATTTGTAGTTTTTATTCTAAAATGGATTTATTGCAATGATTCTATGTGAATATAATATCACAAGCACCGCTAATATGGAGAAGAGTATAATAACGAAGATAGAACCAATCTTTCAGTAATGTTGATGTCAATAGAAGCTTTTGAGCAATTAACTCAACATATTAATTGAAATTAGTCGTTTCAATTATATTGAAATAGATGTGTTAATTGAAATAAATGTATTATGAGCTATTTTTTCTTTCACTACAACTTTGTTCAATTATATTTTTCATAATTTTTTTTTAATTAAGCAGATTCTCACATAAATAATATTGTACTCTTTTTTCTTTATTAGAATTTTTTCTCGTTGAATTTTTTCTTAGTAAGATTTTAAAAAGAAATATCATTAATACATTTAAAAGGAAATTTTATAAATAATATTATTAGTAAATTTTCTTAAATTACATTGAAGAAAAAT
>JBBPBP010009779.1:19824675-19851787 GCA_037974735.1 Cicer chorassanicum | reverse complement strand
AAACTCAAATGGATGTGCAATATATATAATCATGTCTCACTTTACGAATTTTTGTTGACTATATTGTTAAAACTTTATCTCAATTTTACAGAAATAAAAATATTACGCTTCTAGAAAATAAAAGATTATTTTATGATTAAAAAAAACAGAATCATATATTAAAAAATAATAAATAAATAGAAATATAATTAAGTCAAATATAGAAACGAAGTTTTGTTTTTGAGATTCTTTTTTTATTTTAAAAATATAAACTTCAATGATTTGAAATTCAGTGGAAGGACAATATTTGAATTTGGTATTCTCAGTCAATTTGTTTTTTTAATTAAATTTCATCACTTTAGTTAAGTCATTAATTTTTTTCTGAAAGTTCAGCCATCAAGTTATTAATAATCAATATAATTATCAACTGCATAAAATAGTTATCAATCACATACAAGTAATATAATTAACCATCAGAAATCATCAAGTGGAAGAGACGGCGTTTATTGTCCTGCCAAGCACACCAACTAAACGATTATTATAGCACAGAAAATATCAACTTGTTTTTTTTTTTTTTTGTCAATCAAATATCAACTTGTTGAGATATACAAATTGGTACGGTCTACGATCCATCTTCATCATGGGCCCATATAAAATTCTGACAACAATGACGACGACTCTTTTATTATTTTAGTATTTATTAATTTTAAAATACTAAAATGAATCTTTTTTGGAATCAATTACATTTTTTTAGAAAATGAAAAAGAATGCCCTTAAAATTAGTTAAAAATAAATATAAAAATACAAAAAACAGAGTAGTCAATTTTTTAAAATTGTTATTTTCAACTGAAATTTACCAAATATAAGAATTTACCATAAAATTTATATATTTAAATTTTTTAATACAAATTTTTAATTATAATCCTTAATAAAACCCTTAAAATATTTATTTTGAATTTCTATTTAAATATACCTAATAAAAAAATTGACAGATAAAAAGAAAAGTAGTAGAATTGTTTTGTCTCCCCGACGCGCGTTTCTTTCTTGTATTTAATTTTTGACAGATTTTTTTCTATTTTTATTTATTTATTTTGAAATTGAGGAGAAAAATCTCAGCGGTTTCCGTGCAATTGCCACTACATTAAGCGATACTGATCTCCAAACATACAAGTTGTATTTTAAAGGAGAAACATTATAAATAAATGTAAAAAAGAAGTGTGTCCATTCAAATTCTGTTAGCGACTTAACAAACTAATGGGCATCATCTCCGAATCCACCACCCCTTCCGTTTCCACCGCCACGAAATGGCTCGGCTTTGTCGCCGCCCTATGGATTCAAGCCATCTCCGGCAACAACTACACATTCTCAAACTACTCTGACGCTCTCAAATCCCTCATGCACCTCACCCAAACAGAACTCAACAATCTCTCCGTCGCTAAAGATGTTGGTAAAGCCTTTGGGCTTCTTGCCGGGCTTGCCTCCGACCGTTTACCCACTTGGGCTATTCTCCTCATTGGTTCCTTTGAAGGTCTCATCGGTTACGGCGTTCAATGGCTTGTCGTTGGTCAAATCATTCAACCGCTTCCTTACTGGCAGGTACTTATTCAACTCAGCAACAACAAAAAACAATTTTATTTCTTAATTTATAAATTTATTAATTTACTAATTATTGTTAATGATGGGAAATTAGATGTGTGTATTTTTGTGCATGGGAGGGAATAGTACAACATGGATGAACACTGCAGTTTTAGTGACATGCATAAGAAACTTCCGGCGAAACAGAGGACCGGTTTCAGGGATTCTTAAAGGCTATGTGGGTTTAAGCACTGCGATTTTCACTAATCTTTGTTCTGCACTTTTCGCTGAAGACCCTGCTTTTTTCCTTCTCACGCTAGCTCTTATCCCTTTCATTGTTTGTCTCACCGGCGTTTTTTTCCTCCGTGAAGTTCCTGTCGCTAAAACTACCACCGCCGCTGAAGACAGCGAAGAGGGGAAGTACTTTGGTATCTGTAACGCCGTCGCCGTCGTTTTGGCGGTTTATTTATTAGCTTATGGTTTCGTTCCTAATCCTAGTACACTTGTGTCAAGGGTTTTCGTTGCCGTTTTGCTTGTTCTTTTGGCGTCGCCGGCGGGGATTCCGGTTTACGCTTATTTTAAAGGTAGAAATTCTGGTCGGGTCGGAGTTGATGTTGAGGATCAACAGGTTAGAGAACCGTTGATTCAGAATGAGGAGAAGGAAAGTGAAGCGGTGACGGAGGTGGTGGTGGTGGTTAAGGAACAACCGGCAGTGGGGGAGGATCACACTATATTGGAGGTGATGAAAAGTCTGGATTTCTGGATTTTGTTTGTGTCGTTTCTGTGTGGAGTTGGGACGGGTTTGGCGGTGATGAATAATATGGGTCAAATCGGGTTGGCACTCGGGTATACAGATGTATCCATATTTGTCTCATTAACTAGCATTTGGGGCTTTTTTGGAAGGATCGTATCTGGCTCTGTTTCCGAACATTTCATCAAGTAACTCTCTTTTATCCCTTTATTTTCTCATAACCTTTCAATTCTTATCTAATTAATACACTTAATAATAACTAGCCTTCTATGGAAAGCTAGTATAAAATATCCAACTACCACCTCACCTTTTCAAAATGTTTTTAGGCTCACATTTTTTATTGGTAGACTCACTTTTATACGATTAATGAGATACATGAAAATGATTCACACAATCACATTTTACTTTATCCCATATCATGTCTAAAATCTAAATTACTAAGTAGGAGTATTCTTTATCATAAATATTAGACTTAATTACTATGTATTATTTTGGTCCCATTTTTTCATTGTTTAAATTAAGTCCTTCCTTCCCTTTCTATTTATATGCAACTCTCAAATTCTCATAATCTCATTAATTTTCTTCTCTTGAAACCTAATATCACATTTTACAAAAAAATTCAAATTTTATGGAAAAATTTACTTCTAAACTTTTGATTGAGTGGTTATTTAATGACTGACATTTATAATTATACAGTAAGAAGATAAAATTAGGAGTTTATATTTATATCTCACATCTACCGTTGAGTCTCAAATATTTATTTATGAGGGAGAAAACTGATGGTACTCGAATAAATACCCGGTACAGTACGTCAGCATTTTAGAAGTATATGTGCTTCATAGGTTCTTACTAATCTACCACTTGAATAAAATCAACATGGTCCCAGTCAGATTAATTTGATCCGTGGAATAGACCGATGTGTTTGTGGATCTCAATGACATAATATTGGATCTATCTTTCTGTGTAAGGTGGAATAGAATTAGGAGCATAGTTGCGTTTGACTTAATTAAATTTGCCAATTGCAGTCAAATTTCGTGTAAGGTGGAATATGCACTTTTAAAATAATTGCCTAGTTGCAATGCCTAATTCCTTATTATATATCCTCATGTGTTTTGTGTCGTCCCTTGTAACCAACCAGACAGAATTAAGTTATGATAACTGATAAGTTGATGTTTGTGGTCTTAAATTAAGATCATATACATCAATTTTCTAATTACAATTTTTGTTTAGTATTTCGTTTCAGAAGGAGTACTATTGATTGTTTTTTTCTTTAAATTACTATTGTTTGTTATCAATTATGAAACCTCAATGATGTTTATTTTTCCCTTACAAATTCTCTTGTTAACAGGAAATCTGCAACACCTAGACCTCTTTGGAATGCAATATCTCAAATTCTAATGGCTGTCGGCTACATACTATTAGCCATGGCTATGCCTGGTTCGCTTTACATTGGTTCTATTATAGTTGGTATATGTTACGGAGTGCGCCTTGCTGTTACAGTCCCAACAGCCTCCGAGTTATTCGGCCTCAAATACTATGGTCTCATCTACAATATCCTCATCCTCAACCTTCCCCTCGGCTCTTTCCTCTTTTCCGGGCTACTTGCCGGCATACTCTACGATATGGAGGCAACAACAACAGAAGGAGGCGGTAACACGTGCGTTGGAGGTCACTGTTACAGACTAGTCTTTGTAGTCATGGCTGGTGCATGTGTTGTTGGATTCTTCTTAGACATTCTATTGTCGATTAGAACCAAAAATGTTTACACCAAGATTTGCATGAGTAAGAAATCCAGGAAATCATCAGTGTCGTCAAGTAGCTAATGAACATGGATTGGGTGTCCACAATATGGTATATAGAACAATTCTGGGATTGATGACATTTTTGCTCAGTGATATCCCAATTGTCTTGTATTGTATACCACTTTAGCAATTAAATAGTTCATTCAATTTTTTAAAATAAAGCCGGGTTGTTTTGTTTTTAGTTCCATTATGAAATGTAAGCATTTTACCGGCCTCTGTTATTTTCTAAGATGTTTGCAAATTGCAAATGGGTTAGTAATTCCTTTCTTTCAATTTGGAGAGAGATAATAGACTATTCAATTTTGTGTTGTATTTTGGTTTTTATTCTGCAAGTGTAACTCAAGTGTTGTTTGGCAAGTGACTAGTCAATATAATTGATGTCAGAAAAAAACAAAAAGATTTGTGGAGAAAAATATGAAGGAACAGACTTGTAGGGTAAGAGAGCCAACAGGAATTTAATGATGTAAAACGAGCCACGTAACAGAATGTTGTGGTCTGCTAAAGTTTTTTTAATGTGGCTTTCTATGATTTATTTCGCTTTCCCTCACCATCTGTTAGTCTGAAATTTGTGTCCATACTTCAATTACACGGTCCTTAAATTGGAAGGTGGAGACCACTCTACAGTCTGCTATTTAAGTGCAGATTATGTTGGCGAACCACTCACCAAGTTGGATTGCTTTCAATTCTACCAAGTTGTTGTGACATTGAATCAATTACTATGACGAAAGTTATTGAATTGATTATTGGCCATAGTTATTGGACCATACCAAAATACTCCACCGTCCAAGTATGTTCTCACTATATCACAGATAACGATGTCATACAGGTGACCGACCACTTGATATACAACTCAACTTTTCCTAAAAGATCAAGAGGCAAATGCCTAAAGAGAAATGTATTGTCAACTAAACGTGTTTCTCTAGAGCATATCTTGTCGTGTGCTCTTCAAACCAGCCTTATGAGGATGACATATCAAATTCCACACGCCAGCTCGGGACCATGATGAGATTCAAGAGGATAATTCACAAACTACACTAAGTTAATGTTTGTATTCACATTGAGTTTGACAAAAGTAACTTTAGTACGATAAGTTTATAGAAGCTCTAAATGTAACTTTCGCTAAAATTCAACACTGCTAATCCAAACATACACTAACAGTCTCATTAGACTTTATTCATGTTGTCCATCTTGGACGGTAACAAATGTAGAAGAGGAGGATGCGCTTTAAGAGAAGCACATTAAACACACCTTTTAGCTTAGGTTAATCTTTGGAAGCTATTCCATAAGCCTAAAGGAAAGTATATCTAAAGTTCAATCTAAATCGGACAGTTCATATTCAACCTTATTTTAAATTATAAAATAAAAATTACATTCACTGTGCCTCGGAATGCATGATTCCTTACTGCTGGGAATCCAAATTCAATATAATAGGATAAGTATAAGCCAATCTACATCAGCTGAATTTTCTGTGGAATTGTTAAACGCTACTGTCAGATAAGTACAACTGCCTACGGATGTTAGGTGCCGTATAAATATGGGGTCTACATATTTCTGTAATGAAAGTTAGTTCTAATGTTGTTTTCTGCGGCAGTACTTAAATTCTCTGGGGGTAGCAAGGTGACAACTGTGGTGTCTATTCTGCATTTCATAATCCCAAGTAGTAATGTTCCTATTTATTTGCTATTGACTTTTTCTGAAATCTGATATGTATGGGTTAGGGGTTATGTTGCATTTGATAATCTTATGGCTGATGTTCGTTAAACATTGCGAGAGTTTTCAAATCTTGGGTTTTGTTTACTGGTAGCCAATATAATAGGACAATTATAAGCCAAGCCAATCTATATGAGCTGGATTTGCAAATTGAAATTGAGTTGATTTTTTCTTGTCCTGCTTTAAATATTTCTGTAAGCCAACAACAGTAAAAGATGATTTAATTACTTACCTGCTATTATCTTTGCCTGCTTCCCCCACCAACTATATTTCAGATAATTCACCTTATCAATCGTCAGGGAGAGCACATAATTTATAACATAGAACACCCTTATCCTATATAACATCAATCAGTACTATAAAAATGTTTCTCAGATAAATAAACTTCCCAACAGATTTTTACTATGGCTAACAAAATGAAAATCAACAAAGTAGGCCACACAAAAAATATAATAGAAACAACACAACAAATTAAAAAAAAAAAAACAAGACACAACAAATCAAACTGTGCCTATGAACGTTCACAACACCAAGAACAACATAGTGAAAAAATGTCCATATTAAAGCACAACTGCACGAGTGACCATCTAATTGAATGTCACAGTTTTTTTCCTTCTCTTGATGATGAGTGCTTTCTCCATTTAAGGCCTCTTCGGTTTGATATTTCTGGGTGGAAAGCAAGAGAAAGAAAAGGAAACAATGCATTTGTTTTAACCATTAAATCAGTTCTTTGCCTTCAAAGAGTTATTTTCCTTGATCCTCGCTCGATTATCTAGCTTAACATAGCGTTTTAGACCATCATAAAAGAGTGTTTCGATATTCTTCGTAAGCAATTCACGTAATGCAGGGCGTTTATCAAGCAGGTGATACAATCAGTCAGGGAATTAGGCAGGATTTTTGGAGCAGTTCCATCCTTGAGAATGTTAGCATCTAGCTACAACTTTACTTGCCTTAACTTCTTTGCTAAGAATCTGATGCTTTAGATGCATCAGAAGGTTTACCCCTTTAGATCCTTTTTTTGCTTTAGCAGTGGCGAAAGTTTGCTGGCATTCGACCCCAATGGCCTCTTTGGTGTTTAGAACACGTCTAAGAGACCTGCCATGGTTCATTAACATGACTTTCTTCTACCAGACTGTTTATATCACTACAGAGAGGAGGAACATGAACTGCATAAGAAAACTCAGTACTAGTACAAATGTTGGAAATGATGAATAATTATTGATGAAATTGTTGGTATTAATGGTGACATTAATGAACTAGTGTGGTTGTGAATTGAAAAAATGAGAAGTCCCACATAGGAGGGATATCACACTTTGGAAGGGTATATAAGGTGGAGGTATGTACCTTGGGGTGTGCCCCAAGGGGTACCCCAATTTTGTGAAGGAGGGAGAACGCAAGCAAAGTTGACCACCACATGCGCGCCGCCGCCGTCCGTCCGTGGCTTTGGTCTTGGTCTTGTGGTGTATTATTATTTTTTAATTAAAAATTATTTAATTAATTTTGAAAATTGAATGCTTGCGTTTGATCTCCTATTGTTGCGTTAATTACGTAACTGCCCTCCACCGAATCTGCCTAATGTTCAGTTTCAGTCTTCCTTTTTGCCCGGTCAAATCCCTGACTCAAGGTGCCACGTAACTGCTATTGCCCGGTCATTATTCAGAGTCAAAAACCCTTGCGCAAGTTCAGGAAGTCAAAGGCGCACGTTTTGGGTGGGCAGCGGTTTTGGAGCACACGTTTCCTGAAGTTCAGGTTTGGATCGGTCAACAGGAGCGCTCTGATGGATCCACCAATTTCTCTGATCCAGTTACGAAATTCCTCTATAAATAGAGGACTCTCCTCACTTGAAAACTCGCACCAAAAGCACTCCGATTCTGAGGCTTTTCTCTCTTCTTCCCCCCGTTCTTACTTCTACTTCTTCTTTTTTCTTGAGTGGCCTTCGTGCCATATTACGAGTGGTGGTCGTCAGACTGCCATATTGAGGGTGTAATTCGAACGGTTTTCTGTAGTGCAGTAGAACTCCGTACAGTTATCTGGGCTGTTTTATCCTGGGGACTTCGTGGTTGATAGTCTGCCTTGCACCTTTGGGCAGTGCCTCGAAACGTCTTAAAGAGAGCGACCTAGTCCGTGACTCATCCCAGTAATCTTATCGGTGGCATAAATTGTTTTTTCAAATTTTTTCGAAATCCAAAAAAACAACAAATACAGAACTACTCAAATTAACCACACTGCATTACTACAAATATATTTCTTCCAAAATGTGAAATGACTAGTGGTTCTCTTAAAATTTGAATTCAACACATTGACTGTTTAGATTTCAGTACAAGCACTTAGTTCAATTTTGTGCTACCTATGATTAATCAACTTTGAAGTTAAATAACAGCTCACATCAATAGTCTCGAATTATCAGGATGTTATGGATCTTCATATCGGATTGCACCAACTAACATGACATAAAGTGTCACACCATAGGAACATCAGCAGCAATAAGTTTGATCAATGTATAGATTATATACTTGTAAATTTCATAGGCTTCAATTTTTCCTTTCAAGCACAAAATCATTACATTAAAGAGCGACCTAGTCCGCGACTCATCCCAGTAATCTTATCGGTGGCATAAATTGTTTTTTCAAATTTTTTCGAAATCCAAAAAAACAATTTTAAGACGTTTCGAACTGCCATGTCTACCGACGAAATTACTGGGTCAGGTTCTTCTGTTTCTGACTACAACAAACCGTTTCGGTTTCAAGGAAGTCACTTCAAACGATGGCAACAAAAGATGTTATTTTTTCTAACCACGAAAAACCTTGCCAACGTTCTGAAGGATGACGCTCCTGTTGTTCCAGAAAATGCTGAACAAACAGAAAAGGATAAGAAAGCTGCTGAATTAACCCAATGGGAACATAATGATTACTTATGTAAGAATTATATTCTAAATGGACTTGCTGATGATCTGTATGATTACTACAGTTCAGACAGCAATACTGCTAGACAGGTTTGGGAAGCTCTGAAGAAGAAATATGATACTGAGGAAGCTGGAGCCAAAAAGTATGCTGTTAGCCGCTACCTCAAATATCAGATGACAGATCCGTGGAAACTCAGTCTCATGAAATCCAGAAAATTGCTCACGAAATCATTTCTGAAGGTATGTCCCTTAATGAACAGTTTCAAATTGCTGTTATTATTGACAAACTGCCCCCTGCTTGGAAAGATTTTAAAAATTCTCTCAGGCATAAAACAAAAGAATTCTCTTTAGAAAGTCTGATAACTCGCCTTAGAATTGAGGAAGAATCCCGTAAGCAAGACCAGAAAGATGAAGTTCTTCTTGTGGCAAACAACAAGAAAAAGAAATTCATCGGAGCAGTTCTGAAGCCTAACAGTAAACAGCTGAAGATTCAGAATCGCCCTTCAAAGAACAGCAACAAGAATGGGAACCCTCCAAAGGCCCCAATAGCAAAGCAACAACCACCTCCAAGAAATGGCCCTACTCCTTTTCTCTGTTTTCACTGTGGAAAAGAGGGTCATATTGCACGCAAGTGTAGGAACAAGCCAATCCCTGCTAATCAGGCTAACTTGACAGAAGAGCAATTCATTGCTATGATAACTGAGATCAACCTTGTTGGTGGATCAGATGGATGGTGGATAGACACTGGTGCTTCCCGCCATGTCTGTTATGATCGTGCTATGTTTAAAACATACACTGCTGCTGAAGATAAGAAAGTGTTGTTGGGAGATTCCCACACCACTAATGTTGCTGGTATTGGAGATGTGGAACTAACATTCACATCAGGAAAGACCTTAATTCTGAAAGATGTCATGCACACTCCAGAAATAAGGAAGAATCTGGTTTCTGGTTTTCTTCTCAATAAGGCAGGGTTTACTCAGACTATAGGGGCAGATTTGTATACTATTTCTAAAAATAGTATTTTTGTTGGGAAGGGGTACGCTACTGATGGCATGTTTAAATTAAATGTTGAAATCAATAAAATGTTTCCTTCTGCTTACATGTTGTGTGATTTTAATATTTGGCATGCTAGACTTTGTCATATGAACAAACGAGTAATTTCGAATTTAAGTAACTTAGGCTTAATTCCAAAGTTATCCCTAAAGGATTTTGAAAAATGTGATTTTTGCAGTCAAGCTAAAATAACTAAAAGTTCACATAAATCAGTAGTTAGAGAATCTGAACCTTTAGACTTAATACATTCTGATATATGCGAACTTGATGGGACTTTAACCAGAAATGGAAAGCGCTATTTTATAACTTTTATTGACGACTGTTCCGACTATACCTTTGTATATCTTATGAAAAATAAAAGTGAAGCGCTTGACATGTTTAAGATATTTGTAACTGAAATTGAAAATCAATTTAATAAGAAAATTAAGAGATTTCGTAGTGATAGAGGAACATAGTATGATTCTAGTTTGTTTAATGAGTTTTATAAAACGCAAGGAATTATACATGAAACTACTGCTCCATATTCCCCTGAAATGAATGGTAAAGCTGAAAGAAAGAACAGAACTCTTACTGAACTTGTTGTTGCTATTATGCTTAATTCTGGTGCTGCATCTCACTGGTGGGGGGAAATTATTTTGACTGTTTGCTATGTTCTGAATAGAATCCCTAAATCTAAAAACAAAACATCTCCCTATGAGATAATGAAGAAAAGACAACCCAACTTGTCTTATCTTCGAACTTGGGGCTGTCTGGCTTATGTCGGAATCCCCGATCCCAAGCGAATTAAACTCGCTAGTAGAGCCTATGAATGTGTATTCATAGGGTATGCGGTAAACAGTAAAGCTTATAGGTTTTACGACCTAAATGCTAAAGTAATCATAGAATCAAATGATGTTGACTTCTATGAAAATAAATTTCCTTTCAAATCGAGAAATAGTGGGGGCGGCGAACCAAGTCAAGCTCCTGTGATAAGAAGCTCTGAAGACAACAAACAAGACGAACCAGAAACTCGAAGGAGTAAGAGAGTGAGAGTTACTAAAGATTATGGACCTGAATATATGGCTTATAACTTGGAAGAGGATCCTACAAATCTCAAGGAAGCATTGTCATCTTTGGATGCAGATTTATGGCAAGAAGCTATCAACGATGAAATGGATTCCCTAGAGTCTAACAAGACCTGGCACTTAGTGGACTTGCCTCCTGGTTGCAAACCTATAGGTTGTAAATGGATTTTGAAAAAGAAACTAAAACCCGATGGATCAATTGATAAATACAAAGCACGCCTTGTAGCCAAAGGTTTTAGACAAAGAGAAAATATAGATTTCTTCGACACTTTTTCGCCTGTCACTAGAATAACATCCATTAGGGTGCTCATATCACTTGCGGCTATTCATAACCTGGTGATACACCAGATGGACGTTAAAACAGCTTTTTTAAATGGTGACCTAGAAGAAGAAATCTATATGGAACAACCTGAAGGCTTTGTGATACATGGGCAAGAAAGCAAGGTCTGTAAATTAGATAAGTCTCTGTATGGTCTTAAACAAGCTCCTAAACAATGGCATGAAAAATTTGATAACCTGATTTTGTCGAATGAGTTTAAAGTGAATGAAAGTGACAAATGTATTTATTACAAGTTTGAAAATGGCATTTGCACTATCATATGTCTCTACGTAGACGACTTACTAATATTTGGTTCAAACATTCATGCCGTCAACAATGTGAAATCTCTGTTGAGTAACAACTTTGATATGAAATACCTCGGAGAAGCGAGTGTAATCCTTGGAATAAAGATTACTAGGTCAGAGGAGGGAATTTCTTTGGATCAATCTCACTATATTGAAAAGATCCTAAAGAAATATAATTACTTTGACTGTAAACCTGCCTGCACACCATATGATCCAAGTGTGAAACTTTTCAAAAACACTGGTGAAAGTGTCAGACAAACTGAATATGCGAGCATCATTGGCAGCCTCAAGTATGCCACTGATTGTACTAGACCCGACATTGCCTATGTCGTGGGATTGTTGTGCAGGTTTACTAGTAGACCTAGTATGGAGCATTGGCACGCTATTGAAAGAGTCATGAGATACCTTAAAAGGACCATGAGTCTCGGATTACACTATCGAAGATTTCCTGCTGTTCTTGAAGGATACAGTGATGCTGATTGGAACACCTTATCGGATGATTCCAAAGCAACCAGTGGCTATATTTTCTGTATAGCCGGTGGTGCAGTATCTTGGAAATCGAAGAAACAGACGATATTGGCTCAGTCCACTATGGAGTCTGAAATGATAGCACTAGCTACTGCTAGTGAAGAAGCAAGCTGGTTGAGATGCTTGCTAGCTGAGGTCCCGTTATGGGAAAGACCTTTACTAGCTGTGTTGATCCACTGCGATAGTACCGCGGCTATTGCAAAAATTGAGAACCGTTATTACAACGGTAAGAGACGACAAATACGTCGTAAGCACAGCACAATTAGAGAATTGCTTTCTAAAGGAGCTGTATTGGTGGATCATGTACGCACTGATGATAATTTAGCAGATCCTTTGACGAAAGGATTAGCTAGAGAGAAAGTCCTAAATACATCCAAAAGAATGGGACTATTGCCTATAGATCAATGAATCACTTATGATGGTAACCCGACCTAAAAGACTGGAGATCCCAAGAATTAGGTTCAATGGGTAATAACAAGTCATAGTGATATGAGATGAACATGCTATTTATTTATGAGAGAAGCATGATTCCTGAAGCGATGTAAGGATGAGATAATAGAAACTCTTAATGAGATCTATACTCTATGTGGAGTGGAGTACCTAGCTACAGGAGTACTCTTGATAGACTCACCTATGTGAATGTGGAAGTAGGGGCCGCTTCCTATGGAATTTCGAGGCAGAATTCCTAGAGCGTTCACTATACTGGGATATACGTGCATGGCCTTAAAAGCACGGGCTTTTGAGAATACACCCTATGAAAAGGTTGTGTGTGGGTTTGATGTCAGAGATAGAGTTCAAGACTACGAGTCACTCTTGTTGAATCTGAATCTTACTTACTATGCAAAGGTTCAAGTCAAGCGACACCTTTGTTTATGCACAATCTTATAGAAGCGTTTGACGCTACTTCTGAAACCTCTCCTTTTTTAAATTCAAGTGGGGGATTGTTGGAAATGATGAATAATTATTGATGAAATTGTTGGTATTAATGGTGACATTAATGAACTAGTGTGGTTGTGAATTGAAAAAATGAGAAGTCCCACATAGGAGGGATATCACACTTTGGAAGGGTATATAAGGTGGAGGTATGTACCTTGGGGTGTGCCCCAAGGGGTACCTTAATTTTGTGAAGGAGGGAGAACGCAAGCAAAGTTGACCACCACACGCGCGCGCGCGCCGCCGCCGTCCGTCCGGCCCGGCCCGGCCTGGGCCTTGGCCTTGGCCTTGGCCTTGGCCTTGGTCTTGGTCTTGGTCTTGGTCTTGTGGTGTATTATTATTTTTTAATTAAAAATTATTTAATTAATTTTGAAAATTGAATGCTTGCGTTTGATCTCCTATTGTTGCGTTAATTACGTAACTGCCCTCCACCGAATCTGCCTAATGTTCAGTTTCAGTCTTCCTTTTTGCCCGGTCAAATCCCTGACTCAAGGTGCCACGTAACTGCTATTGCCCGGTCATTATTCAGAGTCAAAAACCCTTGCGCAAGTTCAGGAAGTCAAAGGCGCACGTTTTGGGTGGGCAGCGGTTTTGGAGCACATGTTTCCTGAAGTTCAGGTTTGGATCGGTCAACAGGAGCGCTCTGATAGATCCACCAATTTCTCTGATCCAGTTACGAAATTCATCTATAAATAGAGGACTCTCCTCACTTGAAAACTCGCACCAAAAGCACTCCGATTCTGAGGCTTTTCTCTCTTCTTCCCCCCGTTCTTACTTCTACTTCTTCTTTTTTCTTGAGTGGCCTTCGTGCCATATTACGAGTGGTGGTCGTCAGACTGCCATATTGAGGGTGTAATTCGAACGGTTTTCTGCAGTGCAGTAGAACTCCGTACAGTTATCTGGGCTGTTTTATCTTGGGGACTTCGTGGTTGATAGTCTGCCTTGCACCTTTGGGCAGTGCCTCGAAACGTCTTAAAGAGAGCGACCTAGTCCGCGACTCATCCCAGTAATCTTATCGGTGGCATAAATTGTTTTTTCAAATTTTTTCGAAATCCAAAAAAACAACAAATACAGAACTACTCAAATTAACCACACTGCATTACTACAAATATATTTCTTCCAAAATGTGAAATGACTAGTGGTTCTCTTAAAATTTGAATTCAACACATTGACTGTTTAGATTTCAGTACAAGCACTTAGTTCAATTTTGTGCTACCTATGATTAATCAACTTTGAAGTTAAATAACAGCTCACATCAATAGTCTCGAATTATCAGGATGTTATGGATCTTCATATCGGATTGCACCAACTAACATGACATAAAGTGTCACACCATAGGAACATCAGCAGCAATAAGTTTGATCAATGTATAGATTATATACTTGTAAATTTCATAGGCTTCAATTTTTCCTTTCAAGCACAAAATCATTACATTAAAGAGGGTCATTGTTTATATACTACATTATTTGAAACTCATTAACGCACAAGTGGACCAAATTTATTATTAAAATAGGATAAACTAAAAAGATGGTTTAGAAATAATTCATATTAGCCATGAATATCAGAAATGATGCGGATGCTTGGTCCTCGTCAAGAAAGTCTGACAAAAGTTTCAATAATGTTGTGGATGTAATTCCCATAGACATGAAACAGAAACCATTTTAAAAAAATAGCCACAAAACACTTCAACATCCATGAATACCACAAAAAGACACCCTATGAAACTTAAGTGTCATACATCCTAAACACACTCTATTAGTATAAACGACATAAAATTTTGAAAAAGAAATTAGTATAAACACACTCAGCAAGGAGTCTACCAAGAAGAAAATGAAATTATAAAGTGCAGTTATATTTCTTGCCGAAATTTTTGAAAACTCACCATATAGTTCTGACAACACAACAGATTTATCTTCACAAAAGAAAGACACAATGTTGAGAAGCATGGTTGAATCCAAGAAAGGGAACAATAATCAAGAAAATTATTAAAATTAAAATCGATAGGATACACCTTTATAGAGTGCAAGGTTAACTACCATAAGCAACTTTCAGTTAATCATAACTAATTTTATAAGTACCTTAAACTAATTCTAAGATATATTTAACTATATCTAACACAAATCCTAATAAAAACACTTAAAATGTGCACAAGAGACAACTAGGGTTGGTCAAAATTTGGTTGATAACCAAAATTGAATGTAAACTGATTTGAATCGGTTTTCAGATATGAGGAACCAAACTGAATTGATTTTGGTTCAACTTGAATCAAACCGAACTGGTTTTTAAACCAGTGAACCGGTTTTATAGTGCAACCCGAACTATTTTTAACTTTACTGCTTTTGTTTATTAAATGTGTAATTCATAAATGTTAGTTAGAGGAAGTTAGAAAAGCAGTTATGGAGATTAGAAGCAGCTAAGGAAGTTAGTTTTAATTGAACTATGCAAACTGTTTGATATAAAACCAAGTGTTGGCTCTGTTGATATAAATATGGGAAAATGAAGGAGTTTGTGTAAACGTGAATTAGTCATAAATATTAGCTAATTCATTAGTGGAGAGAAAAAGAAGGAATGGTGTTTAGAGATTCAGAGAAAATTCGAAAAAGTGAGAGAAAATAACGAACTATGGAAGGACGAGAGATTCCTCACGAACTGAGATGACTGGGCTGATCCTATTTGGGCCCACTGCTTAGATGGGCCTTAAAACTGGTACGCATAAAAAAATTCCGTTGCCGGGACTTGAACCCGGGTCTCTCGGGTGAGAGCCGAGTATCCTGACCAACTAGACTACAACGGAGTGATGATAATGTTTCACTCTAAATGTAAATAACATATAGAAGTCACTTACATTTTCCACGATAATGTTTGTCCGACAAACAAAGAAATGCGCGAACAATAATACAAAAAAATGTAGTTAATTTTTCCCCCACGGTCAAGTTTCTCCCTATTCATCCATCCATGCCTCGTGCAATCTGAAGATTATTATGAAGCTAGTGTTTAAATAATAATAATCGACAATCGACTTTATCATTGAATTATTATTATTCACAAACCTCTATCATTAATTTGATAATTTTCTTTTTCTTGCATTCACATCACACATGGGCAGTGAATTAAATAATTAGATGGACAGAGAATATTTGAAGTGATTTTGGCATCAATTCCTTTTTTTCTTTTGTTGCAATTTTTGGCATCAATTCTATTCCAACATCTGATTCATTAAACAACAGCAAAGGAGGGACCGGCCCACATACGTTGCATACCTTCCTTTCCATGATCAGATATAATTGCAGTGAGACTATGAAAGTGAAAAAATATACTACAGCCTCAAGCAAAGAGTATCATCCGATGAGATTTGATAAGAAAAATTATCCAACAGATTTATGTCTTAAATGTGATTTTCAAGTAACATTAATTGTTCTTAACAATCAATAGATAAAAGTAGATCCACATTATAGCTTTTTATTTGTACCTTTTAACATCAAATCAAATGTGAAATGTATTTGATTTTTACCATGGAAGTTAGTCGATGTGTCACGTTAGAAATTTTCAACCATGATTTCATTTTCTTTAAATGATTACCTCAAAAACTTTGTTTTTCTGTGTTGGATTCTTTAACTATTTCAAATCAATGAAGTTAAGTAAACTGAAATTTTTTATTTATTGATTGATCTATATGGAATTATAATTACAATGTGTATTTATAAACTGAAAGCTAAAGCCTGACTCCTATCAGTCATGATCGTGACCAACTAGAGATTGGGTCTTAACTTCCATATTTGGCTATACTCGTATGGTTGTGTATGAGATCGTGTTTGTTATCTGCGTATGTGTTTGACTATATCTTCGTCATGTTTTCTAAAAAATAGTTGTATCATCTTTATTCTCTTATTTCTCACTCTGTTTAGCTCAAAACTATCCAGAGATTTGTTTCAAAAATGTCGAATTATCAACCAACACCACTTTTGATTCAAATTTAACTTAGAATCATCAAATAAGACTTAGTGTGATTGAGAAAGATCCGTTTGTGTAATCCTAGGCTGGCTCCTTATTCATCTACACCTCGGCTCAACCCCTAATTTGGTTGTTTTCCATTATAACTAACAACTAAAAATATTTTTACCAGTAAATTATATTTAAATATAAATCATTTTACATTCAATTCGCTTTTAACCAAAATCAATTCAGTAAAAATCAATTTTTGTCCTTGCAGATCCAAACACACACTAAGTGCATGTTTGATTTTGCGGCGATATTGACAAAATCACAGTTAACTACCGTGATTTTGTCAACTCACTTTGAAATGAGTTTTTATATGAAAGCAACGTGAATGTTTGTTTCACCGTTGGATGCTTAAAAATTAATTTTAAAGACGATTGGACTAAAAATTGATATACTAATGTTTAGTTCTTCTGGAGTGAAATTAATTTTTGGCTACATTATTGATTCTAACAAGTTAGGATTTGTACATGTTTGACTCCAAATATGATTTTTATGGTTTCATTAATTGTTCAACTCAATTTTGTATAAATATAATCAAATATAAATTATTTTAAATTTAATAACTAAATTTTTTTTTTAGTAAAAGAAAACTAAAATTTATTTTACAAAATTAATTAATTCAATTTATTTTTGGTGGTACAATAAAACCATTGAATCTTTATCTACTACCATTACGCGGACCGTAAGACTACTCAAACATGAGTTAACTATCATGTGAGGGTATTTGGTTATTTGAAAGCAATACTTTATAATATCACAGTTATTTTTTTGGACAGATAACACAATGTAGACGTTGATGTTTAAAAATCACTGAAAAGTAGAAGTTTTCGACTCACTTTCATCTTATTGTTGATACGGTGATTTAATTGAAGTTAGTTTTAAGAGATGTATTACCGTCTTCTCATACCTAAATCTAATTCAGCTGACAAATATTGTTAAACTGTATACTATGTTCTTAGCCGAATTCGTTGCAATTGTTTGCAAATTCGTTTAGTATTTCATCTGGAAAAAACAAAATATTAATTCTATTCTTCTTGCTCACGACCTGCCTTTTCGATCAATTTGGACCATGCTAAGAAGATCATAAAGGAATAACCGTTGTCCATCTTTTTTGCTTTTTGTTTACACCAATTTCAATTTGACAAACTTTGTGTTCACACGCAGAAATTCTTGTATCAAATGAAACAGAAAAATAGAATTAACAATTTTATTTTCATTCACAATACTCACTAACATTGAATCCTTTAGAATTTAGAAATGAAATAAAAAAATGGCTTGCTCAGATAAAAAAGTAAAAGAGCAGATCGAGGAAGAAATGGAAGAGAGGCACCCGCTGTACTCCAATTAATAATACCTTTTTTTTACAGTATTAATGGCAGCCATGGTCACCACATCCCTCCCACTTCTCACTCCCCAAATCTACCACACCCAACATCAAATCCACCTCCCATTACAACCCAACAACCACAATCTCCATGTTAAATTTGTGGTGATAGATTTGCAAATTATTGTTTCTTGCAAGGGCTAGATTCTTTTTCGATATTTAGTTATTATTATTATTTAAAGAGAAGTGCTGTTTAATAAGCATTTTTCTTGTTTAAATTATGGATATGTCTTATTTTAATTGGTTGTGACTAAAGATGATGTGTTAATCCAAGAAGTTCTCCTCTAGTGAACTATAATAATCCATTTAGAATTTGGTCATACGACACGTGAAACCAACAAAGGTTTCCCGAAATTGGAGAAATGTGTTGGCTTTATATATATCCAACAATCATAGATCCTCAAAAAGCTTCTTGGGGAGACAATTACTCCCAAGATTAATGTACTAATAGATTAGTACTAGTATTAAAACAAGCACAAACCTTAACGAATGAAAGACCGAATAACTTTTTGATCGAATAATCTTGAGGTGGGAGGTTTACATTAAGCAAGAAGAATCTGTCAGCTTTAGTGGCCAACAAGCCAAAATTCATAAACCCAAAAACCCGAAAATCTAAATCCCATTTACATTTAACAAACCAAAAGACCACGATAATAGCACAAGAGCTAAATACTAAAACAATAAGATAATAAGCAAAAAGGCAAAGGAGTAAACAAACGCAGAGAAAGATGTTGTAGATGAGTCTCCCATGGCCAAACCAGCTAAATATGATCCATCAGCAAGCATGGTCTCTCCTCCGGAAACAGGAACTGAATACCCAATTGGAGTGTCTGTGCCTGTGTATACCACTCCCCCTTCGGACCCTGTTCCTATCTGAGGAGTCCCTAATCCTGTTCCTGTAGCTGGTAATGCTGTTGATGTCATTGGGGTTGGATATTGTGATGATTTTTTACTGCAAAACCCAATCACACGTTGTGACAAATCAGTTATTAATTCAAGTGGTAGGACTTGTGAGTATCAACCATCATTATGATTGTTACCAAAAAATGCCATCTTTATGCACTTCTGATATAGTACTAGCATAGCATTAGCTAAAGGCAATAACACCAAGCATCAACCATCATTATTACTCACCCAACAATCAATCTACTATAAGTAAAATATCATAACCATTAAAAAGTTCACCTTTGACTAAATGGAACAAAACAAACAAACCCACCTACAAATCTCAGTGGAAATTCCTATCACTTAAATAAATAAACATTTCATTAAATTTATGGAATTATATTATACATTATATCAACAAGTGTCAGAAATTATTCTTCAAATTAGTAGTAATACACAAATATACTATCAAATGTATCCATAAAGACAAAAGATTAACATGACAGATGTTGATATACTATAGCAGTTAATTATTATTTTTATTTTTAGACTAAAATGCATAAAGAGTGATACTTTAAGACAACTAATGATTTATTTTTAATACATTATTCAATGTTTTACTTTTCAATAAATAATAATGATCACTTGTTGCTTTTTTTGACTATTGTCCTATAATAGGACCCTAATTTACATATTAAAAGTTATGATGTTTAAACTTTATATAACATGACATTATAATCTAAAATAAAAAAGTAAATAAAGAGACACGACAATCTTTAGTTTTGAAAAAAGAGTAGATTATTAGGCTTATAAAATTAAAAAAGAAAACTGTGTTGAGATTTACCTTGGAGAAGATGGACAAAAGGTAACGGTATAATCCGCAGCAGTACATGTAAAAGTACTCGTAGCATCATCGTATGCGTAGCTATACGATCTAGGGCAAGCTGCCTTAAACATCTCCGAGTAAATAGAAGGCCTACAAGTATCCGGTGAACCATACGCGCCGCTACAACAATACTCAGGACTTCCAAAAGCCTCACACGCGCTCTTACACGCGCTTCCATCAGAAGCTCTCAACTCCGCCGGACATTGTTGGTTCAGATCCGACGTACACCCAGTCGACGCACACGAACCCGACCCACCCGTACCTTCCACAATCATCGGTAGATTGTAACCGTCGACGAGACTCACGTCGTAGAAGTCTTGTCCTATAGTTCCAAGAGTGAACTCTGCGAGGGTAGCCGGAGGAGCAGCTCCGGCACCGTTGCATTCAATCATGCCGGAACCGCAGTCTCCGGTGAGACATGAACCGGAACCGGATCTGTCGAAGTTGCAACCGGTTCGGGCCCAGAACCGGCCGGACCAACCGGCGGGAGCTTGAAAAGTACGGGAAGTTTCTTGGGGGAGTTCGAAACCGGTGCTTCCGAGTGTTGGGGTACCTGCATTTGCTAGAATCCCTGGCCATACTGTGTAATCGCATCTGTTCACAAATGTGAAGGTAGAACCCGTTGCACCTGAAAAAAAAAAGTGAGTTTTTTTGTTTCAAGTTCGACGAAAACCATGTTTCCTTGTGTAAAAAAACAAAAACGGAAACTTAGTCAAAGGTTGCATTTTATTTTTTTTTTACCTTTAGGAGTGAGGAAAAGAAGAGCAGTGAGAGTGATATAAGTGGAAGTTAACAGATCCATACGTGTAAGCTTGGTTTTAATTTTTTTTTTTTGTTATTGTGTTTTTTTTAGATGGTGACTAATTAACCTAGTTAGTTGCTTTTTTAGGATGGAGAAAAATGTGAAATGTGAATGAGTGTGTTGTGAGGGAGAGATGTGAGAATATATGGTTGAAATGGTGGTGGCTGTGCTCCAAATTAAGTGGCGTTGTGAGTGAGTAGGGAGAAGAAAGGAGTAGGGGATTTTAGGAGGGGAGTGTTGGGATTGGATAATGAGTGGAGTTAACAACAAAACGACAAAAGAGAGTGTTTTCAGGGTAAAAGCAGAGACTGAGGACAGTGAAATAAGGGAACTAATGGATGCCCATGCCTGGGTCGACAAATTAATAAATTATTAGCATGGAGCCAATGCACGAAACACACTTATTTGTGTTTATTTTCTCACAGAAAATGGTGGGAGGAAATAGGGATAGTGTGATAAATGAAATGAGAATAGTAAATGATAAGAATTTTTTGTTTGACAATATGACAGAGTTTATCATGGTAACAGCTCAATTTTAGTAATTATAAAAAAAATGTTTATATATTAGTCTATTTAACAACAAAAAAGTAGTGGCCTTTTAGTTCCTAACAAGATTAGTAACACTGTTTTTATATTTTAAAAGACTAAAAAGCTATTTTATTTTTAGAGACTAAGTTGAATGATTGCAACTTTATAGAAATTAAAACATATTAGTTAACACAATGTAAAGTGTTATCAATTCAGTATGAAAATATAAAATTTTATTCATTCTCTTCACGTATTGAAATTTACTCGTTTTTATTCATGGCCTAAAATGATAAAAATATAGAATTAATTTTATATAAAGAGGTTTGAAAATATTATAATTTTTTACATAATATATAACATCCCTTTTTTTAACATTAATCAACATTCTAAGCGTAGAAAAACATATGTCCTTTTTTTTTCTTTTTTGAAAATAAATTTTTCTCAAAATTCTTATTTACTTTAAAACTAAATAATTTTACTTACAATTTTAATAAAATAACGCATCAAAGTAGTTGCAATTACAACAAAAACACTTCATGCCTAAAACAAAAATAAACTCTTAAAGCAAGACCCTCCTAACAAGTCTAACACCAATTCGAAAATATTTTGGAGCTTCCAACTACATACTATTGTACTTTATCACTTCTTCATCAACTAATAGACTGGCGTATAGCCTAAACAAATCAACAACAAGGGTTGCCACTTTAAAAATAACTTATTTACAAAGACAAGATTAATAATATAAATAAATTGTACATGTATCAAGTAAACAACATCAAAATATATACTCATATATTCACACCACATATATGTTTCTCAATAGTAAGACTTCAGCCTAAATGTAATGTCTATATGAAAAGATTCTGGAATATCATTTATCGGCAAGGGTATTGTGGGTCTTTTCAAGCAAAACCATCATTACATACTTAAGACCCCTACATGGATATATGGGTTCAACTAGTTATTGACGCATCACTCAACTATGAATGCATGAATACAGACAACATGTTAATTAATCACTAATATTATGCAAGATTAAATTATTAACAGCCGCAAATTTGCTTTAAAAATCACCACAACATGTCACACACAACAATTATAACAACGAGAACAATAAATCATTTACAATGACATATTAACAAAATATTTATTTTGACAAAAATAAATAAATATTTCAACATGTTATACACTTAATATCACATATACTAGAATACAACACATAGTCATGCAAAAAAATAAATAGAAAAGGTGTCTATACCTTTTCGAAAATTGTTCTTAAAATTCTTAAATATCATCTTTTATCCGTCAAATTTTACACTTTCACAAAATAAATTATGACTCATTTAATGTTAAAAATCATCTACTTCTAACTCCTACTCCAATAAAATTTGAATTTCCAATATGAGATTTACAAAAAAAAAAAAATATGTTAAGTAAATAGTACCACCAATTTATTATTATTATTATTATTATTATTATTATTATTATTATTTAATTTGAGACACGTAATTCTTTAACGGCTTCTAAAAAAGCTCTATCAATTTGGTTCAAGAATAGTCTTTTCAACTTTGCTAAATCAAAATCTAAAATATGTTATAATCAAACTTAATTAGATAGAAATAAATTAAGAGAAACTCAATTGCTAAATTAAAATATATAAAATAAGATAAAATAGTGTTGTAATTGAAATGCCATTAACATTTGGTAAGGACTCAAACATGGAATATGGCTTGGAAAACAGTCAAAGGAAAAGTGATTCAATTAATTCAGTTTCATAACACCCGATCGTTAAAGCTTTATTAAAATACAAATTGAAGGCAACTTGAGTATTGAGAATCTCTTTGTATCATTAAATGACTCGGAAAATTATTTAGAAATTGGAAGTTTAACATACTATAAATATAGATTTCGAGGCAAGGCCTATTTTTCTTCGATGATGATGAAAAATATTAAGATATTAAATTTCATATTATCAAATCGGATTACATATAATTTTCTAACAAAATAATATCTTAATTAAAGGTATATCAACTGATTCAAAGATAAGGTAAAATTATTAATACAATATATAAATAAATCAAACTTAAGGATATAAATTACATACTAAGATTTGAGTGAAATTAGAGTAAATTTGTTGTATAACCATCAATCACTAAAACTGGCTTTTCTTATTTCTTTCTCTCGTCCCTGCTAAGTTATGTTTCTTTTTCTCTAAGGCTCCTATTTTTATTTTTATTTTTGGATTTTCTCCCATATATCCTTTTTTAAAGAAAAAAAATTTAAATACCCTATTTTAAAATTAATATACTAAAATATCATATTTTTATGTACTTTCACGAGTTCATTGGCAAAGGATGTGACCATCTAAAGGATAAAAAATTTCATCTTTTAAGAAGTCGTAGCATGAGGATGCGACCATCTATACGTTTAATTTTTTTAACAAATGAAAAATATAATAAAAATAAAAATTAAATTATATTAATAAATTCAAAAAAATACATTAAATGGAAAAAAATACATCAAATTTTAATTAATCATGTCCACCTAAATGTCTTTTAGTCCGACATCTACGAGGACGTTGAACTCACTAGCTCTTCGAATGACTTGATATTCTTCCGATTGATCCTCATTTTGATCATGTTCCTCATCGTCGTTTCCAGTTATTGAAGAATTTGTGTGAGGATTATAGCTACTATCACTTATCTACATATAATTTTGAGCTATGGGGTTATACTTGGAATAAAAAACAACATAAGTCGACTCAAAAGTTGTGCAATGAGATCCAAATAAATTATAAAAAACCTCGCGTTATGTTGAGTAACCGGGAATTTGTATTTTTGACATTGAAGGATAGTAATACTGAGTTAACATTTTTGCAGGTGTATGTTCATGTGGTGGTGGACCATAATATCGAACTTCTGTATGGGTTTGTAGGTACGGTGGTGGTGGACCATAATATGGAATGTATGGTTTGGTATATATGTGAGGCGATGATGAAGACGGTTATGTCATTTGGTGCATGGTCTGTTCTTGTGGGGTTGAACGAGAGTTTGAGTAAACATGATGATATGATGGCAAATGTAAATGTGGATTACGTAGATATTGTTTGACAAATGACATTGAGGTCGATGAAAATCTAGAAGAGGAAGACCAACCTTTCTTACCTGTATGCGATCCACCATTTCAGCTGAAGAACATAAATTTAGAGAATATAAAGCAATCAAATGAATTTGATCATGTATTCTTGAACGAAGTATCGCCAATAGATGGAACTCTTGCAATTGGAATTAAGTTTGAAAAGAAGGATGATTGCGTACATGCAACAAAACTTTACCATTTAAAACAATCATTGAATTTTGTGATACAAAAATCAGATACACAAAGGTATGTTATTAATTGTTTAAGTCCAAATTGTTTGTTTAAGTGTAGAGCTTCAAAACGCAAAAAGAGTGAATTGTGTGTGACTGGTAAATTGAATGTATCTCATACATGCAAAAATTCCACATTGTCACAATATCATTAGAAGCTTGATTATGACATGATATGTACAATCGTAATGCAACTTTTGAGAAGTGGACCTTCAATCAAAGTGTAGGTCATTATTGTGAAGATTCAGGTTTTGCACAACTACACAGTAAGTTATAGAAATGCATGAATAGGAAGGAAAAAAAAAGGCTATTGAAACAAGTTATTGCAATTGGAAGAAGTCTTACAATCAACTCCTATAGTGGCTGTTGGTTTTGTGAACATTTTCTCTATGAACCAAAATAGAAATGGAAACAATTTCAACTTATCATGATAATAGTTTGATAGCTGAGATAAGGATATTTCATCGACTATTTTGGACTTTTACATTTCTTTGTTTAAATTCTACAAACCAAGTATACAAGTTGATGGGACGCGATTTTAAGATAAGTACAGTGAAACTTTATTGATAGCAGTTGCATAGGATAAGAACGACAATATAATTTTCATTGCTTATGCTCTTGTGGAATGTGATATGGGACAAGGTTGGAGTTTCTTTTTGAAAAACTTGAGAAAATATGTCAATACAAGTTACTCAATTAATGAGCATACATACAAATACTACTACAGTGAAATCGGCATAAAAAATTGATAGGCCATAAAATGGCTAGACAACATGCCACGAAAAAAGTGGATTAAAGTGTATAAAGTTGTTAGGTTCACATGACAACCAACCTTGTTTATTCAATCAATGGAGTCTTACAAGGCACGCACAACCTTCAAATTACTGATTTGGTACAAACAATCTATTATAAGATGGGGACACTATTTCCAACAATGGAAATACTACAAACAACAATTTTAGCTTCTGAAAAAGTATACATAAAAAAATGCATGAATTTTATGAAATCATAAATACGTAGTCCAATAGTTATAAAGTCAATGGTTTTGATTAGAACAACCATACTTTCATGATCCACGAGACGGTAAATTGAAGAGAAGGGTGACCAATTGGTAATTTCATTGTCAACATTCCTAACAAGGGGTGATGTCTTGTTCACATGTGATAGCAACATGTTATAGCATAAAGTATGATTGTTGGGCGCTTATGCCTGATGTGTAGAAGATGGAAACGATACTAAAAGTCTACAACAAAACATTCAAACTAATACCAAACATACTATATTGAACTCAATATGAAGGTGTTATGGTGTGTCACAATCCTCGAAAAGTGAAGAAATGTTGTGAAGAGTAAGTACATTAGAGCATAAATGGACACCACAGAAAAGAGTACGAAGAAAGTGCAGATTATGTCGGATATCTGTTCATAATAGAAAATATTGTTCAAACATTGCTGACACATCTACTGCATTAACTTTAATGTATTTTTTTCCATTTAATTTTATTTATTTATTAATATATTTAGTTTTATTTTTATTATGTTTTATGTATTAATTTATTATATTTTTTGTTTGTTAAATTAAATAAATAAACGTATAAATAGTCGCATCTCCAGGATATAATCCCCATTCAGCGACTTCTTGAAAGTCCAAAAAAATAAAACATTTTAGTATATTAATTTTAAAGTTGAGTATTTAAAAAAATTATTCGGTTTAGCCACTCAAATTAAATCAAATATGCACCGTGAGCGCTGCATCTCTTTAACGACTACTTAATATTTATAATAAGTATAATATTAGTAATTTTCTAAACTAAAATATTTATGGTTTAAACATGTATTTGGTTCATGTAGATATATTATTTTTTGATTTTAGACTTAGTGAGTTTTTTTATTTGAATTTTGTCTATGTAAAATTAGAGACGATCGACTTTGATTCTTAATGTCAAATCAATATTAAAAGAATGAGGAGATTTTCAAAAACTCTAAACCTTGCTTTTAATTTTTATTTATATTTTTTTATAAAATATTTTAATTTTTAATATATCATAAAAGATTATGTGTTGGTGTGTATTTATAAGGCCACGTGTCATGGTAGTTTATCAGCTCTTTTTTAAAGAACCAAAATCGATTGTCTCTGATTTTACGGAAACTAAATAAAAAAAAATTACAGAGATTAAAATCAAAAAATGGTTATTTACAGGGATGAAAGACATATTTAAACTAATATTTATTAAACAAAATAAAGTAGAAACTACCGCATGATAAAATTATTGCGGGAAATGTAAATATAACTTACTACACAAAAATCTTTATTTAATAATATTCTTGATCAATTATATA
>JBBPBP010009779.1:19792546-19804111 GCA_037974735.1 Cicer chorassanicum | reverse complement strand
TTTAATAACACAATGTAAATAATGAATTTCACCAATTCAGCTATTAAATTAAAAGTTCTTATTGAGTAAATCAATTCTACAAAGTTTTTATAAAATTTTAAAACTATTTGATACTTTATTAAATAATTTCAAATAAAAATTGAATAAACTTTTAAAAAATATAAATAAATATCGATAACTAGACTACATAATTATGAATTTTAGATTTATATAAACTTTGTGTGTTTCATCATTAATATATTATGTCAATAATCAATAGTTGAATTTAAAAATTAATCGTTTATATTGAATTATTAAACAAAATAATTTATCATAAAATTACTTATGGAGTCCACAAATCTTTATCGAGTGATAGATAAATTGCGAGAAGGTTTGGATTGGACGGATAAACAAACATGACATTGGACTTCTCTATAAATATGAATGTTAAAACGAAATGTATTATTTCTCTTAAAAAAAATTAAAATAAAAAAGTATCATTTTGTGCGGTGGTAGAGTTTGAAGTGAAACATTTGAAGATTAAATTTTTAAAATTTTAATGGATAAATAAGTATAATATTGTATATAAGAATTTTAAGTTGTCAATTTTCAAAACTATATTGACGATCGAACTCTTAATGTTTATTAGAGAGATATAGTAGATCAAGTTTTGGTTGACATTTTTAATAATTAAAAAATAGTTTTTAATAATCTAATCTTTTTCGAACACTAAATTTTTTAGAGTTTAATTGTTATGTTTTGTTAGTGTAAAAAGTTTTATACTGTCAGCACATCACAAATATCCATAACTATGATTATAAAAGTAATTATGATAAAAGTTAAAATGTTTTATTAATCTGACGGTTATGATTAATTGACACTGTAAAGTATATTTACATCGTCGATACATACAAATTAAATTCAAATTTTTACACTATTAATGCAACTTTCTTAACTACAAACACAAAAACAATATATATACTTATTAAAATAAATTTAAACACAACACATTATTTAAGATATTGACATAGTGTTGATAAAAGATAATTGTTTGGTTTGAGTATTATGTGATCTATTTTAAAATTATGTGAAACTAGATATCAAATCAATAAAGGTCAGATTTATTGATTTTTTTCAACTTAGACTCAAACTCATAACATAATATCAAACTAATTTAATTAGTTTTGGTTAAATTTTTGGAAAAATATGATCATTTGGTTTAATTTTTATATTTCTAGATAAAATTCACAACTCACAGAGTTGGAATTTATGTTGAAAAATTTAATTTATTTTATAATTATAATAGTTGTTTTTGTAATTTTTTTATAAATGATTCCCTCCATTTTTTTTATAATAGACATTTAGGTTATAATTTAGTCAGTGAAAATTGATGTATTTGGTCAATAATAGATTGATTTTTGTTGATCAAATTATAATTTAAATGTCTTTTATAAAAAAATTAAAATTAGTTGTATTTTTTTAAATAATTCTTAAGAATTTTGGGGTGAAATTGGCCACCTATATCTCTATGAAACTCCACTATTAAATATGTGTTTCAAAATGATAATTTATATAAGGAGAGACAAATAGGGATCCCTTATTTGGTCAAATATTTCAATTATATTTAGTGTGACATGAGTTCGAATTTAAAATTCTCGTGTGGTTATACACAACTTTTATCATAAATCATTTATGAAGTTGGTGATTATCCTAACCTTTTCACAAAGGTGTGTATAGTTTTTATTAAATAAAGAAATGTTCATCTTTCTTTCATTCTTGCTTATGTATTCCCAAATATACTATAGGTTAAATATATCATTAAATACACGATAAGATTTTTAAAACCATAAAATTTTATAGAGGTTTAAAATACAAATAATAGTTTTATTAAAATAATTTTTTGTAATCTTGTGAGGGGAACCCCTTATTAGCTACCTATTAGATTCACCCTTGATCCAAAAAAAAAATGTAGCATGTGGATCATGATTCAAGGTCTCAAAGGTCAGTGGGTTGAGTTTTCTACTTTCGATCTCTCACTTATACCTTCCATCTTCTTAATATACTTAAAAGACTATTTTACTCTTTTTCATTAATATAAAAAGTTAAATTTTTTTATTTATTTTACTTTTCACTCACATATTTGAAATTATAAAAAAAAAATTTGGCAAATTTTTCCAGTATTTCGAAACTTAAACATCAAGTAAGTTATTTTTTTGAACTTTTTGATTAATCTGAAACATACGTAACACAATTTATTGTTTTTCAAAATATTTTCAAAACTTTTGAACAATACGAAACTTCTGAAATAGTTGATTAAATCATTTTGGAAAGTTTCGAGCAATTTAAAACTTCTAAAATAGGGGAGTCAATACTATTCGAAAGTTTCAAGCAACACGAAATTTTCGAAACACTGTTTTTTAAAACTTTCGAAACTTTCAAATAAAATGAAACTTTTGATACTTTCGAAATTTTTGAAAGTTTTGAATCATTCTTAATTTTCAAAAATATTTTATTTTTAATTTTTGATATGTTAATTTTATATTGACTAGGACTAGAAGTGCGTACGGAGAAATTATTTGCACTATCGTCTGCAATGCAGGCGGTATAGGCGAAAGAGTTCCACCTACTGCATCTTATCGACGAATGAATGAGACTAACCGACCACCTCGTCAACATCGTTGTAGGTTTGGTTTCAAGTCTCACAAACTTGATGATGATGTTAGGACTCTGAACAAATGGACTATAAGGAAGTTGAGGAGCAGACAGTCGAAGAACGGGTCCAACGTGTATTCCCTGGAGAACCCTTGGTCATATCAATGTTGACACAATAAGAACACCATGTGACTCAGAAGATATGAAAATAAAAGGTATATTTTAATTAATTTTTTTTTAATTTAGAATAAGTATATTATTTGCAGTACATTTTTGTAATGAAATTTAATACATTATTTTATTGTTATATTTTTTTAATTAATTGTAGGATCGTGATTTGTTGAAGGTAATCACACACGGTTTGAAACTGAAGAAGTTTGCTAAAATACCGATACCTGATATTGTATACCATTGGACTCAATAATCTAGATTGGTACACTTGTCTTCAACTTTTTTGACGATAGCCGACGCTGGTCTCATACCTTCCTTTGTAGAAAGGTGGCATAGAGAGGCCAACTTACTTCACATGTCACTTAGAGAGATGACCATTACACTAAACGATATCACGACTTTTTTGCACATTCCTCCCTGTGGTAGATTCTTTAGTTCACCAATAAATATGAATGCTAATAATATTGTGTTTGTTGCACATGAGCTGCTAGGGCAACAATGGCATAAGCAGCTCATGAGATAAATTTTAACAAATGTGCTCAATATATACTACAGTGGTTGCGTGATCTATACAAAAGTCTCATTCAAACTAACTGGTATGAGTGTGTTGCAAGAACATATATTTTGCCCTTAATTAGTTGACAACATTAATTTCGCCGACAAGACTCACACTTATGTTGAGGCGAAGTATATTAGCTTGTTCACTAATTTAGAGTGTAGTCGGGACTATGCAAGAGGTACAACTACATTGGTTGTGCTATATGATAACCTGGGAAATGGAGCTATCTATGACACTAGGATATATGACCCTATTCCATGTATATGACCATATTAAGTTGTGTTATTAATTTATTAACTTGTATTATTAATTTACTAAATTATCTTTAATTTTTGGTGCAATGTTGAATTTACGAGAACTTTCCTAACATTTGTAAGCGGGGTGACAATGGAAGGGTTCTTAAACAAACTCCAAGAGCCCGTAGATGGACCGCAAAACATGTTGTTGAAGGTGGGTTGCTAACATATCAACGAAGGTTTGATGCTATTTTGCTTCAGGATGTAGTGTTTACCCTATATGATGATAATCGAGTCAATCATCTTTTTGAACCATTGGCGATGTTCTCTGGCTACCTTCGTTAGGGTGCGATTTCAGTCTCATATCTAACGGAGTGATGTCTTCGACATTTTGGTTGCATTCAATGCATTCCGCCTGACGTTCCTCCGGTGTCAACTAGTATAGATTGGGAGTGGCAGGATACTTTTAGAGCATGTATGGCGACCCTTCAATATCTCTCACCTATAGTGACATTTCGTGGTTAGGTCTATGAGAACTATTATGCCTGCTAATTAAATGTTTCACATCATTTGATCTTCCTTGATGCTCCACATACCACTCCACCCACTACTCCACATGTTTCATCATCTTTTGCACAAGTTGATCCATCTTTTGTACAAGACGCTAGAGAATATGAGCCTTTACAAAGGGCCAAACAACTGATAAATCTAGATGCTGAAGTTCATGTGATGTTAAGCGAGTTACTCTGCATGTTTCAGAGAGTCCATTAGTAGATTGTGTTAAAATATTTTGTATGATGAATATATTTTGTATCAATAATATAATTCTCATTATGGTATATGTTTATTTTCGGTCAATTATGCAACTACTATTTTATTTCTTCAAAATAAACAAACAACAGACGCAAATCTTCACACATACAAATTAATATTCATTAAATGAAACACAAGATGATTTGATAAATATTGGATCTATGTGTTCCTAATGCTTGAGACGTCTCACATAAGCTATTTCCCATGTCTTCGCACCATCACTACAAAAGTCTCTCCATTTATGCGAGGTAAATGGCAAAAGACAACCATACTTCATTTTTATCTGCACAATATAGTATTAAAAACTAATTTACTATTAAACATTACTTTACCATAAATTTAACATGTACCCAATGGTTTTCATTTACAAATCCAATTGCTATTAAAGAATAACGAGAAGAATCAATTGATGGTGGTTCATTCAGCGGAAATAATGTCATATTCAAATTATGAGACAATGACACCAAAATGACATTATATCTTGTCACTATCACGTAATTCATCTATGTATAGTCATCCATGTTTGGTTCTTCAACATCATATTCATAACATCCCAACTTTTACACAAGTCTCCATTACTAGTTTGCAACATATTTTTCAATCTCCAATGAGTAGTCTCAGCTCTACAAATAAATTAAATAAAACAAATCAAAACAAACCACATAAATGACTTAATCATGTTTCTAACACAAATCATAAATTAAAAATACATGTTTGTTGTTGTATTCCGTAAATGTATCACTCTATTGGTCCAAGCAACGAAAAATATTTCTTTGTAAGGAACGAACCATAAAATATTTTATTAGATAATAATATCGGCACACACGAACTCAAAGTATTCCAAGTGATGATCATACTCCTCCACACTAGTTAAATAGATAATTTTGTTTCCATAAATCCATTACCTCATCTTGTCTATCATTCTTTGTGCAAACTTATATTTTGTCATGTCGTTAACAAATTTTTCCTCCTTTTCATTTAAACTTCCCAAATCGGAAGATCGTCTAAAGTATCTGGTAAGTCATGATTGCGTGTTCCATATCGAATACTAATTTTTCTTCATTCACCGATACTTAATGGTATACATTTGTTAAAGGTGAAAGTTTCAAAAATATTTAACAAATATAGTAAATTACATTTCAAAAATTTCAAATTAATCCAAACTTTTGAATAGTTCAAAAATCTGAATTAACTTTATATTTTATTTATAATCAACCAAAATTTCGAAAGTTTAAAGATTTCCTAAATCTAATTTTTGTAAAGTTTCCAATATTGAATAAAAGAGTGGGTGTAAAAAAATTGAAACTTTATAGATAATAAAAATAAAAATATTTTTCTTATCCAGTGAGTTTGATTTGAACAAACCTTGAATTCTATTTTGGGCCAAATACGTTTTACTTATTGGGCCTGAGTTATGTAACAATTGCAATGCAAAAAGAAAAAGAAAAGAAGTAGTAAATGGACAAATGACTAGAAAAGTTGGTATTCCATTTTTTCCTTTTCGCAATAAGTTGATATTTTTATGATAATTGTTGACGATATGAATCTATAAAAAAGGAAAAAAAATAATAAAAGAGGCTATGATTTCAATTGAATAAAAACAAAGTTTTAACATTACAAGAAAAACAAATGATAAATATCTTTATCAAAAAATGATAAATATACTAAAGGCTAAGATGATAAAATTACCTTTCATAAGGTTATAGCAAAATTATATTACAAATAATTTAATAGCATATTGACCAACAATCACCTGAAAATTATGATGTATTAATAGATAGCATTGAAAGTATGTCTACAAAGAAACAAAAAGCTTTTGATGGAATGTGTTTTTGGGAACAAATCAACAAACTACGCGAAGGTAGAAATAAAAAGTAAAGTGATGGCATTATGTTGAAGGTGATGCATGCTAGATAATCAATCTCCATATGTTTGGTTTATTCATGAAAGATCGAGTTATGAAAAATTTAAATGATGCTTTTGTTATCACAACACATAGGAGCGAGTTCAAGAGGACATTCGTATCAACAAGAAGGCAACGTAACCAAACTATCTTAGAAGTGGTGATTGCTATAACATGACACTGTACTTCAATAGAAGAAAGGAGACAATGTTTTGCTTCTTGATCTTCAAGAGATGAGAGAATATAATTGAAAAATTCAAAATCATGTAGTAGACTTGCGATCAGTGGGGTTACCACCCCAATCACGATTAGAGTAAGTGCACAATTATAAAGAGACGATGGATAAAAAGAAATAAGACTTTGAAATTGAGCGTCTCAAAAGTATGCACTACATAGACAAATTGAGCCTCAATTGTACAATGTATTGTGGTGGGAGAAATAACAAACTAACTAACAATATGCACTACATAGACAAATTGAGTCTAGTAATTGTAAGATACACCAAATTGACAATCAATGGTTGATACAAGTGAGATCCAGTACAAGAACACCATCACATGGAGTATACTTCACATCAGGTTGATCTGCTGCTCGAGTATCAAAAAGACAAGCTTGTTGAAGGATGCTAGTGATGTACTTAGACTGAGAGATAATATAACCTATATGAGAGTACGCAACTTCAATCCCAAAAAGTAGCGAAGGGTGCCTAAATTCTTCATTTCGAATTGTTTAATTAACTGTTATTTCAACCAAACAATTCTATCAACATCAACACCTATGATTATCATATAATCAACATATAGGGAGAGTTGAATACGACCATGAGAAGTGGTCCTAAGAACTAAATCAAAATCAAAATCACTAGAGCAGAAGCCAAAAGATTCAATCACAGTGAAGAACTCCTCAAACCAAACCCGCAAAACTTGTTTAGGACCATATGGTATCTTCTTCAACTTACACATTTTCACATGATTATGAAAAATATTTGGTGGAGTTTCCATATAAACTTTCTTCCGTATATCACCATTTAGAAATGCATTTCTAACATGAATTTGATAAATATGTCATTGACAAATAAATGCAACAATAATAAGAGTTTGAATAGTGGACAATTTGGTCAAATGAGCAAATGCTTCTTCATAGTTCATACCATATTGTTGAGGGAACTCATTAGCCACCAGACAAGCTTTATAACATTCAACTAGCTCATCAAACTTTGTTTAAATCTTGTATAAGAATAATTTGTTTATAGGAAAAAGATTCAAATAAAGGTTAGAAAAGAAGCAGAATAAGTAAACAAAATTAGACAATTGAGTGAACTTATAAAAGATAACAAGTAAGAGAAGACAAATGATCATAAATCAAATGAGGTTTTTGGAGAGTCGTGGGGACATGAGGGACAACTATGTATTTGGAGGAGCACTAGTATCCATCTTTTAATGTAAGGCTCTGATATTACTTCAATATTCACCCTTACGTTTAGTGTGGATCCTAGGTCCAATTCTTACATTGTCTTCCATAACCTGACTGTAATACCATGTTAACTATATAAATAGACGGAGATGAAACAAAAAATAGTCTAAGGTTCTAATAGCAAAGTCGTAACATTACAAGAGACACAAGTTATACTCACGTTTCAAAATGAGTGTGGTTTTAGATTTTTGCACACATATTAAAAAATGTATTTATTAGAAATAAGAGAATAATTATTTTACCAAATTATCTTTATTGACTATTAGTTGATTTTCCACCATTATAAATGTAAAGTAAAATTATTACTTTGAAAGTAGTGTACATAATAATATTTGAAAGATATATATAATTGAAAAAACAAAATTTAAAGTTAACTTAAAAATAAAAAATGACATTCATTTTGAAACAAATTTATTTTGCTAAAGTGACACTCATTTTAAAACGGAAGGAATAATTTTATTTTATTTTCGTCTATATCGACATATTTTAAGGAATAATTTTATTTTCAAGATATATTGTTCAACCTAACAATATCGACATTTGTCAGTTGAGTTAAAATTTAAGGATCAGTTGAGTCAAAATTTAAGGATTAACGGAGGGAGTATATAATAAGTTTAAAATGAAAAAACTACACCTAATAATAAAGATATACCAATTACTACATAACCGAAAATAAAAATGAAGTAAAGAAGCACGCCTGAAGCAAACATATGTATTTATGGGAATCAGTTAGGGGCCACTTCTTTTATGAACTCAAAACTGTTGTCCAAACAGCGTTACACTTTTAATATGATCTGAACTCTGAAGATCTTTTATGTTTATGTCGGTCATTCAATATGCTTTTTATTAATATGAATATTATTTTCCTTCATCCATAAACAGCACAACTTCAATTATGAAATAATATCAAAGGACTTAGCCTGAGGCTGTACATTCAATTAAATTGCAAAATCTATTATCAATTATCAATGACAAAGTAGCTGGCAAATATAGCAGAATATTTATTCGATCTTCAATTGCAAAAGAAGCCACTAAAGTGAAGCAAAAGTTCTTGTTTCATGATAGGATTCTTTTGGAAACAGGGGAGGTCCCAGCATGGAGGCAATAAAGGTGACATGACATGATAGTGTTTGTGGATAATTAATAACTTGGTACAATTATAATGCATATGTAAACATAGACATGCATATATAATTTATCTATGTTAATAAGGTTGACCACAATTGTATGAAGTAGAAGTAGTCAAACATTTATGGTGTGTATTGATGTTAATGCTATTACTAAGGACCCATATGTTATGAAATTGAATCTTAAAGTCAATGCATATTTGCTATCCCATGCCATAGCATGCCTTACCAAAAGCTAAAAGTGCTAGTGTCAATATTTGATGATCAATACAGAGAGAGGGAGACCCACAAAAATTAGCATAGCAAAAAAGGGGAATACATGGATGGCAATTTTAATCATTGTATAGTGCATAATCATATGTAGAAGAAAAGATAAAGTAAGAAATCCTAGCCAATTTTTTTTTTAATATCTAAGCATAAGTTAAATTAATTGGCCTATAAAAAGCATAAGATAAATTAAATATAGTTTTAAAATTAGTAGCATTTCTTGGCGCTTGCTTGAACTACATGCTTAAAATTAAGAGTGAATTTGAGAGATGATTATGTTATGATCATGTTCTATAACTTACTCCATTTAACCAAAAAATTGAGTTAGTTTTTTCCACCCTTTAACCAAATTGAGCAAGAACTTTGAAAAAATCATTGCTCTTTATAGGGTTGACTTCTAAAAATGTCTATAAGTTTCATAACTTTATGAGGCATACTAAATATTGTTAGTTGTTTGTTATTCCGACAAATACAAAGCATGGAGTTTTAACTAGAAAATCTTGTTTCTGTTTCAAGATGTATGTATAATTGAAATTGAACAATGCAACTTTTTCATTCTTGGTCCCCTACATTAATTTAGGAATGTAATTAAGCTTATGCCTGGTTCCAAGTTTGGAGAATTGATTATGAATGTATAAAATTGATTTTGATATGTTTGATTATCTCAAGTAAAATTAATTTTGCCTCAAAAATTGATTATAAGTTAGGATTTGTAGCTTTTGTGTCTAAACGTCATTTCTTTTTACACTGAAATTTATTGTTCAACTAACTTTTATGTAAATGTATCTAAAACAAATTTATAACTTCAACTCACTTTTAAGGAAAATCAATTTTAAAAAATTATTTCATTCAAAATCAATTATTGTCACCGTAGAACCAATCGTACAATAATATGAAAACAATTTTGTAAGCAGTGATGAAACTTATTGGGAGCCCAAAGGAGCCATGGTATCTCCTAATTTAAAGATTTTTATTTTTATTTATAAATAATAGTAGTAGTATATTATTAAAATAATTTTAAAGGTTTAAGGTATTAGTCCACTAATAAAAGTTTAGCGTATTAACCTTAAGTTACATAATTAAATTTTATAGGGATATTCGTAAATTGGTTATTAATGTCACTTTGATCAATTAAAAATTTGCTCATTTCCAATCATTTTTTTAAAAAAAAGGTTGGGACATTTCATTTTACTCTATCATATCCCTCTCTTTCTCTTGCAGTTAGCTCTTGATAAATGTATATATGACTTTTACGAATTTCAATTATAATATTTTAGTTAATATTTACAATTTCGGTCAATATTTTACTCAAAAACAACAATTGTTTGTAAGGATTTAGATCCTCTCCGGCATTTGTATCTAACAACTACACATACAACAACTGCTTCTGTAGCCTATAGGAGATGTATTTCTGTTTTATAACTAGTAGCAAGCCGTGTCTTAATTCTTTTAACTAATCCAATCTTCTACAAAACTCTACTACTCCATGACCTCTTTTGATTTGCTATTTTTGTAAATAGATTCTACCAATCATTTTTTCTTTTGTTTTTTAATTACCTTACATATATTTCCAAAAGTAACTTAAAAAACATCACTACTAGAATTTGACACCACAATGTGTCATATATGACGCATGAAGCTAAAGCGTAAATATGAAGCAAAATGTTCACAACAAAATACTACAAAACTGTAATTGGAAATGGGCTATAGAAAAGAGTCATTATTGAAATAGAAAATGGCATTTCTCCAACCATCATTTTGCTTCAAAATTGTTTGAAAACGTGCACAAACATACTGAAATTTCTAATTATGTAGATACCCACGTTAACCACCAATTCATCTGACAATTGTGGTCAGTATTAATCTTATTTGATCCAACATTGGAAACATAACAAGGAAATTCCCCTGCTTCAGCATACTAATACACCATCAAGAGCTTATATACTATTGAATGAAGAACACAGATTATGGTGATTATGCTAAGACCATATATTTGAACAAGCTAGGATGTACTGTGCAAAAAATGGATGTGGTCAAAGAGACACAAGTCACAGAGAATGTTTCTGGTCCCATAAACTTGAAAGTGTGACAACACAAAGAAGTGGAATGTGGGCTTCCAACATTTTTCATGAACAATGTTTTATTACTGCCTCATAAAAACAATAAGCTTGCTGGACCCCTAAGTGTATGTTTGAACTATTTTTGGAGATGTCACAATTGATTTTAGAGGTGGACAATTTGACTTTAACATATTTGGTTTTTTTTTTTTTTTTTTTTGAATATAATTGATTTTTTCTTCAGAATTAATTATAATGTGAAGTTACAATTTATAGTTTTTGTCTCTAACATTAATTTTTAAGGATATTCTGAATTCGAATCCGAGAT
>JBBPBP010009779.1:19782295-19792387 GCA_037974735.1 Cicer chorassanicum | reverse complement strand
TTTTTTTTTTTTTTTTTTTGAATATAATTGATTTTTTCTTCAGAATTAATTATAATGTGAAGTTACAATTTATAGTTTTTGTCTCTAACATTAATTTTTAAGGATATTCTGAATTCGAATCCGAGATATCGCAATTATGTGTGAATTTCTAATAGTAATTATACAATTTAATCTATAAACAAAAAAAATTATAAATTAATATTATTTTACATAAATATATTAAATATAAATTATTTTACCTTAAAGTCACTTTTACCATCATTTTTACATAATCAATTATTTTTAATTTTTATCAAAACTAAAAACACACTACAACATGGTTCTCTCTTCTTTTTTTTTTTAATTCTTGAATATACATATAATAAGCACCACCACACTAGGTAAATGATTTTGTTATCTTAATTCATAAAAAAGACAAACTCATCATGGTTTATCATCATGAGGGGAATGAGAATAATCAGTTGGCAATATTCAAATTTTAAAGGAAGACAAATATGAAGGCTAGTAAAACTTTGGACCACTGTCAGAATAATTCACGACATTGGAAACGAGGGGTGAAAAAAATTGAACCACTTTACCCACCGATGAAATGTCATGTATTTCTATCTATGTAACTTTTATGGGTCCAAATTTGGTCAATAAATATATGACACATCTGAAAAAAAGTTGGCTACATTTGTTTGTTTTATTTGAGGTAGTAAAAAAAAACAAATGATACCTTACAAATGAATAAGATTGCGGTAGCAGTTAAATTTGGAGGAGGAAAAAACAAAGGGAATCTAAAGGATATATATATAAAATTATTTTCAAAGAGACATTAGAGAATATTAGGGTACCAAGGAAAATCATGATAAATATTAACTATTAATAGGTGCAGCTGGGAAGGGGCACATGATCTTACATTTCTACCAATATTTTGGCAATTTATTAATCATTATATTACTATGCCATTACATTATTGGACAAATAATAGGGAAATGCAAGTAAAAAAATATCATGTATAGAATAAGGAGTTTTAATTGGGGTATGAGCATGGAATTTGGTGGAAGGGGATTATCGAGTCTAGAAAGAGTTGGCCATGTGATAAAAGCAACTTTGTTCGACTTGCAAAGCGACCACGCCCGTTTGGCTGCAATCATGTGGTCTACTATGTTATTATTTCCTACACTACACTTCTTCCTTTGCTTATTCATTCCTTTTATCCTCTTCTATGTTTACCTTGTTCTCATCAAAATACTTACTACTTTGATGTGCCGTGTTATCCCTTCTATTTTCCACATTCCAATAATTAAAGGGTGAATTATGCGCCATAAGAATTCATATTAAGACAAACTTGTGCAAATGTAAAACTATCAACTAAAGTAATTGTTACCTCCCTAAGTCTTCAACACACATTTTTTAGATATTGTTTGTCGGTTTGTTTCTACAACTATTTTAGATTTTGTACGAGTCTTTATGGTTTTTGTCATTTGAAAAAAAGCGCATCAATGAATTAAGAAATGTGAGTGTTTATAAATTATTATTGATCTCAATTTTCAATTAATGTAAGACTTTTTTGTGTATCAGAATAGTAATCACCATCCTCGGTTTAACTTTGACAAATGTAAAATTATTCAAATTGAAGTGTGAAATAGTAGAGTCTTGTGATGAGCATTGAACATTGGTGCAAGTGAAGGCAACTTGATCAATAACTATGTAGTGTCAATTGATGTATATCTGATCCTATTTCTACCGATCAATTAAATAGTAGTCACAAAATGGCAAATGCAACAAAATAGAGAGAATATTGCAAATTGATAAATGAAATTAGCATGAGCTTGGGACGCAAGAGATCCGCTTGTGCGGACAAGCCACCACGCTTCCTAAGTAGCTAGTAAAATACTCCAATGTAATTTCAGAGCCATTTACCCCATTATTTAATAAATAAATAAATACATTTTTAAGTATCACTCAAATAGTATCGTATAGATATTTGAAATGCTCGAGTGTAAGTTTAAATTTAGGATGCTATTTTCTTTATATTTAGTGTGTGAAATTCTTCGTTAGAATTTTAAAAATAAAAATGATAAAATACAAATGCATGCTTATGGCTCATTGCCAAAACCACCACAAGGATATGTGTGGTATCACTTTTAAATGAGATAAAATAGGTTCTAAAGGCAATCATGTATGTTTAATTTATGTTCTTGAGTAGATATTTGGTAGAGATTATTTATTTAAGATGGTATGGATGTGTGAAAGTAAGTAGAAAGAGTCGGAGTACGAGCGAAGTATGAGGACTACAAACCAAGTAGTACTACCATTAACAGAGTGTGATTGGAGTACGAGCCGAACATTAAGAAGCATGAGTTGCATATCATTTTACTTCATTGATTGATGCATATGTTTTAACTGATCAAATATGGGTTGTGGTCGTGACGTTTTTAAAGATACAAATGTTATTTTTTTAACATTTACATGTCTTAAAGATTTTCAGATGTGTATTAAGTATGTAGTTGATTTTACGATGACAAAAATCAATTTTATAAATTAATTTTAATTTGATGCGAATTGAAAATATAAAATAGTTTATATTTAAATATATTTACATAAACATAAATTTTAAATTATAATCAATTATAATGACAAAATAAATTAGATCCTAGACGTAAGGTCAATTTATTTTCCAAAATTGATTAATTGAGAATTAGTTTTTATCACGGAAAAAGCAAACCCAAATTTGCAGTGAGGTAAAGAACAAAAAATGTAATTACAAAAAGGGACTGTGAAAGCTGTTTGTTTTTAATAAAATTTGTTAAAAAAGTGAATTTACTCGCTTCCCAAAAGCGCTCTCTACAATACCTTTCATACACAGTCACTACCAACCTTCGAGAATCCCTTTTGTGTTGTGTCTAGTCTAGTATATATATACCACCACTCCAATACTCCTTTTTTCCATCTTCGCTTCCATTCTCAAACCTCTCTTCCATCTATATTATTATTTAGAGCGTTAAATCCACTACCACTATAGAGTGAAATTCACCACAACTTAAGAAGACCTTAGAGAAAGTTGAAGTGACATATATCTAGAAGAGAAAGAAAATGGCATCAGATAAAGTGGTGGAAACAGTAATAGTTGGAAACTATGTAGAAATGGAAAGTGAAGGAAAGCCAAAGAACATAAAGTCCAAATTATCAAACTTCTTATGGCATGGTGGTTCTGCTTATGATGCTTGGTTTAGCTGTGCTTCCAACCAGGTAATAATAATTGGTTTTAATTTTTAAAGTCCATACAATGTTTTTTTTTATATGGTTTTTCTGATATGACAGGTGGCTCAAGTTCTGCTTACGTTGCCATACTCATTTTCCCAGCTGGGAATGCTTTCCGGCATACTTTTTCAACTCTTTTATGGTATACTAGGTAGCTGGACTGCTTACCTCATTAGCATTCTCTATGTTGAATACAGAACAAGAAAAGAGAGGGAAAAAGTTAATTTCAGAACAAACCATGTTATTCAGGTACTACTCCTTTTTAATTACTTAATTTTCATACTATCATTACCATCTCTTTAAATTAATCAATTGTAATTATATATATGCAGTGGTTTGAGGTTCTTGATGGACTCCTTGGAAAGCACTGGAGAAACGTTGGTTTGGGCTTTAATTGCACATTTCTTCTGTTTGGATCTGTTATCCAACTTATAGCTTGTGCAAGGTATCTAGCTAGCTAGTAGATAAAAAAACAAATTTCTTTATCTAAATTAAAATAAGGAAGCAACATCACATGCATCTCTGAAAATAAATTAATATTGTAGTACTAGCTCCCTGCAACATATATTGTTTGAATTGATTAATGTTTGTTATGCAGCAACATATATTACATAAATGATAATCTGGACAAGAGGACTTGGACTTATATCTTCGGAGCTTGCTGTGCCACTACTGTATTTATTCCTTCATTTCACAATTACAGAATCTGGTCCTTTTTGGGTCTTGTCATGACCACTTACACTGCTTGGTATCTTACAGTTGCCGCTATCCTTCACGGACAGGTAATTAATTAATAGTAATCAGATTAATTATATATATATATATGATGAAATGATTTTCATATGTTGTTGTGATGTGTATATTGTTTAGGTGGAAGGAGTGAAGCATTCGGGTCCGAACAAAATGGTTTTATATTTTACGGGGGCCACAAACATTCTCTACACATTCGGGGGACATGCCGTTACTGTGTAAGACAATTTCAGATATATATATTACTCGTGTCCTTTACGTTTTCACACATATCATACCCCCCATGTGTTTCCCCCCAATGGTCTTTGTTCTTGCCTTTGGACGTTTCATTATTCACTATGGTTGCTACTGTTTTTTAATCTTTAATAAATATAAACAAGTACTACATTTTTTCTTTTTATCAAACTATTTTAATATTATTTATCTAATCGAATAATTTATTTTTTTAAAATAAATATATATCTTTATTTATTTATTATATAAAATTGATACCTATTTTTACTGCAGTTACTATCTCTTTCAATTTTACTCTTATGTAAGTTAGTTTATTTATAATTTTATTATTCGTTGCTAAATTAAATAACTATTTTATTTTTAAATAATCACAAATTTATAATTTCTACTTTTATTAAAAAAGTTAGTATATGTACGACCTTCACAATTGTTACTAGAGAATACCATACCAAATGGGAAAGGCTAAATAACCTATGCAACAGGTTGGGGCTTAAAGTCATTTTGATAGTGACCCAACCTTAACTTCTCTAGACATAATCTGAACATGGATCTAATCACCCGTCTTCGTGCACTTCGTTTTTTGTTTTTTTCCAATTTATTTTATTTATTTTTGGTGATTTTTTTTAACACTAATGTTGTTTCTTACGAATTGAATTTTAACGAAACTGAAGAAATGTACTCTTATCAATTTGGAATAACCTTTTTTATCAGCTAACCATTTTCATATTGCCGATTTTACCCATGCGTGGTAAGTTTCACCTTACCTCGTCAAATTTCGTGATTACAATTTTCACACTATATAACTCACAAGTATTTTTAAGAAAATAAATAAAGGAATAAACTGTTTGAAGTTTTACATTTAGTATTTTAGAATTGCAAAAGGTGAATTTTTTTTACTCAAAAGTCTTTTTTTTAAACGTGACCTTTAATTGAGGCCCGGACAATTTTCAAGTTTCTTTCGTTTTAATTACATTGACCATTTTTTTTTCCTATAAAAAAATATATATCACTTTCTTTTTAAATAAAAGAACAAGATATAACTTTTTAAAAAATAAAAATAGAACTAAAAATAAAAACTGGTGCATGTTTGTCTTCAATTTTGGAAGAGATAAAATCAATTCTCAAGATACAAAATTGATTTTGGTATGTTTGATACTACATAATAGAATTGATTTTGAGTTCGAAATTAATTCTAATTTTAAAGTTAAGATTTGTGATTTTTAATTCAATATGTGAATTTTATATTTAGTTTATTTTTACTTTAATATAACTAAAAGTAAATCATTATATTTTACAAAATTTATGTAGCATATATCTATTTCCCCAACACGAGTGTGGTTTGCACATTTGATTAAATTTACAAAAGACAAAGTAAATGTTAACTTTAAAAAATATTAATCGAAAAATCCAACTTTTTAACCCCAAAATACCCTCCGTAGGCGTGGGAGGCAAAAAGTACCCCCTTTTTTCTTTAGAATCCATGAGTTTTCTTTTAGCATTTAGCTAGAAAGCCAAGGTTCTTTCTTTAAAATGGTTCTATCATGCTTTTATGCTTTTTATTATAATAATTGTGATGAGGAAGACCCTCAGGGGTCCAGCTTTTCACAGTGAATAATGGTACATCTTAGGCTTAGTTTTCATATCTATTATTCCCAAAAAATAGTGGTAATTAATATTAACATGAGCGATACTACTGGTTAATTGGCACAGGGAAATAATGCACGCAATGTGGAAGCCGCAAAAGTTCAAGGCTATATATTTACTGGCTACTCTGTATGTGCTGACACTGACTCTTCCATCAGCAGCAGCAGTTTATTGGGCATTTGGTGACTTACTTCTAAATCACTCCAATGCTTTTGCTCTTCTCCCAAAATCACCCTTCCGAGACACCGCTGTCATTTTAATGCTCATTCACCAGGCACGAATTACTAATTCATTAAACTTACTAGTACACTATTTCTTTTTCCAAAACACAATATAATGTGCTTATTTTTATTCTTCTAATTGAATTAATCAACATTGCAGTTTATAACATTTGGATTTGCATGCACCCCATTATACTTTGTTTGGGAGAAAGCAATAGGGATGCACGAGTGTAAGAGCTTATGTAAACGTGCATTGGTGAGATTGCCAGTGGTAATTCCAATTTGGTTCTTGGCTATCATATTCCCTTTCTTTGGACCCATCAATTCCACCGTTGGATCTCTCCTTGTCAGTTTCACTGTTTACATCATCCCTGCCCTTGCTCACATCTTCACCTTTAAATCATCCTCTGCCCGACAGGTATATTACATTCTCTAATTTCCATGTACCTAATAAACTTTCTATAAAATTATTGTTACGCATATTATCTTTAATTGTTTTCCTAATAAAATATTATCCTGTGCTCACGGGCTTCAATTAATCGTAGCAGCCTAGTTTGACTAATCAACACAGCATAGCATGCAGTGTTTAGAATTTATTCCATTTATTATTTCTAAGTACTAGTAATTTGCCAACAGAAAGAATAGGAAAATGGAAAGAAATTTTTTGTTAGCGTATTGTCACCGTCTAGCTACCAGACCAGACCGGGACTTTCTCCAAAACAGATCATTTTTTTTAAAAATTTTTTATAGTAAAACAGAACATAGATAATTTAATTAGTATTATACGAGTATATTAATTGAATTAATTGTGGTGCAGAATGCTGTGGAACAACCTCCCAAGTTTGTTGGAAGATGGGTGGGATCATTTGTGATCAACGTATTTATAGTAGTGTGGGTCCTAATCGTGGGCTTTGGATTTGGTGGGTGGGCCAGCATGGTGAACTTCGTACACCAAATTGACACATTTGGACTTTTCACAAAGTGTTACCAATGTCCACCACCGTCTCTTCCAACTATGCCACCTCACCAGCTCAACGCCACCGCCGCCGCGCCTTCGCCTCTTCACCACCATTGAGCAGCATTTAAATTTTAAACTAATCGCCCAAGTCACACAAAGCTAGCTTCGCTGAATTGATGAGTGCATGATGCATGTTCTATGGTGAAGTACTTGATCAGTCACATCCTGCATTTATTATGTATTTGGCTGTGTCATAAATTAATTGTAATGCATGTTTTCTTCTTTAATTTCTTTCTATTTATATTTTTAGCTTTAAGGTAGTTGAGATCTTTGTCATGCTTAGTTTCACAAGAACAAAAATGAAATAAAAACAAAACAAAAAAAGTTTATGAAAATGCACATTTTGGTATAGTTAAAATAAGCTATCTTATTAGTAACTTGCTATATGCTCAAGTAAAACGTTTTATTATTTTACATGTAACTTTCTATCAATTTAATCTTCAAATTTTACAAAATAGCTAAATAATTCTTCAATTTACTTTTTGTCCATTAAACTTATCCTTCTATTAAATTCATATGTTTAATTTGACACCATGTGACACTTCCATTATCCAAGAATTAATTTGATAGTTTAAATTTGAACACATATATAGGACCAATTTGATATCTTAATTAAATGTAATGTTGTAAAAGTGAATTGAAAAGTTTCCCACTTTTCCCAAGTCTTTTATCCTAATATCTTCTCATATTCATGAATTTCCATCATCTCCTCCTCTCTCACTATGTAAAAGATAACATTCCTCCGTTACCATTATAATTGCTCATTGTAAAGAGAAAAGTTGAGTATGTTGATGGTGAAATAGACGTGTAAGATAACATAAACCAAAAACATTGAACCCATGAAAGAAGAGCTTCTTGTTGGTTTGGTTTGTCGAACCTTGAAAACACTAAACTCCCACATATCATCTCTACGAATGGATGAAAATGATTGACTCAAAATAAAACAAATTGAAGGACTATTTAACTATATTGTAAAATTCAAGACAAAATTGGCTGATGGTTATAAATTCAGTGACTAACTAGCTTATTTATTCCATATGCGACTCTTGGTTGTGTTCTGTATGTGAAAATTCATGTTGCATTTGCTATGCCAACATATGGCCCCCACGCGAGGAAACCAAGTTTCTAGAGTGAAATATGAAATCTGCAGGCTAAGTAGAAATAGAATGTAGCAAGTAGAGACAACAAATTCTTCAGAGAATCTGAACCCAATTCTCTGCAACCATACCAAAGCTATTACTCTTGGGATATTCATATAATCACAGATATTTGATCAGAGAGGTTGTTCATGATTCAATCATTTAAATTAGTTTTATATGAAAGTTGATATTTTCCTTTGTTGGGTAGTACGAGAAAGTGGAATAACAAAAATATATCAGCTAAGTATATCAATTTTTTGTTATATGCAAAATCAAGGACATTATTATAAATAAAAAAGTAATTAAATAATTTTTCTATCTAGTCTAAATTTTAAATAGATCAATTTTTTAATTTTCAACTTGGATCTTCACATTAATCTCTAACTTTTGATCGAGGATTCCCAGTAAAAAAATGTAATATTACTTAATTTTATACTCTTATTCCTGGAATGTCCATCACTTGCTTCCCAAGTAAGTTTTTTAGGCATGATTAATTTGTTGAATGAGGACAAGATCTATCATAAACAAGAAATTCTAAACCTCAGCAGAATTGGATGGAGGGTCTATGAGTCATAACTCAAAATTAAAAGTATAGTTTTTCAAAATAGAATCCAAATTTAGCAAGAGCAAAAAATTTACCAAAATTGAAGAGATAAAAACAAAAGAAACTATTATTTCAAAAAAAAAAAAAACTCTCATTTTTTTAATTTCTCGGAAAAGCAAAATACAAAACTAAACTCATCCACTTTTTTCCTCCAATACACTAACAACAAAGAATGTGCTGGCTTGAAAATGATTAGAGATGAACTAAAAGTTATAACGTTCAGCTAAAACAGAGGGAATTATAGTTCCAAGCATCTTTTTCTTAGCAGCATGTTTCCCAGATCACTTTTTCAATGATTCAAATAGCAGCAGAATACCAAGTTGAGTAGATGAATTAAAAAGTAAAAAGTGAGAGAACCAAAATCAAACAAAAGCTTAACAATTAAAAAGAACAAAGACAAAAAAAAAATAAGGCTGCGGTAAAAACTGTAGTAGAAATTGACACAACACACACATACACATATATCATATATGTATGTAATGTAATGCACAGAGAGTTGGGTGGAGAATCTAATAATTATTATCTCCAACCCTCAAAAGGGTAGAGGAATAAAATAAACAATAACAATGTGATCTATGATCTATCTAAATTATTGATATTGAAGAGACCTTTCATGCGAGTTCTGAGACCGTATACACAATCAGTCAAGCATGCAAAACCCTGGAAAAAACCAACATAGTAAAATGGAAAAGAACAATTTACTCCACATTACAGCTATATAGTAACAAGGCTTAAAGACACTCCACTTTTTCAGTTAAAGCTCATATTCTCCATTATTTTATTTGCCTTGTTTTATTTTATTTTATCCCTAAAGTAAAGAACTGAATGTGATGCTATCAACTTTAGAGACATATTCGTCTTTTTTTCTTTTCTTTTTTTAATAATTAGTTTTACGTCGAAATTGTGAACTATGTCTAATTTTGGATATTGAATGGAGTAAGACAACACATTCTTACCACACAACTCGGAATATTAAAAAGTTCTTCGTTTGCAAATTTTACAAAACTTTGGTAGAATTAGTTGATAGTTATAACTCATAATTGATATTTTATTGTTTATAGTCAATAACCGTTAAATTAATTGAGTATTTGATAAAAATTGTGGTTCAATTTGCTTAAAATTTACAAATATGATATATTTTTTATTTATTTATTTTAAGTTAAATTAAAAAATAAATTATTTACTTTAAATTTGTTAATTGTTTTAAAATTTAAATTATTTATTAATCAGATA
>JBBPBP010009779.1:19740237-19761313 GCA_037974735.1 Cicer chorassanicum | reverse complement strand
ATTAATAAAATTTATGTAAGTTCATAAATAAAATTTATAAAATAATAATGTATGTCATGTTTAGCACAGATTACATACTAGCATTAATTAATTAGAATATTTAGATAAATATAACTTTCTATTAATTAAAATAATTTAGTAATTATTATTTGTTTATATTATTTTGTTTATTTATTAAACTTATTAGATCTATACAATTTTTGATAAACAGTTATAGCCTGTATTATTATTATTTATTTAAATTAATTTTTTAAAAAATAAAACTATTATTAGTATTGGTATTTCTACTTAAAAGCTCGCTGGGCGCGTTAGCATTCGAATATATTAAATTAAATGACAACACTATTTAAATAATTAATAAATAATTATTGTTTTTTCATTTTAATAATTTATTAATTACCTTAAATTAATTGCTTTGTATTACTGCTTTTAATTCCTTCGACGGTAGTACCATCGTCCACCGCTTCATTTTTCTTCTTCGAACCTTATGAGTTTGCAAAGGATAAAAAAAAGCCTCAATTTTTTTAATAATCAATGTCTTTCATACATTGAATCTTTTATTTTATACGCTCAATTTTTTAACACAATGTTTGAATCTATGCAATTTGAGAATGAATTTCTGTTAGTAATAATAAATTTATAATTATTTTTAAAAATTAAGTGTTATTTGTTTATTATTTTCATTTTAACTAATATTCTTATACAAAATTTAAGAAAAAAAAAATTGTGAAAGCACATTTTTTTACAAGGTGAAACCATGTTATTACTCCATTTTGTTTATAAACAAGTTACAACTCCATTGACACGTCCGCAATTTTTTTTTAAAAAAATAGAGAGGATTCCTATTTGGTGCAAGTCCATTTACAACAAAAAAAAAAAAAGTATAACCACGTAGAAAAAAAAGATATAATACGAAGAAATGTTAATTCATTCACCACCACCGCTTCGTTCCTCACCAATTGTGTCGGTTCAATTTTCCGATATTGATGAAAACTTCACTCTGTTTCCATAGAATCTATATTGAAGACGTCCAAGTTTTCCAATCCAACACTACTCTTCTATTAATTACAATTTCTATTTCCTAAATTTGTGCTTATGAATGTTATTAATTATTAAATTAAATCCCTATTTTTGTATTTGTGAATGTTATTAATATAAATCTTAGGCTTTAAAAATTGAAATTATGTAGTTCTGAAGAGGATACTGCACCAACCATCATGCCCAAAGTTATTGCTAATTTGGTGGATAAATCTTTTCTATTTAAGGTAGATGTCAATTTAAAATTTGAACAATCGTTTTGTCTGAAATTTGTGTGCAGACTATGATGTTATTAACAAGTTCAAATATATTTTTTTGTGTATCTTTTTAATGGCTATATATTTTGAATATAATCTTCTAAGAATATTTATTTATGAACTTTGAACATGCTCACGGTATCAACCCAGAACTCGTGAATCACACGTGTCAACACTCTAATTTCAAGAATAAAATAAAACAAACTCAAATTTATAAACTATATTTAAAATTCAAATAGTTAATTTTGTTAATAACACACATTTTTTTAAATAGTCTTCATCTCGTCTAATTTAAAAAAACAATACAACAAAATTGGAGACATGCAACACATAACCTTAAAACAAAACGAAAGATAAAGTAAAAATAAGTATAATTGGCTCTGATCAAGATCGTCAAGATGTGACGATGTCCTTGCCTTTCCATATATGTTGATATAAAAATAGAATTAAAATTGCATTGCGCTGGTCAACCTAACAGGCGCTTTCGTATCTGCAAGGGAATAAATAAGTATTGATTGTAAATAATAAACTTTTTGCACTAACAAGGTGAAAATTTACATTTTGATTGAAATGAATGGAAGGAGTGTAAGATAATGAACATGCCTCAGGTAACTTCTGTCGAAAAATGACATCAAGTCGTGCATCAAGGGTATTCTCCAACACTATTTTTCCATCCTCTGATGCCAATACTACTCCTCCGGAACTACATAAAAAATAAGCATACATACAAAGTATTACCATTGTCTCATTCTTTTAATGAAAAACACAAGGTGATAACTCCAGCATTATCTACTGATTCTCCAAGATTAATACTAATCTTCCTGGTTTCCATGAAAAAATTAAACACACATGCAAAACATATAGTTTAATCAAATATTAATTCTATATTTGTTAGTATAATACTGCTATCTCGTTTTTCAATGAAAAATGAGGTGATAAAAAAACTATTGAAAACAAATTAGTGAAATAGGTGATATGCAAATTATATTTTTTTGAGTTAAATAAGTTTTTGCTCTCTATAAAGGAAACAATCAGGTAAATGAAGCTAAGACAAACTTCTTGTCAGGAAGTATGAACTTTTTCAAATGGAAGAAGATGAAAACATTGATAATTTTTTTTTTTCTAGATTCCAAACTCTTGTCTAAATTGGAGGTTTTCCAAAAAAGTTACACTACCCCCGATCACGTCAAAAAAATCATTAGAAGGCTTCCTAACAAGCGGAGACCAAAGATAACAACAATTCAAGAAGCTAAAGATCTAAACAAACTTCATATGGAAGAACTAACAAGTTCACTCATATCCCACATGATTGAACTAGTTGAAGATGAGACCAAGAAGAAGTCACAGTCCTTGGCTCTCAAATCCCATGAAAAAAGGCAAACTCTGAGGCGTTACAAGTCACTGAAGACTTAGAGGAAAGCGAATCAGACGATCAGAGTGAAGACTTAGATGATGAAGGGTTGTCTTTCATCTTAAGGAAAATTTTCATCTTAAGGAAAATCCAGCATATGTGGAACAACAAAAAGAAACTTTTTCCCAAAAGAGATTTAAGATGATCCCAAAACAATAGAGAAAGCGGTGAAAATTAGACAAGAAAATAATAATATGCTATGCATGCAAAGAACCAGGACACTTCAAATCAGAATGTCCTAAACTTGAGAAGGGAATCTTCCAAAGAAAAGACTTCAAGACAAAGAAAAAAGATCTTATGATTACTTTGGATTACTTTGACGAATCATCTGATGAAGACAAAAAACATGCAAACATGACTCTGATGACAAATGCACACTTTGACTCTAATTCTAAAAATGATTCTATTGATGAAGAAATTGAGGTATTATCTGACCTATCTCGTAATGAACTTCTAGTTGTGTTAAATGAGTTTCTAAACCAGAACCATAATGTTTCTTCAAAACTAAAAGCTCTTAGAAAAGTTCATGTCATCTTAACAAATAAATACAATTCACTTGAAAAAGATTTTGACAATCTAAAAAGAGAAAACCTAACTCTGAAACAAAATATTTCAAAAACCACATAGGACGATATGCAATTATGTTAAGTATGAAAAATCCTTTCAAGAATTTCTTGAAAACGACATTGACGAAAGCAAACAAGTCTATATGTTTTATGGTGTTAGCATAAACAATAAACAAGGTATTGGTTTTGAAGAAATAGAGGAAACTCCTAAGGTTAACTTACTGGATACTACTTGTGTACATTGCTTAAAGAAAGGTCACAATAAAAAAAAATTGTCCTATGCAAAAAACATGGAAAAATAAGACATTTTTCAGAACTAGCAAACCAGAACCCAACCAAATGTGGGTATCTAAGAATAAAATAATATATCTTGCAGATATCCTTAGCAACAAAGATAAAACACTAGTCATGGTATGTGGAGAATGAATGCTCACGACACATGACGGGAGAAAAGTCTATGTTCAAGACCTAACTCTCAAGAATGGATGATTCGTATGTTTTGGAGGTGATTAGAAGAGTAAGATCATTGGGCAAGACACAGTAGGTAACAATTCTCTTCCCTTTATTAAAAATATTTTACTAGTAAAAGGACTAATGCATAACCTACCGAGCATAAGCCAATTAAGGAACATTGGTTATGATGTTATCTTCAATCAAAAGCCGTGTAAGACAATAATTATTCAAATCGATGGATCCATATTATTTATTGACCAAATGAAAAATAATGTCTACAGAACAAACTTATCTGATTTGAAAAAAACAAGAAATAAAGTGTTTTATGCTTGTGAATGAAGAACAATTGATTTGACACAAAATATTGAGACATGCTAATTTGATGTTAATCTCAAAGTTAAAAAACTTGATCTAGTGAGAGGGTTGCCTAATCTTAAATACGAATAAGATGTTCTTTTTGAGGCATGTTAGAAAGAGAGCACAAACAAAATCATATTTTTCTTCTAAATATATTGTTTTCACTTCTAGACATCTTGAAATTTACATATTAATTTATTTAGCCTTGTAAAGATTTCATATGCTAGTGGTAAAAAGTATGCACTCGTTATTGTTGATAATTATTCTAGATGAACATGAGTAAAGTTCCTTAAACACAAAGACGTGTCACATAAAACTTTCACTATTTTGTCCAAACCAGTGTATAATAAAAAAAAATGTTTTTATATTACAACAATTCGTATGAATTTAAAAATAAACTTTTTTACAAAAAGAATGAAATTGTACATAATTTTTCTTCTCATATAACACATCAACAAAACTTATTTTGTTGGGTGCATACAATTTATTTATTTTATTATTTATTTATAAATAATATCTAATTCGAGAATGGAGTAGCAAGTTGTGTAGAGATTCCCTCGTATTGAAATTTTAACGAAGAATTAGTTTATTAGTAGGAAATGAAGAGGATATTCTATTTTATATTTAGAATGGTGCACTAATTTGTTAGTGTGTTTAAGCAATGTAGATATCTATTTGTTTTTATGTCGTATTTGGTTGAAGCACCCTTGTACTCATTTTTATTCGGTTTTGATCATAAAAAAGCAAAGATAAATAGAAGAAGATACCAGAAAGGTTCATGCGAATCGACCGAGCCATTTTTTGGTTGTGGTGGGAGGTAAACACGATCATCAAGGGCAATTTTAGGAACTTGCACGTTTGCTTTCTCTGAGTATTCTTTCTTAGCTTCCTCTAGCAATGACTCAACCAGTTTACGGTCACTCTCCCTACATCGCAGTATTACAGATGGTTCCCTCAGACGTAGTAAACCCTGAAACACATGGAATAAATTAACTTTGTCAGAGATAACGTAATTGAAATTTCTATGAAGTGATATCATAACATGTCAAAAAATAAATGTTATATATTTTATATAGTTATCAAACTAAATTCTACTTTTAATTTGATTTCCTCCTTTAAGTTAAGTTTAGTTTGCAAAGTTATATGTTTTAGTCCGATTAAAATACTATTTTTGTAATATTTTATTAAAAAAATGTCATGTGTCCATTAAGTGCTTAAGTGTTTCTAACAAAATATACATCTCTTTTAACTGGAAAATACAAATAATCAATTTATATTTTTTAATAATTAATTTTTATTAAAAATAAAAATATTTAATAAAATTGTTAGGGTTAATTTTCTTCCCCGTTCTCTTTTTCACCCATTTTTTCTTCAAATTTCATAATAATAATCATAATAATAACACAAACTTTACAAAAAAAAACAAATGTATATGAGTTGATAAATTGCTTTGATAAATTATATTTCTTGGTCAATCAGTTTTTTAGATGAATTTAGGAGAGAGAAAAGAAAAGGAGAATTTTTAGTAATAAGAGTTTGTGGAAAGGAAGATGGATATATGGTAGGAAGCAAAAAAATTTAGATATTATTATTAAATTCGAACCTACTATTTTAATTTGTAAAAAAATAAAATTAGATGAGTAAGAATGGTTGCCAGTGATATTCAATGTTTTTATTTCTTGTTTTATGCTAATTAATTTCTAATTTGTTCTTTTCTTTTCTTATATGAGTCAACATCATATTGTCACATGTAAGAAGAAAAAAGAAAGCTCATGAGAATAATATTGTTGCATGCATTTTTTTTTAACAGAACAATTGAAAAATATATTTGTGCAAATGGATTAGAAAATAAAAATTGACATTGCAGACAAAAAATAACTTAAATGAAAAAATTAAAAGAAAAACTTAAATAACTTAAACCGAAACTAAACTTAAAAACTAAAAAATACAATTTAGCCTCGTTATTAAAAAACACTAGAGGAGTGCATGTCACCTTAACTACTAGCTAACTTTATGACAATTTAATTGAGTTTTATGAAAAAACAATTTTTGGATGCAAACAAATGATACCATTAATCAACTAATTAAATACCTGAACAATCATTTCTTTGATGAGTTTCTTGTATACTTTCTTATCATTGGCGATACGTAAAATTGCTTTTTTTGCCGCATCATTCATAGAATTCACCACCTCATCCTGTGCTTGGAGTACCTTTAGACGAGATGCATTGAGCTGCATTGAGTATTCACTATTCATGCAAATAAACAAAGTTTCATAAAAGATGTCATAATGTATAATTGAAATGAATTATAAATTTTAAGCTTTCTAAGACTAAGGTTAATCTTTAAAAACATTAATTAGTCTTTTGAAAATAAAAATAAAAAAGTAATTGTAAACTCACATCTTTCTACGAACATCTATCTGTTTGGCTTTTCGCTCGTACTCTTGTCTGATCTTCTTCTTTTCAGCTTCAAGTAATTGTAGTTTTTCAATATTGAATTCCTGTTACGAATCACAACAATAATTGTTGAATTTCAATAATGATAAATATATCACCACTCATTGATATTGATACTATTACTTTTTTTAATTAATACTATTATTAATAAAACAATTTGTTAAACATATTATTAATTAATGATAATCACAATTGAGTGTATTTAGTTAGGCAAAAAAAAAAAATGCTCCTATAAGTTATCAACTAAACAAACCTCTTCTGCAGCAACAGATATTTCATTAGCTTTCTCTTCAGCTTCTTGGCGGATGAACCTAATCATCTGCTGGATTTGTTTTGACACATCTGCATCCTTCATTTTTTCTTTTTTTTTGGATATTAAATTAACCTACGAATACAAACAAACACAATCCATGTATTAATTTTATTGTCAAATTGAAAAGAGAAACACAAAAATGATCCGAAATTTTTCACATACAATGAATTGTGTTCTCTTAACCTTGCTACTTGCAATTAAAGTGCTACTAGTTTTATTCCAAGACAATGTGGCACAACTAATTTATGTGCAACCCTATATTTTAAATTGATATACGCGTTTTGTAAAATAACAAAAGTGGAAAATTTAGATGAGAAAATAATGAAAATACAAAGCTAATAATAAGCCTTCATCCACTCGTTTAATTAGTCAACAACGATATATCATTCGTACATTGATTTTGGGTTGTTGAGAGATTGGATCTTGAACAAATATGTCCTATTTTAGGAGGACAAAAGAGGTTAAAAGTAAATTCTCTAAACTCAAGGTAAGAATTTCATTATTGCAATTATTCCAGGTTTTTTATAGTCCACAAAAAGCCACCTTACTTTCTTATTGAAATGGTAAGGTTAAAGGAGTTGCCACATCACCTTTTAACTCAAAAGTTACCATAATTACAATGTTTGACATTCTAGTGAATTAAGCTATTTACGTGGCTTAAGATATGTACATTAATAAGCGCGGATCAAACAGTGAGATTACAAAAACAACTGTTTTAAAGTCTTTAAAAAATTAAGCTTTTTACGTTGAATGTTCAACAAATTTTTAAAAGTTAAATAATTTTTTAATTCTTATAACATTCTAAAATATTATTTTTAGTCATTATAAAATAATTATCAACTTTTTAATTTCTAAAAAAAATTATTTACTTTAGGTTTTATTTTAATTTTTTAAAATAGATATTTTTAGTCTCTAAAAAGAATTCTGTAAAATCAAAACAAAAATTTAAAATGAATAATTATTTTTAGAGATTAAATTTGAAAAAATAAGAACTAAAAATATATTCAATCATTTTTAAAACTAAAATTAATACTCTACTAATTTTTACTTAAAAGTTTTTTCACAACCTTCTTCTATTTTTGGTTTAAGTTCAACCTATTTATTCATTCCAAAATCTCATATTCAACCTGAATATTAATATCATCAAATCATCAAATTAGATAATAGTCAAAATATAGAATAATTAGGGATGACAACATAACTCGCAGGTATCCACCCAAACCCACTTGATTTAGGCAGGAAAAATCTGCTTTGATTGGATGCGGGTGCAAATTTTCTTTGAAATTAAAATTCAGGGGCGGAGACGGGTTTGAGGTGGTGATATCCACCCCGCACTAGAATCCGAGCCCACCCCACAAGTAATACATCTACATGGTGATATCCAGTGACTTTGATGTAACGTACATGGAGACCATAGAGTTTAAGAGTTGTCTTTCTCGACACACTTACGTGAATCCACTAAAACCTATGTGGAGTATATATATGGTATGAGGGGTAAAGGGAAGAACAAGAAAACACAATGAACAACTCTTCGAGATAAGTGTGAACTCCTACAAGTAGAGCTGTCAATTTGACAAGTCTACTAATTATTGGCCCCAGCCCACATGTTGGAGGGGCCTAAAATTTCATAGTTTAAAAAGGCCCCAAAAAGGAAAACCCTTAAAACCAAAAAGCCGTTAAAATTTTGTGAGCTTAGGTGGGCCTATGGGCCCACTTTTTTTTTTTAAATCGATATTTTTTTTTAAAAAAAGTTCGAATTTTTTTTCGATAAAAAAATTTCGATTTTTTTTTTATAAAAAAACATTTACAATTTTGTTTTATTTTTATTTTTTGAAATTTTTTTGATTCGAGAAAAAAAATCGATTTTTTCAGGAAAAATAATTTTTTGATTTTGCTCACAAAATTTTATCGAAAAAAAAATATTTAGATTTTCTTTAGAAATTTTTCCAATATATTTCGAAAAAAATAATATATTGAAAAAGAAACTCAATTAACAAAACATTGGCCCTATGCCCCCTCCCTTAAGCTCACCGAAATAATGGGCTCAGGCCTTAAAAAATTAATTTCAATAGGGGGCCTAATATTAGGAGATTAGTATGAGATTTTTGAGAGGGAGCTTGAGACTTTATTGACAGTTCTACCTATAAGAGAAATTAAAGACTAAGATCTTAATAGCAAACTCGCCACCAAGAGCTCATTTGATGCGCATGATATAAATAGACATGATAAAATATAAAGTTGGATAAGGATATGATAGTATACGATAGAATAATGATATGATAAACATTATCATATCATGTGTTTGATACACACATGATAAAACATGATAACATTTAATTTTGAGAAGTATTTGATACATATCTCATCATGATATGATATAATATATACTATATTTAAATAACAAAATTACCATTGTGAACAATTACATATTAGTTTTTTTTTTTAAATTAACTTATTATATTTTAAATATTATAAATTAACAAAAAGATTAAATAAATAATGAAATAATTTTATATTAAAACTACCCATTAACATTACTAAATAAATAATTTAAATTTTAAAAATAAAATCATGAGTAACCAATTAATTATATTTTATTTGTTACAATGTAAATAAAGATATGATATATATTATATGTAAATGGTAAGAATGTAAACAAATTATATTTATTTTAAAATTTCAATTAACTTTCATATTTTTATAATTGTGAATACTAATTTATTAAGTTATATAAAAAGACAAAACTACCCTTGTGTAAAATCATAAACATTTTTTAAATTAATTATTAATGTTTCAATTTTTAGTTTAATATCAAATTCTATTAATTATTTTTCTATTTGATTAGATTTACATTTTTATATTTTAGATTATACTTTATATATTATTTTTATATTTATATTTTATTATATTTCAATTTATATTTTAAATTATATTTTATAAGGGTAACTGAGTAACCTACTGTTCTTATGCTATCCTGCTGGTTTTTAACCCATTTCATATTCAGGATAGAAATTTCAACTAGAGAGACAATATAAAATGAAATTTTGGATTAACTTATCATATCATGATGGTTCATCAAACACTAAATTCAGACATGATATGATATTATATCATGTTGAATTAACTATCTCATAATATTTTCTTGGCATAATTGTTCATGCGGTTCCTTAACTTAACTTTAGGTAACACTTCAGTACTTTATTAATTTTTTCTTCTCGATTTAGTCTTTTATTTAATTTTAAGTAACAATTTGACCCTTTATATCTTAAAATCTCAACAATGTTATCATTTCTTTTATAGAAATTTAGAAAATTCATCAAAATCTTAAAACAAAACCCATAAAATTCAATACCAATTACAAGAAAGTTAATATATTCATCAAATGCATAACTCAAATGTTCAAATAAACTCATATGTTCATCTCCAACAACATCAAATTTATCAAATTAAAAATGAAAATATGAGTTTATTTGAAGATTTGAGTTATGGATTTGATGAAATTTGCATTGTATTGAAGATGATAAATAATTTTATGGGTTTTGTTTGAAAATTTTGATGGATTTTTTGAATTTTTGTAAAAAAATGATAACATTGTTATCATTTTAAGACATAAAAGATCAAATTGTTACTTAAAATTAAATAAAATGTTAAATCGAAAAAAGAAAAAGATAAAGAACCGAAGTGTTACCTGAAATTAAGTTACGGAACCGTGGGAGCAACTATGCCTATTTTTATATATAAACAATCTATTACACATTAAAACGTGAACAGATTTAAACGAAAAAATTTACTAACGAATAGTTTAAGATTTTTGTACACATATTAAAAAATTATTAAGGTTTTTGTTCATTATTTTTTATAAAAAAAATAAATTCTAAAATTGTAAATTGAGGGAATAATTGATAAAATGTTATTTCCATGTCCCATGATATGCTTATCAATTGAATTAAAATTTTAAAAATATCATATCATATACAAGTTAATATAGAAAACAAAAATAAGGCAATGTAAATTTGTATGTATAAAATATCACATTTGATTTTTGTTTTAGTTTTAAAAATACATCATATTATTAAGAAACAAAAGAAACTTTCAATATCATATTATTTTACAATATTTCAGGAAAAATGAAACTTTCGAAACCTTCAAAGCTTTCCAAATTTTTGAAATGTATAAATTTTATATTGAACATTTGGTTTTTAAAAAATTCAAAAATTTGCTTATTTCGAAAATTTAAAACTTCCAAAATTATCAATTCCGAAACTTATTTTAAATGTGAAAGGTTCGAAAATTTTTTACATGTCAAATTACACAAAAGTTTCGAAAATTAACTTATTATTTCGAAAGTTTGGCAATCAATCAAAATTTCAAAAATTGTAAAAAATTGATTGTTAAATTTTCGAATATGTGGGGGTTAAAAAATGGTAGTTAAAAAAAATTTCAAGTTTTTATTTATGGTAAAAAAGATTAAATTATCTTTTTACATATTTTGAGAGTGGCAGATACAAGTGGAGAGTGACAAATAGCAAACTCCCGAAAAAAATACAAATATTAAATTGTGCATGAAGGGATACTATGGATCTGGTAATAGGGTCCAAATAACTGAGTTTGATTGAGTTCAAATGTTTAAGATACTCTCCAAAATGTCTAATTCTACTTCAATCTCCATGAAGCAACACCCATCGTGAAACCTAAGCTCTTCGCCTCCACCATTCCCACATACAAGCAAGTTTACCATTGAATACTAGAGATGACAACGGGGCGGGGCGGGGGACGATTTTAAGCATTATCAACCCCGCACCCGCAACTCCAATATCGTCCTCGCACCCGCACCCGTCGGGGGTGACTTTTTAAGATCCACCCCGCACCCAACGGGGACGGGCTTCCCCGCCCCACCCCCACCCCCACTCCAAAAATTGGAATTTATTTATTCATAGCATAAAAAATCAATAATTTGACAAAATAGTAGTATTCAACATAAGTTCTAAAACCAAATTCTTGTATGTTGAATTCAATCTAGTCGGACAATCTAAAACCAAATTCTTGGTGCAAGAGATTCGTAATTGTTTGGCAGTCTCCTCAAACTTTTCCTTCCTTTTAGGTGTTGCAGTCCAATATGCAACACTATCTCGAATCCTCTCCACTCCATCTTTCACAACTTCTAACCCATTTTTTACTATCAAATTAAGTATATGCGCACAACAACGCATGTGAAGTAAAGCCCCATCTTTAACAATGTATTCAATTGCAACTTATCTTTAATTTTTTCAATCATTGCATCATTAGTGCTATAATTATCTAAAGTGATAGTGGATAATTTTGTATAAATGTTCCAATCCATCAAACATTCAACCAATGCATTACAAAGTCTTTCACTTGTATGAGGGGCACGAACTTAAATAAACCTAACATAATAAGATTCACATTCAATGACTAATATAAATAATATTCAATCAAAATAGTATTATAAGAAATTATAATTTAATAAAAATAATATTCAATCAAAATAGTATTATAAGAAATTATAATTACCTCAAATTTTGACTTTGTAAATCCCAATTTTCATCAATGTAATGAGCAGTGACAACCATATACTCTTTTTTTTGATTGCTCGCAGTCCACATGTCAGAAGTAATGGCCACCCTTTGTGGGAGAGTTTTTAACAACTTCAAAATTGTGGTTTTCTCAACTTCATACACTTTGAATATCTTTTTATTTTATTTTTTATTTTATAGTATTTCTACAAAGAACTTGAAATAATGGTTGAAGAGAAGCTGAGTATCTCCTAAAACCAATATGCTCCACTATTGAAAGTGGATATTCATGCAAAATAATTGCATGTGCAAGCTATTTCCTAGCATTTTCAGCATCATAAATTCAAGTCCCCAACTCCTTTCTACCTTGCAAGACCTTAGCAGTAAGAAATGTTTGTCCGTTATTATGTCCCATGGTAGACAAACGTGAAGTACATATTTTCATATGTCCGCACAAATGTGAGGTCCCATCTCTTGATCTTCCACCAAACAATTTCTTGCAATAATTACATTTAGCTTTATATTTTCCATCAACTTTGACCTTTGTAAAATGATCCCATACAATACTTTTAAGTCTATTGTTACGATCTTCGGTTATTTCATCTGTCATATTATCATTTGTCTCATCGTGTGGTGTTTGCACAATTTCATTTGGTGTGGAAATATTAACTAACGGATTACAACTTTCATTCATAGTTGGTTGATGTGAACTTTCTTCTGAAGTAAGTTGACATGGTAGTGGTTGAGATGTGCCTTCAATTTCCATTTATATATTCTGTAAAGTTGCACATAAAAACAAATCAAATTCATGAATTCATAAATATTTTAAATGGAAATTAATAGGCAAAATATTATAAATATAGTCAATGAAATAAATCAACTTTTTATATAGAAATTCATTTTAGTGCAATTTTTGATTATTTTTTCATGTAATTATATGCATAACATGTCTGAATATTTTTATTTGGATAATTAATTAATCTAAATAAAATCCATGACATATATTCAAGATCAGATTGCAATGAGTATTGCTTTTACAATCTTGTTTCTATTATTAATTTATCTAAAATTAATAAACTGCCGCATTAAAATTAAATTGATAAAAGAAACAACATGAGAGAATACACAATTGACAAATGTGTGAAAACTTATGATAATTCTCTATTTTCTTGTCATATTTTTCATTCTCACTAAAAAAAAAAAAAAACACACTTTGGTATCAATCTTATAATGGCAAATTGATTTCATGTACATCTGTTATATAGATTGTTTCATTAAAATTTGTTCAACCTCCCCAATTAATTTCCTTTTAAACTTATATTTCTTGTAATTAAGATTTTCCATTCCAAAAAAGAAAGATTAATTATAGTAGAGAATGCAGAAAAGACAAAATGCAGAAATTGCAGAAAAATAGTGAAAACACAGAATGTAGAAAATGCAGAAAACGACCACCAGAAAACGAAAAAGATCGAAAACAAAATTGAACTTGAAAACGAACCTTAAAGGGAGGACAACACACGGAGAAGAGGGAGGACGGCGCACGGACGAAGAGGGAGGACGGCACACAGACAAAGAGGGACGACAACAAGGAAAAAGAAGACAAAATTAGGGTTTTGTTACTATTTGAAGATATATAAGGGTATTTAAGTAATTGTATTTATGTCGGGTGGGTGTGGGTGCGGGGCGGATTTGACGAAACCCGCCCCCGCACCCGCCCGTAACTTTAAAAAACGGGGAAAATCCGCACCCGCATCCATTAAAAGCGATTTTTCCCCGTTAAATGCGGCGCGGGTCCGGGGCGGTTCGGGTGGGTTCGGGTTCAATTGCCATCCCTATTGAATACCATTTTCCCTTGAAATTAGAGCTTTTATTTTTATTTTTTAATAGGTTTAAATATGTTTTTGATCCTTACCATTATAACTTTTTTTTTTATTTTGGTTATAGTAAATTTTTTTGTTTGATTCACAACCTGCAAATATAATTTTATTTTAATTGTTGCTTCTGTTACAAAAATTGGCAGTTGACAAACCCCGTTAAGTATAGTTAAATAATTACACTTATTAAATTATATAACCTAAATAAAATTAAACTTTTTTAAAATTTAAAATAACTTTTTTTTTTTTAACTTGAACCCTAAACCTCGAATATAATTAAAATATATCAGTTTTTCATCGGTGACGTCTATCTCATTGGCGGGGAATGGTGGCGGTCACAAACCCATGTATATCGGCCTTAGTTTGTTATCGTGGGTTGTCTGTGTGATCTTATTTTGCAAAGGAGATAAACGACTGGTGTTGTAGCAACTCGTGCGTGCGTGTTAAAGGTAATGTTATTTGATCACTCGTCTCTGTTTTCTTCATTTTTTAGACCAACATGTAACTTTATTGTTTTCGTTTATTCTACTATGATTTTCTATTTTCTGTTTGTGTGACCAAAATGTGTATTTATTTTGTTTTCGATTATTCTAATGTTATTAGTGTTTGATGAGGATGAAATGTTTGTCTTATTAAAATGTGCATTGTTTTTTACTCTACAGAATAAACTTTTCTGTTTGTTTTCACTATGGGGTAAGTTTGTGAGGGATTTGATTTTGTATTACATAAGGGTAGTGAGCATGTGGTTCATGGGATTGATGTCGACAAATGAAGTTATTTTGAAACTTATGGAATTTTGAAGGACTTCGGTTTTGATTACTCCAAGTATAGGTTATGGTGGAAAAATGATGAAGATGAAAACTTTAAAAGAATAATGGATGATAGAGATGCAACTGAGGTTGTTGAACATACTATGAAAGTGAATTGCGAAGCTCAGTTATATGTTGAACACTATGTAAAAGAGTTGTTTGGATTAGAAACAGAAATAAATTTGGAGCAGTCTTTTGGGGTGTTAAATGGTGCTGAAGAAATTGATGTTGATGATGATGAAAGTGTTAGTGATAGTCACAACAGTGTAGATGAAGTTGATGGTGTTAAGTTTGATAATAGTGAGAAAGAGAGATAGTTTTAAGTTTGTTGACTTTAACGATGCAATCAGAGAATGATCTATATTAAATGGAAAGGAAATCAAGCTTATAAAGAATGATAACATAAGAGTAAGGGTCATATGCAAAGCTAAATGTGGGTTCTTAGCACTTGTCAGTAAAGTTGGGATAGTCACACTTTTAGAATGAAGAAATGGTGCGGGGATCACGCATGTGGTAGGGTTTTGAATAATAGTTCTGCAAATTCTAAGTGGATTGCCAAGTCTGTGGCAGATAAGTTGAGCCGTTGTGACAATATGAAGATTCATGAGAGTTTTTGATATTAGAAGGACATATTTTGTAGGTATAACAACAGGACGAGCTTGGAAGGCTAAACAGATTGCAAAGGAGATTGTAAAAGGTGATGCAACAAAACAATATACCTTGTTATGGAGGTATTCTGCAGAGCTGAGGAGGGCAAGTGTTGGAAACACTTGTAAGAGAAATATTGATCATCCATGTCCAACACTTCAACCACGATTTAGTAGTTTTTATTTTTGCTTTGATGGCTGTAAAAATGGGTTTTTGAGAGGCTGCAGGCCTTTCATTGGGGTGGATGGATGTCACCTAAAGACAAAGTGAGGAGGAACACTTCTAATTGCTGTTGGTAGGGACCCGGATGATCAATACTTTCCCTTAGCTTTCGTGGTGGTTGAAACTGAGACTAAGGAGTCTTGGAGATGGTTTCTCACTTTATTACTAGAGGACATTGGTCAAGAGAAGAGATGGGTGTTCATCTCTGACCAACAAAAGGTACTTAGTTATAATTTTACAGTATTAGTTAATTTGTTCTATTTTAATGTTTGATTGAATACTATAATATTTTCATTATTAACCTGGTTTTGAAGGGCTTGATCATAGTGTTTGAACGAATTGAGCATATGTTTTGCTTGAGGCATTTATATGCCAACTTCAAGAAGAAATTTAGCGGTGGAACTTTAATAAGAGATTTAATGATGGGAGCTGCCAACTTAACATACTTTCAAGCATGTGAGGAGAAAATGAAAGAATTAAATACTGTAAATGTGAAAGCATGGGAGTGGCTTACTGTTGTACCTACCAAATTGTGGTGTAAGCATGCATTTATGTTTTATCCAAAGTGTGGTGTTTTAATGAATAACTTGTATGAAGCGTTTATTATCACTAATTTAGTTGCTAAAGAAAGCTTATTTTAACAATGTGTGAATGGATTAGAAATTATTTGATGAGTAAGATCACAAACCTAAGATATAAGCTTGATAGGTGGCAACATAGAATCATGCCTAAACCTAGGAGGAGGTTAGATCAAGAAGTGCAGCATAGTGGTAATTGGGTCCCAATATGAGCAGGAAATTCAGAGTTCCAAGTTGATCATTTGCAACTACCATACAGTTTTATTGTATATATTGAGAAAAAAAAACTTGTAGTTGTAATTTTTGGGAGTTAGTAGGTATCCCTTATAGGCATGCAGTTGTTTTCTTTGGCCGTAAGAATCTTAACCCCGAAGACTATGTTGATAATTGTTATTCGATGGATAGATACGAACTATGTTATAGTTTTAATGTAAGTCATATAAATGGGCAAGACATGTGGCCTGTAGTGGAAGTTGAGAACATGTTGCCTCCACTATATAAGAAAGGACCAGGAAGGCCAAAAAAGTTAAGGAGAAGAGAACCTGACGAGGATCTTAATTTTGGAAGGGCTAAGAGACAAGTTTCATCTTATAGATGCACAAAATGTGACCAACATGGTCATAATTCAAGGGGCTGCTAAAGTAACGACGTTAATCCAAATGTTCAATTACATAAGGTAATAAAGTTATGCTTAAAATTTATTTGTGATGAAGTTAATTTTACATTTTTTATCATAATTTCATTTTGTAGAAAAAGTAAAAAGAAAAATTAAGGAAGTTCAAGATGATGAGGCAGCTGTTGGTGTTGATCCTACTGCAACACAAGTAAATGTTGTTGGTGTTGAGGCAGTTGGTGTTGATCTTGTGGTTTCTAAAAATGAGGCTCTTGTTGTAGAGCTTGTTGCTGCATTTGAGGCTTCTCAACCCAGTTCTTTTGCTAAAGTTCCTACGTCTTTATCTGTTGTTGCTTTTACATTTGTTAATGTATCTGCGTCAACTACTGCTTTTGTTGTTGCTTTTTGGTTTGTTACTGCATCTGCATCTGAAACAGTTGTTGCTTCTATGTTGGTTAATGCGCCTGTGTCAACTACTGCTTCTGTTGTTGTTTTTGAGTTTGTTACTACATCTGCATATGAAATTGTTACTGCTTCGGCGTTTGTTGTTGCGTCTGCTACTGCTTCTGATGCTACTACTAAACTAGTTAAGGTAAATTCTTCAATATACATAATCATTAGTCAAATGTTTAATTTGTATGTGTAATTCTGCAATGTTAAATAATTTTGCAAATATTAGTTGCTTTAGCTAGGTACCCATGTTGTTTATACGATTTCAATTTTGCATTTGCTGCTGATTTTGCAGAAAGTGAAGAAAATAAAATCAAAATGTTGAAGGAAATTAGGTGTTAAGAATGTGAGGAAAAGTGACATATTGAAGATTACTTTTAAAGGTGTCTACAATGGTCCTGGAAGTGATTCACGAATTCCATTTATTAATAGATGATGACGATGATCGAGCAAGTCCATTAATAGTTCGTGATGCAGGAAGTTCACAACCTATTTTGCATGATCCTAAAATGGGAGGTTGTTTAGGTCAATTAAGAAATTGGGATGAGATTTGTAGGAGGATGACTCAGTGACCATTTTGAAGTAGTTATTTTGGTTTTTGGTTGTTGTAGGGGACCTAAGTTAAGTGTTAATGTAACTTAATTATGAATGAAAATTGTCTATTTTGGTAAAGACAAGATTTTTCTATGTATTTTGGTTATGAATGTCATAAATGACAATTGTCTATTTTGGTTAAATTAATTCATTTTGTTTATTCTTTTTACGGGTTAATTTTCAAGTTGATGGAATTGATGATACATGGCATGTCTAATTATTTTGCCAATAAACATTGAAAGTGATACGATTGGTCCACGTTTCCCTCCGTTTGTTCCCTCACGTTTTTGTAACGTTCAATTGACGTTAATGACCAAATATAAAGCTTTTGAATATTGCATGGTTGAAATCCAAACAATTTTTTTTTCAAGGACTAAAACTGAAAACTTTTATATTTAGAGGGACCACAAACATATTTAAACTTTAAATTAATATTTCCATTGGAGTGCTGCAATTGGTCCACGTTTCCCTTTGTCAACTCACGTTTTTGTAACGCTCACTTAACGTTAAAGACCAAAAATAAATTTTTTCTGATATTGCAGGGATAAAATCCAAACATATTTTTTTTACAGAGACTAAAACTGAAAGGTTGTATATACATGAGACTCATACACCGACAAATACATTTAACCCTTTCTATCATTATTTTTCATTAAGAGTCTATTAATTATTTACATTAATCTAACCCTTTTTCTTTCTTTTATATTCAAACAAGTTTTCTCATCGTGTCGTAATTCTATAGGTTGAAAATAGTTGAAGTTGCCGATAACATGAAAGGTTTGATAAATTTAGGTGGAACCACAAATAGGTGATTGGGATGTTATAAACTTATGTATTGACAATAAAAACATAAACCTCTTATATTTTTAAGCATGTGGATGTGATTGATATCCTTAAGCTCTGATTTCAGTTGTAGTAGTTCATAGAATTTGTTAACCATAAAATGCATTAGATTGGGCTATATCTAAGAGGTTGTAATTATATAGGAAAAATCTCTATGTATTTGATCTATAATTTTGTATTATAATATTTTATAGTCGTTTTGTGTTTATGGGAAGTCATTACATTAGTGATATTATTATTGTGTGAAATGACAATACATAAATTGATCCTTTAGATGATCATTTATATACTATAGTGATAGTGATAAACATGGAGTTATATATATTTTTTCTTGATTTGTGGCGTTTGTGAGTGCTATGTTCTGTTACTTGTGTGATTTTCCTTGCAGGCAAATCTAAACATGTGACCATAATGAACATGTCTAGCAAATCAAGAAACTCAAGCCTAATATTGGATTAAGTGGATACTAATAAAAACAATCATTCAATTTTGTGCTCAAAGTTTATATAACAGAAGATTATGAACCAGTAAATGGAAGATATTTAAGATGCATAATGCACTCTTTGCTCCCTTAGAAGAAATGTTAGTGTTCTTGCTTCATATATAAATTAGTGTGAGAAAAGGATACTAATAGAAATATAAAAGTTTGTTAGAGTTTGTTTGTAGTAGTTAATTTGTTAATTGGTTGTTAGTTTGTTGATTCTCTTTAAATTTGTTTAGGGTTGAGCAGTAGATTATCTCTTTTTCAATGTTATGTGATTTTCTTTCTCTTTAAATTGAGATATCTTCTTATAAAGAAAATCTTCATTTGTAGTAGAAAATTCTTCTTTGTGGGTAACTCTTTCGGTACGAAGTTTCTATGATTGCTAAAACAAAATGAGGATTGGTTTCCAAAATTTGTTCCAATTTCTAACCTGCTGTAACTCAAATTGTAGATACCTATACTTAATGCATTGAAACATTTTATTTTTTTAGCTTAAATTGAACTTCATTGCTTATTTTCTTGCTCAATCAATAAACATGTTCTTCTTTTATATTTTGTGTCTATGTCTATGGATGAGAACTTTATATTCCCCAGGTTATTTATTCGGTTTTTAATCCTCTGATTTTTTATGATCTTATTGTGGTACATATCAAATAATCATTTTTATCTATTATCTTAGCAGTTAGATTTTTTGTACACACTACACTTTGTATTTAATGGTGAACTTTTTTATTTAGATTGTGTTCTTCCTAACATTAATGTGCACATTTTTTTTTAACTTAAAACAAATGATATTCCACGATTATTTGTGATAATTTTATCCATTTATGATTAGACTATAAGAATGTAACTTTTTTCCACTTATCTTACTACAATTATTTTTATACAACCATTTGTAGTGATTGTTAATGATATTGTTCTATCTTTGGTGAGAAAAATGAATACTTTAATTCTTACATAACTTTCGTTCCAATTGAAAATTGTGTTGTGCAGGAAGATTGGTTCACACCTTAATTTTTAAACGGCAGAAATTATTCTAAATCACTGATGAAGGCTGATGATGGGTGTTCCAATTATGCTTACGTAGAACATAGATCAAATCCGATGAACTTTGTAATGGAACAATTGCTTATAAATGAAATTTGTATAAATATTATTGAAGCTTTCTTCCAAGATGACAATTTTCATTGTGATTGTGTTTTGCAGTGACCATAAATAAATGTAAGGTCAATCTAATTCACGAGTTGGTTTTTATTTGCAAAGAAATGTATTTACTCATGTTTAATAATGTGCGGTTATTTTAACTGTAAATTTACATAAAAGATTAACAAAAATTATTTTTGATGATAAGGAAGTTCGCGTACTTACACTACAAATATTGTGTACAAACAATTTTTCAATTAAATCTTTTTTAGTCGTAAGCTACTTATTAGTCATGCATGAGATTGAAATTGTTTTCGATTTATGCAATATTCAGCTTATTACTTTCATCTTGTCTAATTTTATTACATAAATTTTGAATATGTCGTTTATTTATTGAATTCAATCATTTTTAAATAAAAAATATATATAT
>JBBPBP010009779.1:19701901-19726643 GCA_037974735.1 Cicer chorassanicum | reverse complement strand
AAATTTTATATTACTAAAAACTTATTTAACCATAATAATAACAATATTTACTAGGTGAGATATAGAACTCATGACTTTGCATAAGTAGAATAAAATTAATTATTAATGAATACTAATTAATAAAATCTATGATTGAATAAGTAGAGCTAAACCTTATGTAGAAAAAAGTAGAGTTAAAACACTTCAGCATTTGTATGATGCTATGGTTTTTAACCATAAAATTGAAAAAGATTGCAAATTTCATACCTTATTTATTAATAATGATGATAAATTTAGCTTAACTTAAAATCGTGGAATCGATTTCTCAGTTAGAAAAAAAATCAAATGGAAAGAAATATAACAATAGTACGAGTATTCGGTGGATATCTATATTCCTAAGTCTTTTTATATTTCCTAGAATTAACTTATAATAATTTCTATGTGTAAGCTATTCAACTTAGCTAGAATCACTACGCCAAATATGACATTTTATAACGTGTCTTTTATAACGCTTATTAAATACAAGCACTGTTGTATAATATTTAAAAATTAACAGAGGATACAACAACGTTTTTTTGACAAGCGATGTGGCAAAAGCGATGTTGTAGGGTAATATAGGGTCACATAGCGCTTGCACATAATGCTTACAACGCTTTTACAACGCTTTTGATAAAAGCGCAATGTTTACAGCGCTTTGTATACAAGCACTGTAAAATATAGCGCTCCCACCTTATGTTACGTAGCTTTTAAAACGCTTTTTGCAAAAGAGCTGTAAATTTCAAGCGCTTTCACATAGTTAAAGGACCTGTTAGAGCGCTTCTTATACAAGCGCTGTAAAATACAAGCGTTTTCACATAATTAAAGGACCTATTAGAGTGCTTTTTATACAAGCACTGTAAAATCATTCAATTTAAATAAATAAAAACAAATTTAATACGTTGTCCTAACCCTACGAACCCTCATCTCCTCTACTGTGCGCCCATCTACTGCTCCTCCTTTAAAACAAATGGGATACACTGTCTCAGGTACTGTATTTATTAATTTGTTGTTGTCACTAAAACTGAAAAATTATTACATAATAAATCATATAAAATCTATTCTTTTTTGAAATTTGTTGATCTGTTCTGTTTTGAAATCAGACTTAGACCTTGGTTTCCATTTTCCAATATTAGATATGTGTACTATAGATTGGTATAATGTTATCAGTAGCTTATTATTTGTGTAACACTGCATTTATGTAGGTCATATAAAATGGACTCGAAATGGATGTTTGTCAATCGATTGTCAAAAGAGTATGAAAATGGAGTGAAGGAGTTTGTTGAGTTTGCAATGAAGAATGCAAAAGATCCAAATCGAATCATTTGTCCTTGTTTAAAATGTTGTTTTGGAAAATGCATTAGAGTAGATGAATTGGAAGGACATTTAGTATGGCATGGAATTGATCAAAGCTATACATGTTGGATAAGACATGGTGAGAAAAAAAAAAGGGAACATTAATTTTGAGAATGGACCTGTAACATCCCATTTTTTTTTTTTTGTTACAATCCAAATTTAGAATTACCTATGTAAATTCAACAACAACAAACAATTCATAAGTAATTAAAAATTCCCCAAGAATCTCAATCAGACAACTTAATACTTCAATTGTAAGAATTCAAAAATTTCGTGCCAAAACAAATAATGCTATAGACTAGAGTTCAACAATAATAATTTTCCTAAAGCTGACCACTGCTACTCCTAGAATTCCTAGCATTAAATAGGTGCTTCATTTATTCTTCTGAAGACTCCTCCGGATGTGCAAGTAAATTGGGAGAGGCGTCTGTCCAAAAGTAAGGGTCATCTCCAACGTACTTACCAATAATTAAATAAAGATAGAAATATAACAATACAAAAATTATATAGTTAATAACACTTATTTCATCCAAATGACCAGGTAGAGATATAACAATACAATATTTATATAATTAATAACACTTATTTCACCCAACCAAACTGCCAGATAGAGATACGATAGTACAATATTTACATAATTAATAACACTGATTTCAACCAAATGAGCAGGTAAAGATATAACAATACAATATTTATATAATTAATAACACTTATTTCACCCAACCAAACTGCCAGATAGAGATATGATAGTACAATATTTACATAATTCATAACACTGATTTCAACCAAATGAGCAGGTAAAAATATAACAATACAATATTTATATAATTAATAACACTGATTTCAACCAAATGAGCAGCAGGTAAAGATATAACAATACAATATTTATATAATTAGTAACACTTATTTCACCCAATGACCAAAAGGTACGATACCTCAATTATGACATTAAACACACCTTAATGTATAGCAAGACAGACTCTATTACTTAATCTATATGCCAATGTAATGATTCCGGAATATCACCTCCCCGCAAGGGCTTCGTGGGTCCTTCCAAGCAACACCACTAACTCAAAATCCCATGTGGGCTCCAACCAATTATGGACGCACCACACAACTTATGAATGCATGCATGAATGTAGACACTTTTATAATACATCCTTGATATAATGCGAGGCTAACTCATTAAGACACCACTCAACTATTATAACAACATATCACACAATATTTATTTTCCACACTTTTAACATGTTCAACCAACCGTTATAACAACATATCACACAACATTCATTTTCACACCCTTAAAATGCTCAACCAACCGTTATAAAAACATATCACACAACATTCATTTTCCACACTGTAAACCTGTTCAGCATAATATATATTTAATCTCACACATTTCCAGAATAAACACAACCATACATAAGTGTAATTAGAGTGATGCCCTTACCAATATGGGTGTCGTTACTAAAATTCTCACGCAGCGGTCTTTGCTCCAAATGTGTTATACCTTCACAAATTAATTTACGTATCACTTAGTGTCAAAACTTTTTAGTGTTGTTTATTATTATATTATTATTTTTTATAGATTGATGCACAAAATCTATTACTCATGTGGCCGTTAATAAAATAATGGCGAGATAACAGAGTTACTAACAACCTATTTCCAGCGATACTAAAAATTTTCCTTCCTTTCCTTTCCTGTGTAACAATACTATCCTTATTTATTTTTTCTAAGGTCATAGCATCTATATTTCTGATAATTGATTAAGAAAATAAAAATCAATAAATGAAAGGTTCTTATCTATCAGGAATAAAGATACAATTAGGGAGACATATTCATCTATCGATCTTATTCTATTTTATCTTATTTTTCATAATATCAATGAGGGGTTTTATTCTACTACCAATAAAAATGGTTATATAAAGCTAACAGGGTCATAATTAGAGAATTCTTACTTGAGGGGATAAATCAGTGACTCCTCTATTTCTTGAATTCTTCCTTTTTCTCCCTAAACCCTTTCTTTGTTTGTCGCAGATGATTTGTGAATGGGAGGCATCGGTTAATTTTTTTCCTTTTCTACCCGTAGAGGTGGGGAACGTGATGTTTTCAACCTAAGCCCATTAAGACCCTAAATGTTCCCTCATCAGTTTAATGTAATTTTATTATTAATATTATTTATACCCAAAAGTTAAAATAACACAATACAATTAAATAAAATATACAATAAAATAAAATGCGTGGATGTTACATTCCACCTACCTTAAATAGTTTCGTCCTCGAAACTGGTATTAGAGAAAAGCTCTGGGTATTGCTCCCTCATTTTGTCTTCTAGTTCCCAAGTGGTGTCTCCAGTGGCTTGATTCCAAATTACCTTCACCAAGGGAATTTCTTTGTTGCGAAGCAACTTGACTTTTCTATCTATAATTCTTGATGGAGGTACTTCAAAGGATAAATCCTCCTTCAACTGTACTACATCTGACTCAATGACATGTGATGGATTAGGGATATACTTCCGTAGTTGAGAAACATGGAACACGTCATGAATGTGGGAAAGAATAGGTGGTAACGCAACCTTATATGCCACGGGTCCGATTCTTTTGAGGATTTGGTAAGGTCCAATGAACTTTGGCGTAAGTTTCTTCGACTTGATAACTCTACCAACTCCCGTAGTAGGAGTCACGCGAAGGAACACATGTTCACCTTCTTCAAATTCTAAGGGCCTGCGACGTATATCAGCATAACTTTTCTGGCGACTTTGGGAAGTTCTCATCCTCTCTCTGATTTTCTTGATTTTCTCTGTGGTCTGTTGCACCATTTCAGGCCCCACTATGGTACTCTCACCATCATGATACCAACACAGTGGCGTCTGACATTTTCGTCCGTAAAGAGCTTCGTATGGCGCCATCCCAATACTCGCATGAAAGCTATTATTGTAAGTGAATTCTACTAACGGTAAACATTCATCCCATCTCCCGCGATCGTCTAAGGCACATGCTCTTAAAAGATCCTCTAAGGTTTGATTAGTTCTCTCTGTCTGTCCGTCGGTCTGTGGGTGATAAGCAGAACTTAGTCTCAACTTCGTCCCTAATGCTTCATGTAAGGCTCCCCAAAAGTGTGAGGTAAACTTTGGGTCCCGATCGGAGACGATGCTGGAAGGAACTCCATGAAGTCTCACAATTTCTGTGATGTAAATCTCTGTCAATTTAGTCACATTATGAGTGGTCCTCACAGGTAGGAAATGAGCTGACTTAGTTAGACGATCAACTATCACCCAAATCGAATCATTCTTCCTCTGCGTCTTGGGCAATCCTATGATGAAATCCATGGAAATGCTGTCCCATTTCCATTTAGGCACGTCTAAGGACTGCAACATTCCTGCGGGTCTCTGGTGTTCTACTTTAGCTTTCTGGCATGTCAGGCAAGCTGTCACAAACTCGGCCACCTGTTTCTTCATTCCAGGCCACCAATAGTTTTGCCTCAAATCTTGGTACATCTTGGTAACTCTTGGATGAAAACTTAGTTTACTCTTGTGCGCCTCCTCAAGAATAATCTCTTTTATCTTGTCCACCGCCGGGATACAAACACGTCCGTTGCAGCGCAAAATATTGTCTGGCCCAACTTTGAACTCTGGTGCCTTCCCTTGCACAATTAATTGCCTCTTCTGCTGAAGTAGTTCATCGTCAAATTGATGTTTCTGAATGTCCTCAATTAACCCATTAGAGAGGGTGATCATGCTAAACTTTAATTCTCCCGGTGAAAACTCCACATTCAAGTTCAGATCACGAAACTTCTCTAGTAATTCCTGTTCCTTTACCATTAAGGAGGATACAAGCATATTTTGTCTACTTAAGGCATCTGCAACTACATTGGCCTTTCCCGGGTGATATTGCAATCTAAAGTCGTAGTCTTTCAAGGTCTCCATCCACCTTCTTTGCCTCATATTGAGCTCTTTTTGATCAAACAAATATTGCAAACTTTTATGGTCGCTAAAAATCGTAAAGGTACTTCCATACAAGTTTGTTGAAGAAGATCTTCGAGATTGTCCTAAAATGTTTGAGAGTTTGTTGAGTGATGCAGAGAAACCATTATACAATGGTTGTACTAAATTCACAAGACTGTCGACGATATTAAAGTTGTACAACTTAAAAGCGAGTAATAGAAGGTCTGATAAAAGCTTTCACAGAATTATTAACACTCTTAAAAGATATGTTGCCAGATAATAATGAACTTCTCAGTCAAACCTACAAGGCTAAACGAATTTTGTACTCTATTGGCATGAGTTACGAAAGGATTGATGTGTGTCCTAACGATTGCATTTTATTTCGAAACGAATATGAATTACTAAAGGCGTGTCCGAAATGCAATGTTTCTCAATATAAGAAGCAAGAATCTACTCCAGCAAAAGTCGTGTGGTATTTTCCTATAATTCCAAGATTTAGGTGCATCTATCGCAGTGAAGAAGATTCAAAACACTTGACATGACATGCAGATCAAAGAATTAGAGATGGAAAGTTTCGACACTCTGCAGATTCTCCACGATGGGCAAAAATTGATCACGAGTATCCTGAATTCGAGAGAGAGTCAAGAAATCTACGACTTGCACTTTCTACTGATGGAATGAATCCACATGGTATTCAAAGCATCTCACACAGCATGTGGCCTGTAATTTTGTTGATTTATAACCTACCTCCATTGTTATGTATGAAGTGTAAGTTTATCATGTTGTCTCTGTTAATTTTTGGACCCAAACAACCGGGGAATGATATCGACGTATATTTGACTCCTTTAATTGAAGATTTAAAAAATATGTGGGAGACATGTGTGGAAGTTTATGATGGGTATAAGAAAGAATGTTTCAATTTGAAGGCTATGTTGTTCGGCACAATTAACGATTTTACAGCATATGGTAATTTATCATGATATAGAATTAAAGGTCAGTGTGCATGTCATATATGTGAAGAGAGTACAAATTAGATGTGGTTGAAACATTATAAAAAGAATGTATTTCTTGGACGTCGTAGATTTTTACCTTATAGTCATCAGTATCGTGGATGGAGAAATGCATTCAATGGAAAATCAGAGGAAGATAAAGCTCCTTTAGCACCGATTGGATATCAAATACTTGAAAAAGTACAAGGTTTGACCAATAAATTTGACAAACCTTTTGCGCGAGAGCTGGTCAAAACTGGGTGGAAGAAAAAGTCAATTTTCTTTGAATTGCCATATTGGAAGTCATTGTATATAAGGCATTTCCTCGATGTGATGCATATTAAAAAAATGTATTTGATAGTGTTATTGGTACGTTACTCAATGTTCCAGAAAAGTCTAAGGATGACATCAATGCAAGATTGGACTTGGTCGATATGGAAATAAGAAATGAATTGGGTCCCGTAAAGAAAGGAAATCGCACAAATCTACCTCCAATCGCTCATACTCTATCTAGAAAGAAAAAAATTGTTTTATGTAAATTTCTACACGAAGTTAAAGGTCCAGAAGGATACTCTTCAAACATTAAAAATTTAGTTTGTATGAAAGACCTCAAGTTAAAAAGTTTGAAGACCCATGATTGTCATGTTCTAATGGAGCATTTGCTACCAATAGGTATACGTTCCATTTTACCTGAAAAAGTTCGACGGGCCATAATTAACTTATGTTTCTTCTTCAGGGAAATTTGTAGTAAAGTGATCGATCCTAAAAAATTACCGACATTACAGAGAAAAATTGTTGTTACTTTGTGTGAGCTTGAAATGTATAAGAATAAACCTATTACAACGCTTTTAAAAAAAACGTAAAACGTGCATAAGAATGAACCTATTACAGCGCTTTTATGAAAAAGCATTGTAAACCTAGTACAACAAGCAGCGCGTTTTTAGAAGAAATTTACAACGCTTTTTGGAAAAGCACTGTAAAACGAGTATAACAAGCGCACAATATACCTACCTATTATAGCGTTTTTTTATGAAAAGTGCTGTAAAACTACTCTAATATAAGTGTTGAGCGCTATATATTACAGCGATTTTTTATTTTAAATAGCGCTGTTGTATCTTTTAACAGTGCTAGATACTACGGCGCTGTAAAGGGCTTAAAAAAAGTCCTGTAAAATGTTATTTTTCGCGTAGTGAATATGGGGCGTGCAAACGCGCGGGATATATAGATTTAACATATTAGTATTATTGTGTATAAAATTTTAAAATAATATAATTTATTATTTTGTTTGTAGAGTATTTTTTTTCAAGTGAGTTTATTTGAGTAATTATTATATATAAGTTTATAAACACACATTTGAGAATATGTAGAATGTTTTGGAGTTTGTAATTGTAACTAATCTATATATTAAATTTTACCCATTGAATTATTATTGTTAAAATTTTAGTTATATTTTAATAAATAGGATTTGAAACTAATAAAAAAAATATTAAAATATTTGATCAACTAATTTATAATTTAACGTCTTATCTCACATTTCATTCATTAAAGATTATAAGAAAATAGAACAAAAATAGTATTATAAATATATATATATATACGCATTAAAATGTAGTAATAAGTATAAAATCAATAGTATATTAACCATTAATCATTTATGGTCTATATGATAGACCAAATAATCTGTTAAAATTAATATGTTAATCAATAATCTATTAAAATTTACATCTTTATAATTATTACATTATTTTAAAGAAATATTAATTGTTAAACATTCATTATTCTCTCAAATGTTCAGCCAATAAATAAATTATTCTCTCAAATGTGTGTTAGGATGCATAAAACCAAAAATAACGATTTTTCAAATAAACTCATAGTGAAGACCATCTTACAAACAAAGCCCATAAATTATATTTAGTATTAAAAATCTTTAAAATATTTTAATAAATATTAATATATGTAATTATCTACCGTAAAATTAGATTAGCCATACTTTTTTTTTACCCGTGTTGTCATGTAATTATAATTTTAAAATGATTAAGCATGAAATTGATCTAAGTTGACACATTCACATGATGACACAAAATGGAAAATACAAAGTGAAAAGTAGAATTAAAAATGGCAAGACAAAATGAGTGTTATTTTAATCGGAGTAAAAATGGTTGCAACTAACATTTTAATTTAACTCTAATTGCTCTCTTATTATAAATTATAAAAAGTGGAAGAACACATCTAAATTTATCTTCAAAATATTGTTAGAAATATATATATATATATATATATATATATATATATATATATATATATGATTATTGTTGAGACAAAATCTCAACTTAATGTTTTGATGAAAACAAACAAAAAGTTAATTAAGAATGTTAATTATGATTCTAAGTGTGTTGGTTTTTAACATGTGTGTTTGAGTGTATTAATCAAAGATAGGAATCAAGCAAAGCAAAGAAAACAGTTAAAAACTGAACATATAAAGAAACAACAAAATCTGGAAAACGGAGAATGTTCTCCAGTTTCAAGAATGATCGTCACAGCCTCTTGACCAATCAATCTCCACTATTTCAACGAAGCTTTTGCCTCTGAATTTTATACTAGTTCATCAGTACGTGGCAAGGAACAAGTAGAAATCATTATAGTCAAAGAAGGCATTCGGATCTCAAAGAGAGAAGATCACAAACTAGCAAGACCAAACAGATTTGAACTTGACTGTCAACATTCTTGACAGCATTCTGATCATTCTCCAGCATGCCAACATCATTCTTCAGCATGCTAACATCTTTCTCCAGCATGTTAACATTAATCTCCAGCATGCTAACATCATTCTCCAGAATAATAATATCAATCTGCAGAATGATCATCAGTCTCCAGAATGTTCAGATCAGTCTTCAGAATATTCAGATCAGTGTCCAGAATTTTCAACATCATTCTCCAGCAAACTGCCATCATTCTCCAGCAGACTGTCATCATTCTCCAAGCTGTTTTGGCAGAATCAATCTCCGTTTCTGCAGAATTTCAGCATTGATCTCCTTACTTCTGCAGATGTTTATAATCATTCATTATACTATTTTGGACAGAATCAAACATCCAGATCGAAGTTGTAACATCAATAATTACATATGAAGCTTCAAATATCAATCTCCGTTTCTACATAATCGATTCTCTTATTTCTGCAAAAGTTGTTCATTACTTTCCAAACTGTTTTGGATCAAATCAAGTGCCCAGATCAAAGCCCAATTATCATCAAGTATTTTCGAAGCTTAATGGGTCATTAAAAGCGCAGAAAATCTGTTTGAAATTGAGCAAAATAGCCCAGTCAAGTAAGGCCCAAAACTGTCACATCAAATTATTATTTTTTCAACAGAAAGGTTGCTTGTGTCAGAGGAAAACAGAGCACTTCCAACAGCTCTTTCTGACCAGAATTAATTGCTCAAATCACCTATAAAAGGAAGGTCAAGCTCAAGGAAAAATCAGAGCTTCAAGTACTAAGAAAATTCATCAATCACATACACTTACATACTTGAATACTCTCACTCACATACATTGAATCAATTCTGATTTTTCCCATTCGATTCTTAGAGTCATTTTCTTGTATTTCTCTGTCAAAGAATCAGATCTCAAACAAGAGTTGAGACATCTCAGATTCTAACAAAACAATCTCATCATTATTGTAAAACTCAAACTATAAGAGTTTAGTATAGTTTGGGTAGATTGTAAGAAATCCTATCAAGGTTGATAGGTGACCTAATTGAACTCCTTTCTGGGTGGAAAGGTTTTAATATTGTAACAGATCAAGGTTGATCTGAGCTAGGTGCTGTAAAACCAAGAAGGTTCTTTGTTTTGAACACTTAGTGGAAAATCTCACGGTTGTGAGGACTGGACGTAGCCCGAGTTGGGTGAACCAGGATATATCCTTGTGTGGTATCTCTTCCCTTATCTATTTACTTTCAGTCTGATTGATTATCAAGTTAAATACATAAACTGAATTACTGATTTTAACTAACCAAGAACGTTATCCGTTTTTCTGGTTAAAACCAAGAACGTTCTCCGTTTTCTGTTTTCACAACCAAGATCAATCTTGAGTTATTTTCTTAAGTTTTTTTCAGGAATTTTTAAATAGGAACATTTACAATTCAAACCCCCCTTCCTTGTAAATCGACATTGCTACTTCAATTATGTCATTTGGTATCCATTTCATTTTAACCCTGTCAAAGAAATGACAAATCTAAATTCCAATGTCTTGAATATGAGACTTCTATACAACCTGACTTGTGAATTTTCACAAACAACACTCGTGTATGTACAGTTTGAGTAGAAGTAAAACTGATTTAGAAACTTCAAATAGGTAGGATTTAAAAAAAAAATTGACAACATAAAACATCTCTGTAAAAAAAACAACAAATAATTTCTTAATTTACCATTTAAACAATATATAATATAAAATAATTTCCACAAATTATATGTGCCATTGCCTTCTAATTTCTAAATAAACATAAATAATATATGATACAACATACTTTTCACAAATTGTTGTCATTTATATATTTCTTGTGAAGCATTTAAAATGACCAATATATCAATTGAAGTTAAAACCATAGAAAAATTGTTACCAATAATGATGTAGGAGCAATGAGTGTTGAGTAACTAATATTGAATGTACTTTAATTTATAAGTCATGACACATGAATAGTTATACATATTATTAGATGCTAAATAGTAATAATAGTAGTTAAATGTGTGTTAAAACAAATTAGAAGTTGAATAATAAAGAGGATGGAAGAGGGAGGATGAAATAATACCTTCTTTTAAATGTATCACATGAAATTTTTGTTGAGGTGTCAATATTTTAGTGAAATAGCACAATATTAAATGATATGTCGCAATAGTACGTGCGAATTTATTTTAATATATCATAATAGATGTTTAAGATACATTATGTTAGACTTTTGATATCTTTGTAAGTAAGAAATCATCTAATTCTATACATAGGACTCGAGTATTAGTGTGAATGTATGAAAGATATTTTAAAAAATAAAATACAAAGACACTTTATGGTAGTGATAACTTAATCAAACTTGGAGAGTAGATGGTTAGAGATTTTCTTTTTCTCGTATTTATCTCTGCACATTCTAACTCATGATCATGTTATTATGTTATTTCTCATGATTTTTTCGTTTTTTTTTCTTCTTTTTTCACGTCAATCTTCGATATTTTTTGTATAGAAATTTATTTTTAGCTAGTACAACTATGTGACAGAGTTAGAACCCATGACCTTTGCAATCAAGAAAATTAATTCCTAATTAATAGGTAAATCTATGATTTGATTAGTAGATCAGTTAAATTACTTTAGCATTTTCCTTTCAAAAATTATTAATTTAGGGTGTGTTTAATTTAAAATAAACAAATTAGCAATAATAAAAAATTGAAATCATCTTGTACTTGGCATTTGTGAAATCAACACATTAAAAAAATTGTTAGAAAATTTTACTTGCACTTATGTTTACGGTGAATCTCACCATTGACTAAGATATACAAGTGATTTAGAGATAAAATGAGTGATATAAATAGAAAAGAAAGAAGAATATGAAGAACAAAGACACATACGAAGAGAATAAATAAGATTGTGCTAACAACTTTTAAATTTGAATCAAGCAAGCACTAGCTCTAATTATTCTACAATGAGATCACATCCATTCTTAACTTCCAAATTTTGCAGCAACGTAGCCATTGCATTTGAGGGATTATGTACACTGACTTTTCTTAAGGTAGTCAAAGACCATAGTTCACTTGGTAGGCTATCCAACTTATCACATTGCCAAATATCGAGGGTTTGAAGTTGTGTCATCGAACCATTGGCTAATTTCCAATTTTGAATAGGCAAATCTATCATTTTAAAAACTTGCAACGATGGAAATCCATCTTCAACACAATTAAGTTCAAAAAGTTCATCTGAAAACCATGTGGCTCCATATAAGATCAAAACTTGGAGTTTGGTTAGATTTCCAATAGCATTCACCGCATCATTATTCAAACGATTAATAGATCCCAATGTTAACTTGGTAATGTTGGGAGGAAACATGGTTACACATGTTGTAAGGTTGAAGGCATTGACAATTTTTAGTATACTCAATTGCCTTAAGTGCTTCAGACTTTGTAACACTTCCTCAGGATTACAATTGATATCCCATGCTAAATCTACCACACTTTTCACTTTGAATATGATTTCTAACTTATTTAAATGGCTCAATTGTTTAAGACTTAGCAACATTTTGGGCACATCACCTTTGAAGTTTGAGGAGATAAGCAACCCTAATTTTTTTAGTTTGGGGAAACTTACTTTCTCTATGTGATGTGCTGTTTGTTTATTGAGTACAATGGAAGAGATGGTTTGAAGATTCCACATAACTTCACCATCTGATTTTGAGTTATGACCACGTAGCATGATAGTCCCATAAGTATATACATGCCTCAGATGTTTTAGCTTTGATATCCCATTTGGGAAAGAAATTGAAATTTCCAAGAATGAAGTTCTTAAATCTAATATTTCTAAATTTTGAAGGTTGGATATTGAATCAGGAACAAATCTAATATGTTGTGAGCGTATTCGTAAGTACCTCAAGTGGATGAAGTTTCCCAGATTTGAAGGAATCTTAAGACAACAATTTCCATCAAGATTTAACACACGGACCAATTTGAAGGCTTTGGAAAGCCATATCCAGTCTTTGTTAGAAATGAAGTGGTTCGGGTCAGAGAAAAACAAAGAACGAACACACGAATGATCAATGGTGCTCGAAGTAACATAGTGAGACATAGTAGAATGAATAGACAATCTGCGAGGTTTTGTGGGAATTAGAATGTTGTTATCATTGCAAACTTGAAACATCTTGTCCTCTTTACTCTCTAGTATGCAAAGATCTCTGAGAAGATCATGGATGCGACATGTTATCACACCTCCACTATCACTCACTCGTGCTACTTGGATCAAACTACGATCGATGAGCTCGTACAAGTAGTCTTCAGCAACATCTTCTGAATCTCTACTCCCCGTTTCTTGTATAAATCCTTCAGCAACCCATAGTTGCAACAATTTCCTCACACATATTTCATGATCTTCGGGAAATATGCCTAGATACAAGAAACATGGTTTCAACCTTGAAGGCAAGTTGTCAAAACTGAGTTTAAGTATGATATCCTTTACTTGAGTCTCGTTTTGAGTAAGATACCAGTTGACATGACTCACAACTTTGGACCATTCTCTATGTGACTTTATCTTGTTTGCCAAAAGTCCTGCCAGCACCACAATTGAGAGTGGTAACCCGCCACAACTTTTAACCATTTGTTTACCAAGAGATTCAAGATCACAAGGGTAATCTTCTCCTCTAAACACTTTTTTAGAGAAAAGCTCCCAACTATGTTCTTCACTAAGAAATTTAAGGCAGTAAGGAGAATCTCGACTAGTATGAGAAGCTACTTCTTTCAAACGACTGGTAATCAATACTCTGCTTCCTCTGTTTCCATCAGGAAAAGCATCTTTTACCGCATCCCAATCTTGCCTATTCCACAAGTCATCGAGAACCAACAAATACTTTTTCAACTCCAAACATTTTCTTATAGTTTCCTTCATCTCATCCTCACTCAAGTTACTGAAATCTTGAGCTAACTCCTTGTGTTTCTTCTTACCCTTCTTAGTGTTGCTGTTTCTTCTACCTTCATATTCATGGTTTGGCATCAAATGTTTAAGAAGACCAAGCAAAATCTCCTTAGTTCTACACTCATTTGAAACATAAACCCATGCGAGACAATTGAAGTGTTTCTTCACCTTGTCGCTGTTATAGACCTTTCGTGCAAGTGTCGTCTTACCCAATCCACCCATACCAATAATTGGAACAACGTTGAGACGCGACGAACCTTCTTCGATGAGTCTATTGATAACATCCGCAGATTCTTTGACAAAGCCAACTACATCTTCCACTTCAACGTTGCTTCTTAATGTGTGAAGTGATTGCATCTTCATCTCATCTTCTCTTGTTTGATCACTACTATCTCGATAGTATTTGATTTTGTTTTCATTTATCTCCATGATAGTGTTTTTGATCTTGTCAATTTTCTCTGCTACATCGTGGAGCAATTTAGCGTGGCCAACGCTGTGAAACATTCTTTTAAGCAAGTTTTTTCTCTTGTAGATGGCAACGTTGGTGATGAATGTGTCGATGACATCCTCAGCTACGTGTGCTATGTCTCTGATCTGACTCAGAATTTGTCGTTCCATCTCTTTGTTGTTGTTATTGTTTCCAGAGGATGTTTTGAGGTAGATGTTTATGATTTGGAGTTCGTTGCGAAGAGATATGATTTTGTCTTCCACTCCACAGAGTAAATTAGCTTCCCGTTGTAGTAATTGGGATAAGTGTTCCAAAAGAAACGCAACCACGCTATCCGCCATGTGTAAGGGGAAAGTGTTGTTTTTGGTGTTTGTGAAGATTGATGATGATTATTACAAATATGTCTCAGTAAGTAAAGCAGAGTTGTTATAATTTCATATAGGTTGTGAAATCAGGAAATAGTTAGGAAAGTAGAAGGAAAATATGCCTTAATAATTTAGAAAGACTTGATTCCAGACTCTGCGAAATAACAATAAAGTTATACTTACTTTATCAATACTTTTTAACTTTTTTGCTTTTATAAATGAAGTTTCCTTTGTTTTTCTGATACATACCATGTGACCGTAGTGCAGAATAAAAATTAAGTTTCAAGGTTCTAGGACCCACTAAAACCCAACGTATAGAACAAGTTGCAAAGTATCAATTCTAACTTCAAAGGGATGCATTAAATGAACAGGAAAAGACCAAGAAACATCCATTAGGCAAAGAAAATTCTTGAAAGGGGACACCAATTGCTAATGTGTACAAGATTGAGCAGATGATTTAGCACGAAGAAATTTAGTACGAATGTTTTACGTTGGTGCATATAAATTAAAACATTTTTATAACTACTTTCAAATATTGATATAAATGTTTTTTTCAAATAAGATAAACTTCAAACACCTAGCAATGTCTTATTCATGGAACTAGTGTTTTAATGCCTTGTCTCTAGGAAGAGTTACTGGTTACTACTTACAGTGTAGCTCACTTTTGGTTTTGGAGAATTGTGAATTAATGTGTATAAGATGGTTCAGATTATGGAATTTCTTATGGATTGTTCTACTCCCCTGCATCCATCAAGTCTAATTAAATCTATTTGGTTTGAAGAACTTTTTTGATCTGATGTCATCATAGATATGGATTCAACCGGGGCTAAGCCGAGGGGATTTGAAATATAAACTGAAATGAAACTAACTTTATATTGCATTTAGGCTGGAGTTTTGTAGCATCAGGTTAGACTAAACATTTAGATACTTTAGAATTTGTGTGAAAAAACCAAACGAAATTAGGTCTAACAAACGGGACTAGTCGTTTGCAACGTGACGAACTAAACTTCAAATTTCCGACTAAGAGATGCGTCTATATTTAGTATCAACCGCGCTTCATACCTGATGATTACCTTTCGTGGAAAGAACTTATGGTAAAAAAAAATAGTAAAAAACTGAATTTTATGGTTAAGTATATTGCATTCTGTAGTGTGGAATTGTTGCATTACAAAAAGAGGTTTTTGATAGATGCCTAACCTATCAAGATTTTATTTTGCTCTCTTTTAAGGATGAATAGTGTGGCTAATTTTGTTATAGTATCCACTATTTCCAACAACTAATGCATGCATGCAAGGATAAATAATATATACACAAATATGACAACACATCATAAACTGTTGCTTATATACACTATGCAGAAGAATTATACAACACTTTCTTTCATGCTTTACCCTCAACCCTTGCATGGGTGAGTCCAACACATGCATCAACAAAATCTATGTCTATAAAATCCGTAGAAAATATCTGCAATCTATCACTACACCCTTTGGAGAAACACTGACTAATAAAAAGCCTTGCATATCCATGAATTCGTTGTGTGACAGGTTTCACACACAAAACCGGGTTATCAGGAACAGGTGTAACAGTATTCTCAACTCTATAGAAGTATTTTCTTGACACAACAGGTTCTTGTTCCCTCAAATACTTCATATTGCTCTCAAATTTTGTTGCTGGAAAATCTGTGTTGATCCAATCATCTTTTAGATACCCTGCACTCCAAAGGCTACTTCCTGCTTTGGGTTGTTCCAATTTTCTCGGCTTCCAAACGCATATAACTCTTTTTGGTAACACCTCTGCAATAGTCTTGTCAAAAACAGAATCATCTTGGTGAATCAGGTACTCACCTAGTTGTTCTTCAAGATACTTATCGAATTCTAATGGATCATTATGTCCGATCTCAGTTCTAACCTCGAGGACGATGATTTCAGACTCGGTTTCTGATAAAAACTTTTTGATGTCTTTGATGACAATGTCTACGCTGTATGTGAGGAGAATTCCGTGGCAAACTCTTCGATCCTCCTGCACGCGAATGTCGAATACTCTTGTTCCCCTCACAAGTTGGTGGTAGATGGATAAGTATTGACATTGAGCAAAAGGGCGAGATATACCAGGTATGCCAATTTTGTTGGTTGCAGAATCATGGGTTCCAGGCCAAACAATCATGTTTATCTTAAGTTTCTCAGGGTTGAGATTAGACATCCAGTTTTTTCTGTCTGAAGGGTGGTAATCAGAGCCAGGGTAGTTTTCTCCTAATAAGTTTTTTAGAACAGACAGAGTTTTCTCTTCTGTTTGGATTGTCCTTTGTTTTTCGATTTGTTTGGAGACCTGAGAACCCATTTTCTTTTAAATCAAAGAACCAAATGGGGAGGAGAAGAAGAGGAAGAAGAAGAATTCCTAGTTCTTCCTCTTCTTTGATTATGTCTTTGGTAATGAATATGTTGATGGGATTTAATATAATAAAGCATGGTATCGTTTAAATTAATATTTTTATTAATGAATTGGAATAATAGGCTTGCTGAATTGGACAGAGATTAATGTGTTTCTTTACTCAATTGATTTTTGGTTGCGTTGAAGGATTTTGGTTTTGGATTACAAGTATTAACATGTTGTGTTGTCTTTTGTGTGTGGGAAACTTCGCTCAAATTATTGGTTAGGAGTTATAAGCGAGGTATGTAATGTCATTGGTTGGTCCACTTGTATGGTTGTCCAAGATAATCTGATTTGGTATTTGCTTTTTGTTTATTCACTTGGAGTATAATTTATGTTTTGAATTATCACGTATCAAATCCACAAAATAAATACCAAAGTAGCTAAATATTTTAATGTTTTGAATTATCACGTATCAGATCAGTTATACCTTATTCAATTAGATACATGGATAAAAATAAATATTAGTAATTGTATAGAGATTAGAGAATCTCTTCGGGATATGCTAGTAACTTGAAAACTAGACCCTCAAACTTCATAGCAGAAATGAATCCTTGACATGAATCTAAAAAAAATTATATCTCTATTTATGTTTACCCATTATCGCATTTAATGTATGTATGAAGAAAATATAATTGTAAACATAAAGCAAGTGTCTTTACTTGTTGACCTCTGAACCATACATGGATCAATTTACAGCAGAAATTAAAAGAATGTGCACAGAACTTGATTTTTTTCCTTTTGATAATATTGCAGAAGAACAAGAAATAAGTTGTACAAGTTACTAAATGAAGAAAATTCTTTTTCTCAATTAACATGGTACAAAGATGCATAATCCAATATTTCCTTTAGATAATACAGAGTCAAAGATTTGATGTTGAATAAGCTCCTAATCCTATGAGGGGAAAAGAATTATCCTATAATGAATTAATCCAGTTCAATTCCTAAGCCTTGCAATAAAATTGTGAAATTGTCAAAACAATGCTACGGTTTACTAGCTCAGATCGTTTTGATATCCATCAACATGCGTGCTTTAGAGTGAGATCCCAAACAAGGATGATGCTGTGTGAACTAGAACATGAAATCTTCCTCTACCTAATGCTCACATAGGAATTTTTGTGGTGATCTGCGTCCCAAAATCCTATGGAGATCAAAATCGCACAATTGAAAAACTTGAGAGATCAAAAGTGCATTTAAACATTTGTAATTTACAATTAGCATTCCCATTGTCCATCATCAAGCCCCAATGGCAGGAATTGAATCATTTTGAGGAAAGAGACATGCTTCCAAAAAAATAGGAAAGGAGATAATTGATGCAGGAAAAAATTTCTTGTTTTATTTTGTTTGTCAAAATACAAACAAATCAATTTGGGTAGAAAAAAAAGGAACCAACAAATATTTGATGAAAATCAACCCTTTTCGTTGGTTCTTCCCACCAACCTCCCTTCTCATTCCTCCTCGGTTTTTTACTGGAGGTAACATCTTATAATCAACAGGCAAAAAATAATAATAAAAATGGAAACTATATCCCTGCTCTCTACAAAATTGATCAACAGGCAAAAAAAACTATCTTTCAGTTAGGTATGGGACATTGTCGTCTATCTGGATATTTAAGTGCCGCAAAGCTGTGTATATTGTTTCCTTCAAAGGGTGCAATCCATCTGATACAGTGAAAGAATGAACCTCATTTTCAATCTCAATCCAACTAACGGAGCGATCTTTCCTCTTGCGTCTCTCATCCATAATAAGTCTTACTTCCTCAACCAATCCCCATTTCACAAGTGCAGCATATATACTGGAAAGAAATACATAAGCAGCAGAAGATTGAGGCTGCCATTTAACAAGGAATTCAGCTGCTTCTCTTCTTAGTCCTATACTTTCATTTAGTCTACATACACCGAGCAAAGAATACAGAACATGGCCACCTGGTTTACAATCCATCATGAATTGATTCTTCATCGATTCATCAAAACATCTAGCTCGACCCAAAAGATCAATTAGGTGTGCATAGTGTTCTAGGTTTGGGACAACACCGTGCCCATTAGTCATGGACTTGAAAAACTGAAGCCCTTCAAGAACAAGACCCGAATGACTACAAGCATTTAGAATGGCCACAAAAGTGGTACTATTTGGCTTCACTCCTGATTTCAGCATATCATTGAACATCATAACTGCTTCTTTACCATAGCCATAGTGAGCCAGTGCTGATATCATAGTGTTCCACAACACTACATCTTGCTTATTTCCTATGACATTAAAGACTCGCCTGGCAGTCTCGATGCTTCCACATTTTGCATACATGTCAACAATAGCACTAACAACAACAGAATTAGGTCTGATGTTATTTCGCACCAAAAATCCATGTATTTGTTTACCATGCTTCATTGAAGCAATACCGGAACAAGCAAATAAGCAACTACTGAATGTAAATTGATCAGGCCTAACTTGATGCTTAATCATCTTCCTAAACACTCCAAGAGCTTTATGACCCAGAGCGTTTCTTTCATAACCGCCAATCAAACATGTCCACGAATAGGAATTTTTCTTAGGCATCTGACTAAACAGTTCAGCAGCTGATTCCATGTCCCTGCATAAAGCATGTCCCGAAACTAATGTTGTCCAAGCAGGAATATCCTTCACAGGCATTTCATCAAACAATCTCCTTGCATCTTCCATTTTACCACATTTTGCATAAGCATCTACAATTGAACTGGAAACAACCACATTGGACAAAAAGCCAACAACTAAAATCTGCCCATGCATCTGCCTACAAAGATCAAATTCTTTCAACTTCACACAAACAATCAAGACACTAGCAAACGTAAACTCATTATATCCAATAGACAATTTCCTCAACAATCCATAAAACCTCAAAGCCTCACCAAATCTCCCACAGTGTGCATAACCAACCACCATAGTGTTCCACGACACATAATCCTTGTCAGGCATTTGATAAAACATGCTCCTAGCTTGTTTCATCATACCCAATTTAACATACCCAGAAAGCATATTGTTCCAAGAATACAAATTTCTAACCTTCATTTTGTCGAACACCTTGCGTGCATGAACGTAATCGCCGCAACAGAAGTACATGTGAATCAAATGATTGGAAAGAAGAGTGTTGGGGCGTTTAAAACCGGTGAGCTTCAAATGGAGGTGAACAAGCTTACCCTGTTGGTAAGACTTGGTATCGGAGCAACGGCGCAAGAGAGTGGCGAGAACACGGGAAGGTAAGCGAATGCCTTTGGGGTGCAAAAGGTCAAGAGAAGAAACAGCTTCGGGGAGATGGGTTTGGGGAGAGAGGATGGGCTTGACGATGCATAGATCGGTGGGTTTGAATCGCTTGAAGTTGTGAGTTGGAAACGATGATGACATTGGCATTGCAGAGAAAGAACATGTGAATGTAAAGTATGTAGCTTTAACTTGAACTTCATCATCTATGTCTGTGATGATGAATTGGAATTGGAATGTTGGATTCGTTAAACCAACTCCAGTCACCGTGTACAGTGGATCCTTGCGATCAATACCGGCGGCTGCGCCATGCCTGGATTATATCGGAAGCAGTATCGTCAAATTTTAATTTTAACTTAAACCCATGGGCCACTTCCCCTAGTGTCCCTTTGCATTAACGAATAACTATAATTATTACTATTAAAATATTTTTGGTAAACTCATCAACCAATAATTATAATCAAAATATATATATATATATATATATATATATATATATAAATAATACACGGCACGAGGTCAAAGTATCGTTTTAGATCTCCAAAAAATAATTAACTTTTTATATATATTTGAATTTAAAAAAAATAAAAATATTTTAGTACAAATTAAAAATATTACAATTGTAAAAAATACAATTATTAATATATTTAGTTAAAATATTTTATATCTCATAAAATAAAAAATGTAAAATTATAATAAAATTATAATAAAATATTATTACTAATATTAAAAAGACTTTTATTTAAATAAAAGTGATTAAATAACAGTGTAAAATAAATGTATATGGTCAGTATATTACCTGTAAAATAAAAAAAAAAAATTGGTTCATTTGATGGCATAACAATGTAAGAGTAATATGTCAAGTTTGTTTTCTATTTAAAGAATCAGATACATATCAAGAAACAATATGTAGTTAAAACTGAATCAGAAATATGTAAAAAAACAGCATGTTAAAACCATCAACAATCAGTACCAGTATGCAGTTAAATCTGAAACAAAAATAAGTAAAAAAAGAGTATGCTAAAGCCCCCATTAGTTTCAACTTCAACTTGCCATAAAACTTTATATTAGTTTCAACCTCAACTTCTGAAACAAAAATAAGTAAAAAAAAGAGTATGCTAAAGCCCCCATTAGTTTCAACTTCAACTTGCCATAAAACCTCATATTAGTTTCAACCTCAACTTCAGTTCATCATTATAATTTTTTGTCACATTGTCTTTCTTCTTGAATTCATCAATCCTTTTCATTAGAAACATAATAACTTCTTTTGCTCGTTTTGTCATTGGCTCATCAAACCAATCAAAAAAATTGCAAGATTTTTTACTCTGTAACTAAAACAACATAACAAATAAAAAAGATTGAATCTTCTTTCAATGAATTTTCATAATCTCAAAACTATACAGCAAAAAAAAAATCAGAATTTTGACAAATAGTTACCTTATAAAATCCATAACCATGAAACTTTCGACCTGAATTTTCAGTCGTCCAATAAGTACACAAAGGAGATTCAAGTCCGCACAAACATTCTCTCCTTCTAATTCTTAAATGAGAATTGTTGCTTGTAACTGAATACGAACGGGAAGACATTTTTCCCCCAAAAAAACACAAGGAACAAAGGAATAAAAAACAAACCAGATGAAGATGAAGAAACAAAGGAAGAAGAACACATATGAAGAAGAAGTAGACGAAGAACACGGATGAAAGCTTGGTCGATTTTAGGGTTTAGGTTTCTCAAATGTTATTTTTGAATTATCGTGCGCGTCTAATTTGTGTCTGATATGTTTTTTAATTTTTTGGCTTATTAAATGTTGCTTTAAAACTAGGAATTTTGTTTTTAAAAGCAAAAATTGTATTTTTAAAATTTTGAATAATATAATAATTTATTTAATCCACATAGACTTCTGCCACATCACCATTTTTTTGACACGTCATTGAAAAAATGACAACTCATCAAGATTTGGACCTAATTTCTGCTTGGGGACCAAAACTGGAAACAAATAAAATGGAAGACTATTTTCGCAATTCACTTAAAATAGAGGGACCAAAAGTGCAATTAAGCCTAATAATAATTGAAAAACATATACATCATAAATATAAAATAGTTTTATATTAAACGTTGAATTTTTTATATATATAACTATACTAACATTCAATTAAAATAGAGTATTAGGTATTTAAAAAAACTTACAAAATAGGTTTATATGACATGATGATGGTATCGAATCCAATAATTTGCAAATCTTCCTTAGTGTTATTATAGACAGATAAATATAAATCAATTATTAAGTGAGCTCGAAAGTATTTGATACCTTGAAGTGGAGTAACATTCACTCACCTTAAATTTTGTGTAGAACAAAAATATGGCAAGATGATGGGTTAGTACAAGATGACTTACAATTATTTTATATGTCAATACATAACTATTAATCTTTAATAATCATTAATTAAATTAAAATAAATTTTTAGTTCTTATAAAATTGTAAATTATTTTTAACCTTTGTAAAACACAGTTATATTTTTTGTCCTACTAAATTTTTTGCAAGCAATTTTAATTTATGTTATAACAAAACGAGTTTAATTGTTTTTTATTTTAAAATTTCTGAATAATTCTTTGCAATTATATTTAAAATATTGTAAAATTTTGTTCACAATTTTTTTTAAGTTGCGATGAAATAAATGGGAATTTTTTAAACGTTGTCAACTAAAAATCGAAATATCAAAACTACTAACATAGAAATCAAATTTTAAGACGATTTGTTCTTAAGAAACTTTGTATAATGTTATAAAATTGTCTTAAAAAAATGATTCAAAAACATATGTTTATCTATAGAGACTAAAACTACTTGTAGAATAATTTTGTATGGAATAAAAAATTATTTTTTATACATAGATTAAAAATGAAATTTTAATTTTTTTTTAAAAGACTATAAAGTATTCATTGATTGTCAATATAAAATAAATTCGCATTGATGGTGCTCATCTTTTAATCTCTTAAGTTTAATATATCATTTTTATATTTTGTATTTGACTAGGTGTAACGGGTCGGTTTGGTTTGGTTTTCTACGAAAAATAAATCCAAACCAATGAAATTTGCACGGGTTGGTTTGGTTCAGTTTTACTTGTTTTTTATAACTGAATTTGAACCAAACTAAACAGATGATATACGAGTTGGTTCGGTTCGGGTGATTGGATTTTTTTAAAAAAAAAACGATAAACATTTCAATTTTTTGGCAAACTAAAAAAAGATTATACAAGTGCAGCAGTCAATTTAATTTCTTCCTCGTAAATAGAATTTGAAATAACTACAAACTCATAATTTAATCCTCAAAAAGACAAAAACAAAATATGTAGCATTACATAATTTGGTCCCTTAAAACAGAATTTGAAATAACATAATGTAATAACAACCCAAGTTAAAATACAAAACAGACAGCAATGTAACAAATTAAATCAGAAATTTAGTTGACTAAATTCTAAATGAGAATTTAAATTACAATACAAAATAACAACAATTCAAAGTATGCACTAACAATCCACTTGAATGATAAAAATATGAAATTAAAAAAAAAAAATAGTTAGAAATTATAATATGAAATTTATTTTCAACTTGAATAGATCAAATTAAATACAACATTAGATTGCATTCTTCATTCATGTCATGCCATCTGTATTAACTCCAACACTAGTAATACGTAATCCAACAATTTCTAAAAATTGAAACACACAATCCACAGTAAATTAGTTTGACAATATAATGAAATATAATAAGGTTTAAATATGTTTTTGGTCCCTGAAAATATGACATTTTCTGATTTTGGTCCTCGTAATATTTTTTTTTTTGGTTTACATCCCTGTAATATCAAAATAGATTTATTTTTGGTCCTTACCGTTAAGTGGACGTTACAAAAATGTTAACTCACAAAGGGAAACAGTTTTTGGACCCTGTAAATATAACACTTTTCAGTTTTAGTCCCTGAAAAATACTTCTTTTTGAATTTCATCCCTGCAATATTAAAAAATATTTTTAAATATAAAATAACATACAAATTGATCTTTATTAATAATAAAATTATGCCAAGTAATGTTTAAAATATTTTCACTTCAATAATTTAAAATTTATTAATCTTCTTTTTTATTTGTTTATTATTATTAAATTAATTTTCATTTCTTGTTTCAAAAAAATCACTAAAATCTTCTGTTTTATTTAATTATTATTATTAAATTAATTATATTAGTATAAAATAATTATTAAAATAACTTTAGATTTAAAGTTTATAATTTTAATTAAAATCTCCTTTTACGCTTTAGATTTT
>JBBPBP010009779.1:19679514-19701498 GCA_037974735.1 Cicer chorassanicum | reverse complement strand
AAAATAAATTTATCACCTAATATATATTTTAATAATTATTTTATACTAATATAATTAATTTAATAATAATAATTAAATAAAACAGAAGATTTTAGTGATTTTTTTGAAACAAGAAATGAAAATTAATTTAATAATAATAAATAAATAAACAGAAGATTAATAAATTTTAAATTATTGAAGTGAAAATATTTTAAACATTACTTGACATAAGTTTATCATTAATAAAGATCAATTTGTATGTTATTTTATATTTAAGGAGATTTTTGAATATTGCAGGGATGAAATTCAAAAAAATATTTTTCAGGGACTAAAACTGAAAAGTGTTATATTTACAGGGACCAAAAACTGTTTCCCTTTGTGAATTAACATTTTTGTAACGTCCACTTAACGGTAAGGACCAAAAATAAATCTATTTTGATATTACAGGGATGTAAAAAAAAAAATAGTACGAGGACTAAAATAAAAAAAGGTCATATTTACAGGGACCAAAAACATATTTAAACCATATAATAACAAAGTAAACAAAAATGAGAGTTGAGTTACAAATCAACTTTCATACATGCTTCAAGTTGTTGCACTTCATCCATTTGTGCTCTTAAATCAATTACCTTTGGTTTTCTTATCCAATTTTGAGTATAAATCAAAGCTTCAATAGTAGTAGAACTCAAACTACTACGAAATGAATCAAGTACGCGACCTCCTGTACTAAATGCAGACTCAAATGACATTGTAGACACCGGAATAGCCAATATATCTCTAGCCAAACGGGAAATGACATAATATTTTTTAGATTTCTCTTTCCACCACCATAAAATATGAAAATAATTTTTGCTATCTTCAACATCAGCCTCAATATACCTATCCAACTCACTTTTTTGCACATTTGTTGTTTTTTCTTCATACTCAATCTAAACGTGCTCCCAAGTTGAAGAAGGAGGTCTACTAGGTTTTCGTTTCAATACCTCTTGTTATGCAACCGATTCTAGTTTTAGAATTGAACCTTCTATTGCTCCTTGTTGTGTTGCAATTGGTTCCGGAATTGAAACTAGAATGCAAGCAGTTGCCACATTCCCACTTTGTGAATTACTTCCTATGTAACTTCCACTTCCACTTGCCATTTGCTCAACTTAAAATTACCTAAAAACCCAAAACAACATCTTAGTTTAGTGAATGTAATAGAATTGTATTTTTTTTAGTTCTAAGGAGTTTAGCGGTAAAACTAACACACACTAAATGTGGAGACAATAATCAAAATAAGAAACCATCAAAACAAAAAAAGAAAACAGTAATCAAAATAGATAACAATCAAAGTACAACAATATAGGAAATAACAATCAAAACTTTATCGAATGTACAACACAATAGGAAACAATAATAAAAATAGAAAAAGGAAACAACAACAAAGAATAAACTTTGTTACCTCAATAGAGATAAATAAATTGTGATAGAAAAAACCGAGACAAAGAAACAAAGAGAAGGTCACGGCGGTGAGAAAACAATCGAGAGATGGAAAATGAAAGAGTTGTGAGAGAAACATAGAGTGATGAGAGAAACGCTCGTGGGTTATGGCGGTAAGGAGAGAAATAGAGAGCGAGGTGAAATGCGGCAAGGTGGGCGTTGCAGTTTCAACGAGTGGGTTGTGGGCAGCGATGTGATAACTGATGAGGAGGATGATACGATACTATCGATAATAGTGAGCATGAGTAAATGAGAGGTTGTTGCGGCAAAGTGTGACTGGGTTTGTGTGAGGATATCACTAAGATTTGGAATTAAGCTTAATGCGTGATGAGTCTGATTGTTGTATAAAAAAAAAGTTGTCTTATTGGGGTCAGATTTTTATGTAATATATATATAATAAAAAAATATAAATAGTGTTGGTTTAGTTTGATTTTTATTGGTTTTTAAAACTAAAATTCAATACTCGAACCAATAATGTTTAGTTTACATTGATTTAATTTGGATATTCGAATTGATTGAATTTATTTTGTCCACTTATACCCTTATATTTAACTCATTCATAAAATTAACGTTAGCTTTACCAGTTGTTTCAAACAATGGGATAAAAATGAAATCTCTAATTTATTTGCTTCGGCTCCGTTCCATTAAATTCTATCATGCTCTACTATGTAAATTTTATATCTTATTATATAATTTTATTAAGTCTCTCCAATAAGACTTCCCTCGCAAACATACACAACAACATATGTGATACATACTTAACCCCTAATGCATTCTCCTCAGTGATATGATTTTTGTTAATGATACTTCCCGCCTAAACATACGCAACAACATATCCAAACATACACAACAATATATATATACAATTAATAAATATAATAAAAAAATCAACTTATAGACTAAAATATACGTATATACAATTAATAAATATAATAAAAAAAATTAACTTATAGACTAAAATATAGACGTATGAACGAGTCAAAGTTCGCTTTGAATTTTTGGATGATTCAGGAATAACAACTTCTAGTCAGTAAAAGACCAAAATGGTGGTTTAGTCAAATATTTTTTTATAATAAACTTATCAAAATAACTTCTCATTAAAGCCTTTTTTAAAAAAATTATTATCTAAAAAAATTATAATAAGTAGATTAAATACTTAAAATAATTTTTTGTGATAAACAATTTAAACTAATTTATCATTTTGAAACTTTATTTTTAAAATTCTTCATTAAAAAAATTATAATAAAAATATAAAATACCATAGAAATTATTGTTTTAAAAAGGGTAACAAACGGGGCCAATAATTGACAAAGCATAGTTGTGATATAGGAAAACATAGTTGTGATAATGTAATGAAAATGCTAATGTATCAAATAAACACATTCATACAAAGTAGTATATATAGATATGAGGCAAAGTAAAAAAGTACTAGTCAATGACTACACAATTCTAATGTAGTTTATAAGTAAGTTTTTAGAGTAAAAAATAAACATTAATGTAAAAGTTGTGTTCATTTTATAAATTTGTTTTTAATTTATGGTGAAAACATTGATTGTTATTTTTACATAAATTAACATTCAAACAATAATATTGTTACTACCTTTTCATTGTAGTATTTTTTTGTAATTTACTTATGCATCCCACGAATAAATGTCTAATTATCTAAATTCAAACACAGCCTTGGAGAAGAACAAAGGGGAAAAAATGCATTGATGGATCCAACGAAGCATATAAAATTTGTTCAAAAACACAATAAGATATAAATCTATAACATTATGAGCAAGTATTTTCATGATCAAATAAGTATTTTTCTAACATTATTTAGTGATTTATATAGAAAAGAAAAGCGGTAAATTAAGTTAATGAACGAGAGTGACGTTGTATCCAACGATAGCATCGCCACTGTTATTAAACCAATGAGTCTGAGCGATGGCGTAACCACGTGCCATACGGAAAAGTCCCGTGCCACCAACAACGGCCATCTCACGAACAGTGTTCATAATAGAGTTTTTTCCAACAACCGTAAACGAGCTACCATTATATGGGCCGTCTACAAAAGAGTAGCTTAGAGCCATAAGCAGCCCAAGCTCCTCTTGACAGGAAGACCCATACATACCTTGGGCCCGGCCCACTAACTTGGAGTTCGGGTCAGATGTTTCGGTTAACGGGTCATCCGCCATCATAATGTTACCGAACTGTGTACTGAATGACTTGCTCTTATCTACAGGTTCAGCAACCTTAACAGCGCTTGGGTTTTTCCCACTCAGCGTGTCGTGGAAATAGAACTGAAGCTTCGTCACTGTCTCCTTGTTCTTTCTTTCGAAACTTGTACCCCAATTCCCTGCTTTCAATTTTAAACTTTGAATTTGTGGAACCATAGCACTTATTATCAGCACCATCACTATCACATTTTGCTTAGACATCTTCGATGGTTTCTTTGCAGGGTTGCGGTTTCTCCTTTTTCGTGTAGCGAATTTGTTTATATAAATAGAAAAAAAGTATATTTCTTTGTCTTTGTGGAGTTGGTCAATTGTGCATTATTTTCAAAAATGTGGTTTAACAACAACACTATACCCACAATAAATTTTTAATTATGTCAACCTCATGCAACCAATTTTAAAATTATATTTGTTATTTCATGAAATACAAGACTCTCGTTGAATATAAGTTTCATCTTCTATTTTCTTTAAATTTTTTTAGATTTATTATATATTAACCGTTGCCTTTTTTTATAATAATTTTGTGAATTAAAAATTGTTGCTATAATAATTGGTACTATATTGTTGATGAAAAATTGTGAATAAATTATTCAGCTTAATTATAATCAGTCATGTGTAATTAATTAACTATGTCAAACTTCAAACCCTAAAATGAAAAATTGGTGGTGTATATATATATATGGTTGATTTTAATTAATTCGAGATAATTTATTTTATTTTATTTTGATATATTCAAAAACTATCTTAATAATATTAAAACGTATAATTTCAGAGGTCTACTGTTTCTTTCACCAAAGTGATACATGTCACATGTGGTTGTTCAGCTGCTTCTAGCAACCTGACAAAGGATAAAGTTTTTGATGTCATATTAACTTTCAAATGTTAGATAATTGGATAGAAGAGGAAAAAAAAAAAAGCAAAGAAACTGCAACCACAAAAAGCCATCTGAGTTGTGATAGTGGAATCCTCAAAGGATCGAACTGCAACCATGTTTAGTTGCCACTCAAATGGCAGATCCAAAACTAGACCCCGCATTAACTTTTGGATTTCACATATGGATTTTGCGGATCATTTAACTTATAAAAATGATATAAGAAAAATTAATTTATGTGATCTTAACTTTTTAGATATTTTTTTATATTTCATTTTAGAAGAAGTATACTATACTCACATTTATTAATTAGTTATAACAATATTTAAAATTAAATAAACCAAAGTTGGCATATTGTGATTGCCACTTGTGACACTTTGAAAATCATTATATTTTATACAGAATTTTATGTCCAAGTTAACTAAATTTTAAATCTTTTTCTTCTTATTTTCTACTCTCTCTCATAAAAGTATCACCTCAATACAAAAGTATATCTTTTTAATATAAAATTAGAATATAATCCGCGCGTTGCGCGGGATATATAGACTTTAACATATTAGTTGTATTGTAAATAAGATTTTAAAATTTCAAAAATAATATAATTTATTCATTTTGTTTGTAGAGTATTTTTTCAAGTGAGTTTATTTGAGTAATTATTATATATGAGTTGACAAACACATATTTGGGAATATGTAAAATGTTTTGCATAACGTAATTGCAACTAATTCATATATTTAGTATTAAAAATCCATAGTGAAGATCATCCTGTAAACAAAATTCATAAATTATATTTAGTGTTAAAAATCTTAAAAGTATTTTAATAAATATTAATATATGTAATTATCTACCGCAAAATCAGATTAGTCATGCTCTTTTTTTGTGTTGTCAAATATAAATTTATAGTCAAAATATTGTTAGAAAAATATAAAAATGATTTTGTCATTTGGTATTCATTTCATTCTAATCCTGTCAAAGAAATGACAAATCTAAATTCCAATATTTTGAGTATGACACTTCTATACAACATGACTTGAAAATTTTCACAAACAACTCGTATGTACGGTTGAGTAGAAGTAAAACAGATGTAGAAACTTCAAATTGGTAGTATTTTAAATAAATTTGACAACAAAAAATATCCCCGTAAAAAAACAACAAATAATTTTTTAATCTAAATATTAAACATTATTCTTTTGTCTATAAATAGTAAATAATTTTCTCATGAAGATACAATAATAACACTCATATAAAGTTGAATATGGACAATTTTCTTTGTCTTTTGTGGAGTCAATATATTTTCATGGCGTAGATGAGATCAAATATGTCTGGCAAAACAATATTCTAACTAACAACAATCAAGGTTTTGAGAAAACTGAACAAATAGGTATAATATGTTACAAAATACCACTTACTCAAAAACTATTTGTGCAAAAAAAAAAAAATCAAATATATCTACTTCTTTGAAAATAATTGGGTTGCAAGGCACTAATCGTATAGATTATTTAAAGAAGTAGAATAGTATACGTAAAAAAAAGTAACTCATGACACATTAATAGTTATACTTAATATTAGATGATAAATAATAATAATAATAATAATAATAATAATAATAATAATAATAATAATGATAATAATAATAAAATAATAATAATAGTAAAATGTGTGTTAAAGCAAATTGGAAGTTGAATAATAAAGAGAATTAAAGAGGAAAAGCCTTTTAGATGTGCCACATGAGATTTTTTTTGTTGAGGTAGCAGTATTTGAATGAAATGGCACAATATTAGATGGTGTTTATGTGGGAGTATATTTTAAAAAAATAAATAATTTTCCAACTATATCTAATTCTTTGAAAATAATTGGATTGCAAGGCACTATTGGTAAAGATTGTTTGAAAAAGTAGAATAATATACTAAAAAAAATTATATATTGATTGTACTTTAATTTATAACTCATGACACATTAATAATTATACATAATATTATATGTTAAATAATAATAATAATAATAATAATAATTATAGTAAAATGTGTGTTAAAGCAAATTAGAAGTTGAATAATAAGGAGAATTGAAGAGAAAAAACCTTTTAGATGTGCCACATAATTTTTTTTTGTTAAAATGACAATATTTAAATGAAATGTCAGAATATTATATGATGTTTATATGAAATTTTATTTTATTATAGATAATAGTTTTGTTTCTAACATGATGTCATTGATATGGTGGCAAAAAATAAGGTAACAAGACATAAATCAACAATAATTAAATATTTGATAATGATATTGTACTTTTATTGATCAAATGTGAAATCACCATAAATCCACGAGTCAAGTCAGGTATTAAATTTCTTCATAAGCAATTTCAATAAGTTTTAATGCAGGATAGCCTCCAATTGTCAGCATTGGAGCAATGTCGGTGCCTATGGTCAACAACGCATCGAATTCATTCTTTTGCATCAGCTTCTCAAATCCATTTTGTGGCAATTGCTCCATCATCTTTGTTATTATTGCCTCGGTTTCCATTTTTCCAAATCCCCTTGTCATTTCTGATGCAACTAATAAATCTTGTCCAGCAAAATAATATGTTTGAAAGTTTTAAATATATGTTTTTCAAATAATAATAGAATTTAGGTTTCACATAACTCAAACTTTACAAAATCGACTTGTAAGGCAAAGACATACTCTACATATAAATATATTTTCAGACAGTATCTCAAATGTTGAATTATTTAACATATGTCACATAAGTATTTTGAATATAGATTATCTATAACTATTGTATAGTTCAACAGTGAAAACCATTAAATTTATTATGCTCTCACTAAATTTAATTATCATCACAGTTGTTGCACCATACAACCATAAATTATGTTACAAATTTATCTAGGGATACTTAAAAGTTTAGAAACAATTTGATAACATAAATGAAAATATTTGCTTGATACATTCACATATTAGCACTTAGTGACCATTTTAAAATTAAGAATATAAATAATTACTAAATGAGGGTTATTGATGTTGAATTCTATAATTTCAGCTAGAGACCTCACAGGAGAATAATTGAGCTCCTGCAGATATTTGTTGATGGACAACTTGAATTCAGCAAGTAAGGTTATCATTCACCACTTTGGAAGTGGTTGAAAATGATGCTTAAATTTTCTATTTCCAAATTATCCACCACTGTTGCACCTCTTTCTCTTGAATTTGTAAATAAAACATACACAATCTCAGTGTTACTACAAAAGATTATGTTAGAAGTAGGTAGACTTACTTTACTAGGATTACCATATAAATATTATTTACAATTCACACTGTAATTTTTATTAGATAAACTTTTATCACAAAAAGAATTGAAATTTAATTTTCCTTTATAATTGATTCAAATATGATCTCTTTAGAAAATAGAATGGATCCGACTTCAAGATTATGTTTGGTTGGAAGAAATGGAGAAGTGAGGGAAGGGGATGCATTATTTTAAGATTAAGTGTTTTGTTCAAAATTTTGAATGTGAGAGGAGATAAAAGAAAGGGAGCCAAACAAACCCCTCAGTGCTAATTTTATTTCTTGAATATCCTCTGTCAATTTTAACCTCATTGTAAAAGTGAGAGGATTTCGAGGAAAGGAGATATATTTAATTTTTTACTAAACTATCATTTTATTTCATTAAAGTGATTTTTACTAAATTAAATGGTGTAAAAGATAAATTATTCTCCATGTATTAAAAAGTATCCCCTTCATATTTATATTTACACAATATAAAAATGCTTTGATATACTATAAAATTGAAATCATTTATACTTTAAAAAAAAACTATTATTACTTCTTGTTTTTCAAATTGAAATCAGCAAAGCATTTTTTCAGTACAAAAATATATCAAAGCATTTTTTATATTTTAAAAATTAATACACAATATAATACTTCATCATATTCTTTTCCATTGAGATACACAACATAATAATACTTCACTCTTTTAGAATTTTACTTTTATTTATTGTGAGTTTTTCCATTCTGATATGATTGTTCAATTTATTACTTATAAAATATAAATGTATATTAAAAATTCAATAATTAAAATTTTGAAACATTCACACAAAAAAATACAAAAAATGTGAAAATATTTATAAAAAAATTATAAACTATTTATGCAATAAAAAATTATACATTAATGTTAAATTGTTTTCGAAAAAGTGAAGAGTTAGGCTGATTGTAAACTTGACATTAAGTTTATTATTCAACATTTAGATCATTAACTATTTTTTTTTTGAAATAGAAAGTTAATATAAAATTTTAAATTTTAAAATTACCCTCAAAATTTAGGAGGAAAATCATTGCTTCAATGACTAATGAATTTTTTATATATGAAGATATTTTGTTGAAATAGAAAGTTACTATGAAATATTGTGCAAGGAAGAGATACAATATCTTTGAGTGACTTGGAGGAGGTGAATGGGAGATTGGTTTCACATGGTGATCTATGTCACAATATTGGTGACGCAAAACTATTCGCAAGTTAGGGTTTTTCACGACCAAAAAACAACACCACCGATAATGTTGAGTTTATGATGATGTTTCAACAATAAAAATACATTTATTTCTTTTTACATAATAGCTCAACATCACATTTTTAATCAATAGATTATCTTTTTGTTTTTTAAAATAAAAATAGCTCAACATAACTTATTAATTAAGGATTTGTCGACTTTCTTAATCCTCCACAACAATCTTACATTCTCGTAATTTTTTGCATAACTCAAAACATAAATTCAAATCATACTTGTTTCAATTGTTTGAATTTTTTCTTCCTTTATCTATAGTGCTCATACGTGTGAACAAATATTTGTGTTACTAACTATATTCAATCAAGGATATCATTCCTAAAAGTAATCTAATTTATTAGGTGTAAGGTGTCGAGTTTTCCTTTCTCTCCTTTTCGTGGCTTGGACAATTCCAAACATAAGATCTACAATTTTTTGTAAGTGTAGTCTTCATCGAATAATTTGAGTTTGATCTAGACCATGTGATAGAATTTTGAAAGTTTCTTGAGGAGCCTTCATGCACCTATTCGGTCTACTAACCCCAAATGTTAGGACTGATCGACAATCCGACTTCATTTGGTCATATGCCCATGAATCCTTTCCTATGTTATAACTTCTATTAATTTCTTGTGTTTTTACTTGGTTTGTTAATACCGTTAACTAAGGCTTATTTAAACTGTTTCATGGTCTCATTCATATACAAATTGAGAGTGTTGGAACGATACACAACCATTTGTGTGGGGAATCTAAAAGATTAAGGCCGAATGATGGAGTAACATTTTACTATATTACACAACCATCCCTGCAACAAACCTAAAAAGCAAAAGCTTTTGTTTGACCAAATGATTGAGTAATTTTGTACTATACACACCTTGCTTGATGAAAACTATTCAAGTATCACATAGAAAAAAAATAAGGGATTGCAAGAGTTTATAAAGAAAGCCATTTTTTTACCGTTGGTGATATAAAAAAATAAAGATCTTACCAATAAATGCTCGAAAACACATAGATTAAAAAATGAAAAACAGAAGTCTTTAATTAAATATACTATTTTCAAGTCAAATTTTAAACTTTAAAAGAACTAAACACAGTACTTTTAAAAAAATGTTTTTATATTTAATTTATTAGCATGTGTCACTATTTGTTGATTTAATTGGAAAAAAATACAACATGAATTTCTTGCAAAGACTAAAAGTAAAATGTTTACATTTTGCATTGATTAAAACAATTTTTTTATTAGATAATGACTAAAATTAAATTTATTACATTCCGTTAGGACTAAAACGATTTTTTTTACGGACTAAAATCAATTTTTTTATATTTTGTAAAGATTAATTATATATATTTAAATTTAAAATCATTAATTACTTAACTGTTAAAATGTTAAAAAATTAACAATGTTAAAATGTTTGCATTCAACATGAATCTAAACTGAATTTTTTATTTTTTGAGACAATTTTATACTTTTTGCATTTAAAAAAAATTAATTGCACATTTAAACTTAATAATAAGTCACCACAGGCCAAAAAACACAAAAGCTCTATTCGTTTGGAGAAGAACAAAGGGAAAAAAAATAAAACATACATTGACGGATCCGAGAAACCTTATAAGATACGTTCACAACCACATAGCAATAGGAAAGTGAAAAAAAAAAAACAGTTAATATTTTGTTTTCATAGTTAATATTATTTAGAACACAGTGACATAAAATAGAATATAGATATAATATTTTTCCATCAGATGTTGTATTTGTATCTTATCTGCCGTAAAGTTTCTTATTTTATTTATTTTGTTAACAAAAGGGACTAAGCCCCCAGAAAAAGCGGCTAATTAAGTATTGTTAAATAGTAAAGTTAATGAACGAGAGTGACGTTGTAGCCAACGATAGCATCGCCACTGTTATCAAGCCAATGAGTCTGAGCGATGGCGTAACCACGTGCCATACGGAAAAGTCCCGTGCCACCAACAACGGCCATCTCACGAACAGTGTTCATAATAGAGTTTTTTCCAACAACCGTAAACGAGCTACCGTTGTATGGGCCGTCTACAAAGGAGTAGCTCAGGGCCATAAGCAGCCCAAACTCTTCTTGACATGACGACCCATACATACCTTGAGCCCGGCCCACTAACTTGGAGTTCGGGTCAGATGTTTCGGTTAACGGGTCATCCGCCATCATAATGTTACCGAACTGTGTACTGAATGACTTGCTCTTGTCTACAGGTTCAGCAACCTTAATGGCGCTTGGGTTTTTCCCGCTCAGCGTGTCGTGGAAATAGAACTGAAGGTTTGTTACCGTTTCGTTGTTCTTTGTTTCGAAACTTGTACCCCAATTCCCTGCTTTCAAATTCACGCTTTGAATTTGTGGAACCATAGCACTTATTATCAGCACCATCACTATCACATTTTGCTTAGACATCTTCGATGGTTTCTTTGCAGGGTTCGTGTAGTGTAATTGTTTCTATAAATAAAGAACTTTTTTTTTTTAAACAAGAGTATCTTTTTTTGTCATTGAGGAGTTGGTCAATTGTTGGGTAGTGATGATATAAAATATTTTGCTTTTTCCAACAAAAAATAAAATAGTTTAACAACTACACTACACCGACAAGAATTTTGTAGTTTAAAAATCATGATTTACGGTGTCATCCAATCGGAAATAATAAATTTTAAAATAATTGTCATTTTGAGAATATAAATTTAGATGAATGGAGTTGTGGATATTTTTTAAAATTAGAATATGTCTCAAGCTTTAAAAAATATTAATAGATGTATTAGTAAATCATCTTTTAAAGAAGTCTTCATATACATCAATCACAAAAGTTGAACTCACGATTTTATTAGTGCGAGTGGATTTTTTCCAAACCAAATCAATTTTTATTAGCGTTTAATAAGATATTATTATCATAGTTGATACTAAAATTATTAAATATATATTTGTAAGATCTAGTTCAAATTATAAATATTAATATTATGTCATACCTATAATTGTATATAAATTTTTTATTATTTATTCTTAAAAAAATCGTTAAATGTATCAAAAAAGACAACTAAAATATAACGGGGGAGTAACACCTAACATATTTAATGAAGAAAATGACAAGAAATTTTGTTGGGTGTTTTGATTTTTTTAAAGTCAAAGTGGTCGACTATTTCTTTCATCACTGTGATCCATCATGTCACATGTGGTTGTTCAGCTGCTTTTAGCAATCTTTACTTGACAAAGGCTAAAGTTTTTGATGTCATATCAAATTTCAAATGTGAGATAATAGCATAAAAGAGGAAAAGAAAGTAAGAGACTGCAACCACAAGGAGCCATCTGAGTTGTGATAAGCTGCCCACTAGTGAGTTGTGATAATGGAGTCTCCAAAGGAACTGCAACCATGTTTAGTTGCCACTCAAATGGCAGATACAAAACTAGACCCCACATGAACATTTGGATTTCACATAAGGGTTTTACGTAACATAACTCATCAACGGCCGGTTGGCGGCTTTGGGCATATGTAGAGTGTGTGGTCGAATGACTCTAAAATTTTTAGAGGCATGAATTTTTTTTTATAATATAATAAAATTCTATGAGAAAAAAATGTAGCATAAACAAATATATATGAAAAAAAGGTCAAAGTTTACTTTTAAATTTTTGTTAAAAATTCTAAATTCATAAATCGTTGGACCTTTATGTTTAAATATGTATAAAAAATTATGAACTTTTTTTCTTTATATTAAAATTCGAAAGTTAGTAAACAAAAAATATTTGTCATTCTAAATTTTTTGGATTTTTATTTATATATCTTCTTTTTCAAAAAAATTAACTATTATACATCACATTGAAAAATATATATCAAAATGTTTACACTTTTGGGAGTCGCATCTCCGATCACATGAAAAAATATTTTTTTTCTTCAATAAGAGGTCACATCTTAGGGAATCGACTATGTACTATATTTTATTTTTTTATTTTTTTTATTACATTAACAATATCTTATTTTCATTGTTATTATTTTTTATTTATTAGATCAAAGAAAAACTAAAAGGGAGTTGTTAACAAAATAAAGTTGTATTGCTATTTTATCTACAAAATATTAGGGCACTTTATTTATATAATAGTTAGTTTTTTTTTTAAAAGAGGATATATAAATAAAAAATCATAATTCTCTTACTCTTATTACTCTTTGGTCATTCTAATTTAAGAAGAAAAACAAAAAATTCATATTATTTACCATAAGAAACTCGTTTATCAACAATTATTCGTCTTTACTCTCGTATCAATTTCTTCTCTCTTGTTGAGATAACGGTCAAAAGAAATATTGTCATGCAAAATCATATTAATCGCTTAAAACATAATGAAATTCATTATCATTATTTTAGTCATATTATTCGAGATGAATTGATTAATATGTATTGAAAAAATAAATAAATTGATAAATATCGCATAAAGCATAATAAATTCGTTATCACTATATGATATATATATATATATATATATATATATATATATATATATATATATATGAAGTAGCAATGTCAAGTTACAAGGAAGGGGGTTTGAATTGTAATCTTGCCTTTTTTAAAATTTCCTGTTAAAAACTTAAGAAAACAACTCAAGAATGATCTTGGTTATAAAAACAGAAACGGAGAACGTTCTTGGTTTTAAAATAGAAAACGCAGAACGTTCTTGATTAGTTAAAATCACAGTTTTAGTTTCTTTATTTAATTATGATAATAACAGTAACTGAATGTAAATAGAGATAAGGAAGAAATACCACACAAGAATATATCCTGGTTCACCCAACGTGGGCTACGTCCAATCCTCACAACTGTGAGATTTTCACTAAGTGTTCAAAGACAAAAAGAGAACAATCACAGTTAGAGATCAGCCTTGATCTGTAACTACACTTCCTTTCCACCCAGAAAGGATTAATCAGGTCACCTAACTAATCTGTTAGGATTTCGAAATTAACTCTTTTAATTACGCTCAAACTATAAACAATCCTTATAGTTATGAGTTTATACAATAATAATTTGAAAGGTTTGTTTGAATCTAGTTTTGCTCAACTCTTGTTTGAGAAAAGGATTCAGAACAGAGAAAGAAACCAATAGAATAAAACTGGAAGTATGTATTTGGTTCAGCTTGATTTCTTTTGTGAATGAGATGACTTTAAGGATGCAAGTGAATATGATTTTATGAGAATGCTTGACACTTAAAGATCTGGTTGATGCTTGCGAATTTGCCTTCTTTTTATAGGTGTTTTGAGCAATTAATTCTGGTCAGAAAGAGCTGTTGGGAGTGCTATGTTTTCCTTCTGACAGAAGCAAGGAATCTGTTGACAAATAGAGCTCCATGTATTTGACAGTTTTGAGCTTTCTGTTTTGGGCCTTTTGCTTGATCTAAAACAGACTTGTTGCGTGCTTTAATGACCCATTAAGCTTTGATAATATTTGATAGTGATTGGGCTTCGATTTGAATGTTTAATTTGATCCAAAACTGTTTGGAAAGGAGTGAATATTTTTCTGCATAAATGAGAAGTCTTCTTCTGCAGAAACAGAGATTGTTCTTCTCAAAAACGGAGAACGTTGATTATAAGTGGAGAAAGATAATCAATCTTGTCTGATAGACTTTTGAATAATCTGAGGACTTATATTCAATCTTGAGTTTCAGTTTTGTTCAACTTTCTTGACAGTTTCCAGACTGGAGAAAGTTGCAGTCCGTTTTTTGATATGCTTAGATTCGTGATGATTTTTCTTAATGATCCGAGAATCGTTTTGAGTAAAAACGATTCCTATCTGTTCCTTGCCATGTACTGATGAAATTGGTATAAAGATTTCAGGCATAATTAATGTGGAAGTGTTGGAGAAAGATTGATGAAGTGGCTGTAACGATCTTTCTTGATTCTGCTAATCTTTCTCTGTTTTGTATAGTTTATGATCATGACTTATTTCTTTGATTTGTTTGGTTCCTATCTTTAATAAAAACACTCAAGAACACAGATTAAATTAACATAACATTTAGAATCATAATTAATATCTTTAATTAATCTCTTGTTTATTTTCATCAAAACTTAATTTGAGAGTTTGTCTTAACAATATATATATATATATATATATATATATATATATATATATATATAATATGTATAAAAAATAAGACATCAAATTCATATTTTGTACAAGAAATTCAAATTCTTGAGACGACCCTACTTATTAGCTATACTATACTTTTTTTGTTTATCTTAAAAAAGATAAGATGATAAATTTTCACCATAATTAACTCATACGGATAATTAACTCTTATGGATTCGAACTCAATGTATTTTATGTTCAGCATAACTAAATTTAAATCTTTCCCTCTTATGAACTACTTTTTCCGTAAAATAATAGAGAAGGTGGTTGGTGGTCGGAGGAGGAGCTTCAGTGGCCACCACGACAGAGTTATGGTAGCCCACAACAGTCGGCAACGGAGCTCCAACGAGTTTTCCAGTGTTGGTCGGAAAATTCCGTTGACTTGCGATAGTAGGAGGTAGAGTCGATCGTCACCTAACACTCCAATATTATTAATTATTAAATTAATATTAAATAAATTTTTATTTTAAAACAAATTACTTAGTTTTAAATAAAAACAAAAACTGTTTTTTAAAACCCTAACAAAAATTTCAGTTTTGTACCCAATAAAATTTAAATAAAAAATACAGTATTTTTAGATTGCATTAAAAAAAATCCGTTTTTGTAAAACAATTATAATAATATTTATCAAAAGGTTACAAACCAATTTTTTTTTACCAAAGATATCTATTTAAGAATAAATAAATTTCATTTATTGGATTTGTAAAAATTGTTGGATGGTTTAGATTTCATCAGTATCATTAAATGGATGAATTCAATCCAATCCATTAATTCAATTTTAATTATGTCGATAGTGTAATGGATTAAGAAGAACGTTTGTCCGCTCTGTATTTGCCCAAACTTTTTAATATACTATCAGATTTTAGTATTTGCTTCCAAAACATAGTGTTTTCTCCAATTTTTTCTATTCTCCCTCTAATAAATATTTATTTTAGTTTTATGTTTGACATGATGACTCATCGTGTCCCTACATATTGACTGTTTGTTTGCCTCATTGAACCTCTACTTAGCCGAAGACTTTTCAACCATTGAACAATGCCAGTATGAATCATGAGGTCTATAACCCCTGTAATTCATTTTGTCCTTCGGCTTCAAACCCATGAACCTATTATCCTCAATACATGATATTCCCTCACAATTTATACCTAACCAAATTTTTATAGACACGCGGAACTTCTTCATGTATACATAATATTATTTCCATAGTGTTTTATTTTGTAAAAACAATTGGAAGACACAGATGTACCCTATTGGTTGATTCATCATCTCCATCTTTATTCCATCTAATTTTTATATTCTTTTTGTTTTACATAAATGAGTTTTTACGTGTCACCCTATTGGTTGATTGATCATCTTCATCCTTAATCCATCTAACTTTTATATTTTTTTTTGTTTTACATAAATGAGTTTTTATGTGTCACCTGTGATTCATGATTAGGAGTGAGAATAGGTTAGACTTATAGTCTAGACTATTTATGGTCTGGTCTGACTTGTTTAACAAAAAGACTAGAGTCAGATTTTTTTTTAAAGTCTATTAATTTAAATAGATCATACTCAATTTTTTTTTTTAAATTTGTTAATTTAAATAGATTCAAGTGAAGATGAGAAAAGAAACATGGAAGAAGTTTCTTATGCGTCTGTAGTGGGTAGTTTGATATATGCAATGGTATGTACAAGGCGAGATATTGCGCATTTTGTTGGTACAATCAGTAGATTTCTGTCAAATCCAGACTATTAGAGGTATATCTGTGGTACTACATATATGAGGCTTTGTTGTGGGGCTGACAAACCTATTTTGGTGGGGTACTCCGACTCAGATAAGGCTAGAGATATTGACTCGAGGAAGTTCACTTTAGGCTACATGATTAAATTTGCAAAGGGAGTTGTGGCTTGACAGTCCAGATTACAGAAATGTGTAGCATTGTCTACAACTGAGACATAGTTCATTGTCATTACCAAAACATGCAAATAGTTGATTTGGTTGAAGAAATTCTTATAGGAGCTTGGGTTTATTCGGGACAAATATGTATTATTTGTCGTTAGTCAAAGTGTTATTCATCTTGGTAAGAATTCGACATTTCATAGTAGGTCCAAACACATTGATGTGATGTATCATTGGAAACGTGATATTTTGGAAGTTAAGTTGTTGGAATTGGCTAAAGTTCATATTGATTATAATGGTTCTGATATGATGACTAAAGCATTACTAAGAGGTAAGTGTGAAATTTTTTGTGAGATCGGCGATTTGACGATTATCTCCACATACTTGTGAGAGAGAGATATGTTGGGTATTGAGCTCCCTTCCTATGTGGAGAAAAGTCTAAATATTGTAGGTCATATGTCTCACTTATTTAAGTGGAAAGAGGTCTGGTTAGCGTTGTAAATGAGAGATTATTTTGATAGAAAGGTTGTCACCAAAATAGAAAAGAGAAGTGTAAACCCTATTCCTGATTTTATCAAATCAGTCTCAAAAAAATATCGATTGTGCATTCATTAACCGTTGGATTGGGCTGAGTTTTGGACAGCAGGTTCGCAACATTCAAGTCCTCGTTTTCATCGGTCAGATCAGCGATAGGCCGACCTATATATATATATATTTTATTATTATGTATTAACATTTTTATATTTTATTATGATTTATTAATATTAGTATTTGTTATTTTAAATTTACTATGGGTTCATTTTGTTTTTGTTTTTTTGAAAAGTTATTGTAGACTTCCTAGTTATAATTTTATTAGATTTTGTTATAATTTTATTAGTTTTCTTTATTTTTATTATTTTATTAGTTTTCCTTATAATAAAGGCCTAGTTTAGCTTTTTTTAAAAAATATAAAATATATTATTTAAATGTTTTAATATGAAATAAGCTTTCAGACCAGGTTAGATTTTTAAAAAAGGTCAGGTCAGACCGAAAAAAGACCTATGATAGGTTGTAGGCCATACTCAGGCCTAAAAAATTAATCGTAGTCTAGACTCAGGCCTTTCAAAGTCTGACCTGGTCTATTCCCACCTCTATTCATGACCAAATTTTACTTATCTCGGGGTCGAACTCTGAATTACTAGAATCTCTTTCCTCCTCTGAGAGCCAAAGAGTTAAATCAAATAAAGATCAATGATATGGTGTCAAAAAATAAGATAAAAAGACATGCATCAACAATAATTAAATATCTGATAATGGTATAGTGCTTTTATTGATCAAATGTGCAATCACCATAAATCCATGAGTCAAGTCAAGTACTGTCCTTAAATTTCTTCATGTGAATGAGAAGTGACGGGGTGGATTCCTTGCCTGGGTGGCTTGTTCAAAGTCATAAGCAATTTCAATAAGTTTTGGGTCTGTTCCCTTTAACCCTCCAAAACATATCCCAAATGGCATTCCTTCACTATCATACCCAGCTGGGACAGTTATTGCAGGATAGCCTCCAATTGCCAGCATTGGAGCAACATCGATGCCTATGGTCAACAATGCATCAAATCGATTCTTCTTCATCAGCTTCTCAAATCCATTTTGTGACAATTGCTCCACCATCTTCATTGCCTCAATTTCCCTTTTTCCAAATCCATTGGTCATTTCTGATGCAATAAATAAATCTTGCCCATACTCATTAGTCTTTTCCTGTTACATGAAAACCTTAAGAAGTTCACTACTAGTCCTAGACAACCTCAGCAAAATGCTCTGTTCAAAATTCTAATAACATGCTTTCCAAATGATTAATAGCTTTGTCATCATAAAAGTATCTTGAACTTGGATCATCTACAACTGTTGTATGGTGACACAACTATGAAGACTATTAATCTAATAGTTCTCATAGTTGCTATACCATACAATAGTCACAGACGATACAAACTTATATAGGGATACTAAAAAGTTTAGATACAATTTGAAAACATAAATGGAAATATTGACATTATTGTTACATTGAGGCTTTCACATGCTACTTAGTGGCCATTTAAAATTAGAAGTATACATTACTTACTAAATGAGGGTTATTGATGTTGAATTCTATAATCTCAGCTAGAGACCTCACAGGAGAATATATGAGCTCCTGCAGATATTTGTTGATGGACAACTTGAATTCAGCAAGTAAGGTTATCATTTCACCACTTTGGAAAGAGTTGAGAATGATGCTTAAATTTTCTATTTCCAAATTATCCACCACTGTTGCACCTCTTTCTCTTGAATTTGCAAATAAAAAAGACACAATCTCAGAGTTACTATAAAATTTGATATACTTTTTTCATTTTATTGTCTATTGTATAAATATAGTGTCATAGTGTGTGATAGTGAGAATCAATGAGCAATTGGTGTGTGTTTTATGAGTTAGTAGTATATTATATTTTTTACCTCAACACATTGAGATGTTCCTCAAAGATGGAAATGACAATGGATCCTTCATAAGGAATCAAAAATGGATCCCTCAAAACACCTATTTTCTTTCCTTGGAGCCCTTGTTTATTGAGGAATTGCTTATAACCACCTGGAGGTATAAACTCAGCTGCTGACTTTGTAGCCTCAGAATCTCTAGGGTCAAACCCAACAATTACATCAAGCACATGAACTGCATCTGAGACTGTCCTGCATATTGGACTGTACAAAAAAAATACACACTCACATTTAAAATTAAAGTATAGAACAATCATATATATACCCCATGATAATCAATGCAAGCAAACCAAAAGGGTGTTGAACTTAACCCAATAGTATCTTGACGAGGTGAAATTGGTATGACACCAGCCCTGCTAGTAAGTCCAACAGTTGGCTTGATCCCCACAACTGAGTTGTGATCAGCTGGACAGATAATGGAACCATCTGTTTCAGTCCCCAGAGAAACTGCAACCATGTTAGTTGCCACTGAAATAGCAGATCCAGAGCTAGACCCACATGGACTTTTGGATTTCACATAAGGATTCTGCATAACATAACTAATCAGTTATTATACACTCATATAAATGTTTACTAATCAGTCACACAATTTTTTATTATCTGATACAATGCTTAAATGAAATCAACTAATATCAAAGTTAGCATATCACAATTGTTGTTTGTGACACATTATATTTTATGCTGAACTTTATAACCAATGTAATTAGATTCTCTACTATACATGATACATGTGATTATATTAAATTAGTTTCATTTTCTTAAATTACTACTAACCAAAGCAAATCCAGCTCTAGCGCACCAAGCATCTGGCATAGCAGTAGAACGAACCCCATACCACTCTGAGAGACTAGTTTTCCCAAGAATGATAGCACCAGCATCCCTGAGCTTAGAAACCACGTGCGCATCACGTGGAACCTTTGACCCAAGCAATGCATACGACCCCGCTGTATTGTTGAGTTTATCAAAGGTCGCGATGCTGTCCTTGATCAAAACAGGAATCCCGTGTAGAAACGAACGGTCGTGATCTTCTCGTCTCTCGCAATCAGCCTTGTCCGCTTGATCTCGCGCGTCAGGATTGATTTCCAATACAGCGCTAAGTATGGGATTGAGGGACTCGATTCGGTGTAAGTAAAAGTCAACGAGTTGTCTTGAAGTGAGGTCGTTTCGGGTGAAGGCTTCTTGTATGTCCTCTATGGTGGCTTCACTAATTGCAAACTCTGACCATTCATCTATTGAATTTGCATTGATCAAACCTTTAAAAGCAACTGCTAATAATACGAGACAAACACAAACATTGATTCTTGTTCCCATTATTGGATTTGGATTGGTCGAATCGAAACAAAGATGGAATACTAGGGTCATATATTTAGTAAAATAAGACAGTGGTCTCGTAAGTAATTCTCATTATCACCATTTAGTTAACTTTAGTAGTTGTAAATATCTAATCTTAATCTTTTATTAGATTTTCTCGTTGACGAGAAATTCTCAAATTTGAAGCTAAGTTAGGTCATATAGTAAGTAATCCTTGTAATCGACTTTAAATTACAATTTTACTATCTACACTCTTGTACTCTTGTTTTGATATCCATTAAATTTTTATAAAATTAAAATACTTAAAATATCCTTTTTTTATTTGTCTCATTCTTTAAACTACGTGAATTAAAAACCTACATAAACTCAAATCATGTAGGTATTATTAAATTGACGTGACATTTACGTTAACTCAATTCACATAGATATACATGAATTGTAGTTGCGTAGTGCCGATATTTAAACTTTATTGCATATGTAAACTCAAGTGAATCGTATTTGCGTACCGTCTATAATTTCTTAAATTGCATATAATACGTAAAAAATAGTTGTGTTTATCAATAAATAATTATTATTTGTTTTATGAGTGTTGATAGTCAAAAAATAATAATATTTGTGTAGATTAATATAAAATAGTTATCTCAATAGTAGAATTGTGATATGACATATGATTATATAGAAACTTTTACATATGAATATGATTAAATGTAGAGAATTAGATAAATTTTATAACAAAAAAATATTTATGTTAAAAAAGTTAAAAAAAAATAAATAATTATTAAGTGTAACAAGTTTGTGAAAATCAAATTATATAGGTGTGAGGAAGGAGCATTTTAGGTATTTTAATTTTATAAAAAATTTATGTGGTGTGGATAACAAAATGGAAAGTGTAGGTAGCAAAATTGTTCAAATTATTTGAAATAAGTTTAGTTTTTATTTTTATTTATTAAATAAAAATAAAATTTATTTAATGTATATTTTTAGATTTTTAAGAGTATAAAAAAAATATCATTAATTATATATTAATTTTTTAAATGAACTAAAGTTTTGAAAGGAAACTAAAATACTTAATCGATCAAAATAACTAAAATATGTATG